>CM072514.1:86401778-86548702 GCA_036898135.1 Oncomelania hupensis | reverse complement strand
TGGTAGACAGCAAAGCCAAATGCTCATTCGTTCCAGGTTAGAATGGTTTCAACCAGAAGGTGTACACGTCAAACCCACCAGTGACTGTAATTGGTCCAATGCCAATACTAAATGCACCAGCGCATGAATTCTCCACAATATGGACAGTTATGCAGAACTGTAAAGCGATGACAGAAAAGCTGAGGCAAAAGTACACCGTACTCACGTTTGATGAGCAGTTGTACTGCAAAGCGAAAATGCTGCAGTGGGACAAGCCAGAAGAATGTCGGGGCTTTGTCATCATGCTCGGAGGGTTTCATACTCAGCTGAACTTCTGCAAGGTCCTAGGCGAGTACATGGCTTCGTCGGGTCTAGAAACTCTCTGGACAGAAAGTGGCATCCTTGGAGAAGCGAGCAGCAGAGAACGCCATGAGTGGAAAAGGGTGGAACCGTGCATTCTGGGTGCACAAGCTCACACTGGAAGCACTGTGTCAGTTCTATGGGCAAGTTTTAAAGTATGGGCTGAAGAAAATGAAAGAGTGATCAGTGAAGACTTGGGAGCTGCATCAAGAAAGGTTGCCGAGGATTTCACAGGCAAAGATGACAAAGAGATCCAATCATCCGTAACAGCTCTGCTGTCAAAGACTGACGAAGTCAAAGTTCTCTTTGACGAGTTTGAAGCATCATGTAGCGAGATAGCCACCTTTTGCTACTGGAGGAACTACATGAAACTAGTATCCATTCTTCTGAAGTTCACACGTTCTCTCCGTGATGGAGACTGGGAGCTGTTTCTGTCATCCTTTGCAGAGATGCTTCCATGGTTTGGAGCTTTTGATCACTACCATTACACTCGCTGGGGAACTGTTTTCCTGGCTGACATGAAGATGTTGCCACAGACAGCACCAGAAGTACATCATGGCTTCATGGCTGGAGACTTCGTCACAAAGGAAACCAAGCAGAAATTCAACCAGATACCTGATGATCAGGCAATAGAACACGTCAACAAATCAGGGAAAGTAGCTGGCGGCCTTGTTGGCATCACACGAACTGACACAGCCAGGGACAGATGGTGCCTAAACTTCAATGAACGGGCTCAGTTGGCCAAAGACACTAAGACAATGTTCAATTTGTCAGAAGAAGACGAACATGAAGCACACAAAGACTGTGGGAAAATAAAAATGAAACAAGACCAAGAGCACGAGCAAAAACTCGTCAACCTGTTGGAAAAATTCAACCCATTTTCCCAAACATCATCTGACTTGACTTCTCTCACAACTGGTGATGTTGTGTTGCCAGTGATGTGGTGACACACGATCTGCTCACAGCCGAAGAAAGTGGAAAGAATGTCATTGGGGCGTTCGTGCACGACAGACTTGTGGAAAAGACAACAAAGTTTCATGACCGGCTGAAAACCAAACATCTTAAAACCTTTGAGTCAATGTACACTCCAGCAATCAACATTGGAAAGGAGAAAATGGTTGCCTTGAAAGCAGACAGGAACTTGTTCAGGCGAGTCATTACGGCTATGGAAGCTGGAAGAGATGTTGACATCAACAAGTTGTTAGAGAAAGAACTTTGCCCAGTGCCTCTTTCACTAGCAACTGCTGATTGCCGACTGCGACTGCCAAGAAACAAAGCTGATCTCGGCAAAATCCTCCAGCAAGGCTTACCACAGAATGCTGCTCCACCTCCTCACCCATAGTCGATGGGATGGCGATGATACAAACCTTGGGAAATCGGATGGGGGCACAAAAACACTCGGGGAATGGAGTGACAATTTTGCAGAGCAAGTTACCAAGCTCTTCTCCAATTCCTGCACAAGGGTTGACTTGGTCTTTGACCGGTACAACAAGTTGACTATCAAATCAACAGCACGGACAAAAAGAAATGAAGGGAGGAAGGCCATCAAGAGAAACGTGCAGTCAAGAAGTCAAGCAATTGGAAAATGGGACAGATTCATCTCTCTGGATGAAAACAAAGCCAGTTTGACCGACTTTCTCAGTACAGACCTGGCAACCAAGTTCGAGAACGAACCAGGAAGAGAACTAGTTCTCAGTGGTGGATTCGCAGATGCAGCCAAGGTCTGGACATCAACAGGGAGAGACGTCACACAGCTGTCCTCTCGTGAACACGAAGAAGCAGATTCAAGGATGCTGCTTCACGCAAGAGAAGCCAGCGAGCAAGGCTACATTCAGACAGTTGTTGTCAGTCGTGATACTGATGTCCTTGTACTGCTTACTGCTCATCAGCCCCAACTTAGTCTCTTCATGTGGATGCAAATAGGAACACCGAGGAAGAACCACTTCGTACCTGTTCATCTCATCAACATCACTGATCAACAGAGAAACTCTCTTTTGGCGTTTCATGCCATCACAGGGTCCGACAGTACCAGCCAGTTTGCTGGCATTGGAAAAAAGTCTGCCTGGAACGTCTTTCTCAGCAATCCACAACTTCTCGAGAACCTCGGAACTGAAGATTTCCCTGACGACAAAGTGCTGACAGATGTTGAATTATTCGTCAACTCTCCACCCACAACCTGCCCGGTTTCTATCACAGACTGCCCTGTGACACCATTAAATGTTTCGGAAGCATTATTAGCCCTCGACTACTCCTGTTCACAAAACCCATTCATTATTCTCACCAGTTTGCCTATCAAAGAAATAGAAGTACAAGCATTGCTGTTCTGACCTTCCTGCTCAATGCTGTCTGTCATCTTGAAAAACCTGGTTCACATATATATAAATTGGCAGTTCTGCCCCAATTCTGGAAACATGTTGCTTTTCTCATAAAATATGGGCTTTTTGATTAGTTTTAACCTCGCTTCTCTCTCTTCCTGAAATCCCCTATATTTTAAAACTTTTCCTCACACATACAGAGAAAGAGAAAAAGATAGGAAGAGTGATGACAAGCGACTGGGTCCATGGTATAGGCCACTCCCCACTCTGCCAGATCTTGTTACAGATAATGGTGAGGGCATCAATCACCACTTCTCCTCCTGCTTGTAGCAGTTCAGCGGGTATGTTGTCCACTCCCGCTGACTTCCCTTTCTTTAGCGATTGCACTGCTGCCTCAACTTCTTCTCGGAGAATTGGGAGGATTTCTTCTTCTTCTCTGTTCTCGGGACATGCTAAAACTGATGGGTCTCCATTTGGTGTATGGTTGTAAAGGTCAGAGCAGTCCATCTGTCCAAGACTTCTTGTTCTTCTGTAAGGCATATGCCAGACTTGCTTTGGATCATGGAGACTTTGGGCTGTTTGACACTCGTCAGCCGCTTTACAGTTTGGCAGGCCTACTTGCTGTTGTTCTTGTTCAGACTGGTCTCTATTTCATGGCATTGATCTTCTATCCAGTTCTCCTTTGCTGTGCGCATGCCTTTTCGGATGTCATTGTTGATTTGCTGGATTTATAGTACATAAATACTACACATTTTTATTATTATAGCTGACATTTTCCCACGCACTCAGAAAGCCTTGACACACAAACTTTACTAGTGTGACATGCTCATGCCCAATCATTTTTAAATATTTATAGTCTGTGTTTTTCTTAATATTATTCATTGAGAGAACACACTTTCTCACTCATTCAGGTAACCTTAACATTCATTCATTTATTCCAAGATGTGTAACACTTTAAATAATCTGGTGGCGGGAGGGGAAGGAGGGGGAAGGAGGTCCTACTATATATGCTATGCACACAGACACACAAACAACACACACACACACTTACAAATAAATTATTTTGATAACACTGAAAAAAAACATGGGGGGAAACACAGAATCTAACCCACAACTCCTCTGCTCAACCGGATTGCTAGTAAAAGTTCTTAACCATGAATCTATCATTGCAGAGTTAATCTTTCAGTTAAAAAAAATAATCATATACTCCATATGCTGATAGGCATGAACAGAAACCACCCTTATTGGGAAATTCCATTTTCACCTCCTTTCCTTGAATAAGGGACTTGGCCGCTATTCAACATTAAACAATTGGGTGCTGCATTTTTTTTAAACAGTAGCTTTTGAGAGACTTGTGTTATTTATCTTAGGAAGGACCAGGCAAAATGAGATATGGCTTATTCTCGTGTGACTAAAAAACAATTCACTCAAGTCTTGACTTATTAAATGACTTTGTTGATTTGACATTAGATGATGAAATTGAACACAGTTGAAAAAATTGAACATATTAAATCAGAACCTGATAAAGCAAGTGAAGACAGTGCAATTGGATCTGATTTATAGAAAAATAAAATAACATTTAGTACCCTCTTCCACACACACACACCCTCACACACGCACACACACACACACACACACATACAAACCTCCCACACCACTTAGGGTGATTTGTATGCTGCACTATTCAGTCAATATGCTTTAAAGCCCCAATGGCCTTTTCAACTTTACAAGCTTGACTGCATGTCAATACCTTGGTGGTAGGTAAGATATCATGTGCCCTAGTGTTTTGGCTAGTGAATGAATGGAGGTACCTTATTGAGTCACTGCTAGGGCACAATGACTGAACTCACACAGAAGGATTGATGGGGTTAGTGTAGGGATTGACGGAAAGAGAGAGAGAGTGTGTGTAGTATTTGAAACATACGAAACAAATTTCTTACTTATAATATTACTTCTGTTTTTGTTAACAATCAAGCAACAAATGCTTTTAACAGAATATTAGATCAAAGATTAGATGTGTATGTCTGCTGGACGAAATTTTTGCTTAACAAGGTAGTCTTTAGTTGCCATAGATAATCTTGAAACTCCAACAAGCTTACCAATGTCTGCGAGATCCATTTTCTCTAGTTTAAGCAAGAGTTAAGTTGTGTGCGGAGAGATAACAAACAATGCATGCAGCTTACCTCAGTCACGTAGTCCACTGCGTACTACCCATGACTCCAATCAGCATTGTCAACGCCTTATTATCACAGTCCTCATCAGCCTGTCTCTCGCCACAACCCAAAACGTATAAAGAAAGAGACAGAAGGAAATAATGTCCTCTGTTCCTGAGAATCAGAATATATGAAGTTGATGATGTTACTCCATGGAAACCAGGCATTCTTCTGTGGGACAGGCGTCGATGCTGCTGCTGATGATGTTGACTTGTAGGAAGGGGGTGGGGGGGTGTAAAGGGGATGGGAACACTGAACTCTATGTCAAAGGCCTCGCTCAATACGTCGAACAAAAGATTACAGAAACTGAAAGAAGTTGGTCGATATTGTAATATGATAACCTTCTTGGTGGCTGTGCTACTGTATGCTTAGTTGTTACACAGTGGATTAAAATCTATAGTGGAAAACAGAAGCTACACGATTTGTGAAGATGACAAAGCTTGCTGAGAACCTCTTACTCCATGCAGTATAGTGGGAAATTTATGCGTCACGCGTCGAAAATAATCGCCTTAAGAGAAGGAAAAAAGTGGCACGATTTGTTAAGATAAGAACGCTTGCTGATGACGACACCACATTAAATCCAAGCAATGCTCTTATCGTCGTCGCAGTGTGGGCAACAATAATTATATTACGCAGGGAAAAAAGTTAAGCTAGTGAAGAAAATAAGCTCCGGGATTACTGAAAATGATCATCTTTGATGACGACTAGGCGTTATTCTAAGCAGCGTGGTCCTGTTCTGTTCTGTCGCAGCGTGCCATGGTGATGAGATGAGCAGTTCTGTTAAATCCAAGTCTTCCCTGAAACATTTAAAAAGGTGTGTGTAGATGTACGAGCGAGCGAGAGACGGAGAGATGAGGGAGGAAGGTAGACACAGACACACAGATACATAGAGATTGAGAGAAGGAGACAGACAAAGTCAAGATGAAGAAGCCCAGGCTGAGGAAAGCGGTAAAGGACAAAAGGACAAAACAAAAAAGGCAGAAGAGAAGATAAAGGTATTAAACATAAGAAGTACCAAACCTAAATTACAAACATACGGTAGGATTCAAAAGTAATGAGCCTCATTTTATTCTGAGGCGAGCGTACCTCGCCACGCGCTCCACTTGCCAGCGACGGTGATGGTGGGTGTTGGCTTCACAACGCAACGGAGCTCAGTTGCCTCCGAGCTTTCGGAGCGGTAGGATCAGCCTTGACCTGAACCCCTGTACGGTAGTGTGTTACACGGCAGAATGGACAGTTCGATAGAGAAACTCATCACCTTCTTCAGAGTGAAGGGGATCGTCCACTACGATTTTGTCCCACCCGGACAGACCATAAATGCTGCTTACTACTTGAAAGTCCTGAAAATGCTGAAAAGGAGCCTCACGCGTTAGCGAAGGGACACCGAGGACAGCTGAAAGCTTCACCACGATAACGCGCCCAGCCACACCGCCTTCATCGTGAGCGCCTACCTGGCACGGGTGATCGTTCCGTTGGTCCCCCAACCTCCCTACAGTCCGGACCTGTCGCCTCCGGGCTTTTTCTTGTGTTCGCGCTTAAAATCAGCGCTGAAAGGGACACGCTTCGACTTGATCGAGGACATCCAAGCAAATGTCAAGGCAGCCCTTGCAGCCATCCCGGAACAGGTCTACGTGGACGCCTTTAAGTCATGGAAAAGCTGTCCACAAAAGTGTATAGATGCAGGAGGTGGCTATTTTGAAGACTATTAGTTGTACCGATTTCTCAATAAATTTATTTTGTCTTTTTGAACAAAGGCTCATTACTTTTGAATCCTACCTTGTATGTTAATAATCACACACCCTTTTGTAAAGAAGAATGTCAAGGGTCATTTGTCTGAGAAACGAATAAGAGACTTTACAACAATAATGGTATGTTTATAATTGCAATTCAATTCACTACAACTTTATTTATCCACATAGGGCAATTACAAGATTTAAAAGCAGCTCCTATTCCTATTGCTTTCTTAAACACATTGATAACCCTACCCACAGCAGTATAAAAAACAACTCTATAACATTTAATACCGTCAAGTTATAAAGCTAAAATTGTCACATTCACATAAATCAATCAAGGAGAACTAACATTATTATATTTTAACTAATTACACACAAGAAGAAGAAGAAAAAGAAGAAGAAGAAGAAGAAGAAGAAGAAGAAGAAGAAGAAAAGAAGATCAATAACAATAATAGTAATAATAATAATAATAATAATAATAATGACGCTAATGATGATGATGATGATGATGATAATAATAATAATAATAATAATAATAATAATAATAATAATAATAATAATAATAATAATAGTAATAGTAACAGTAATAATAATAATAATAATAATAATAATAATAATAATAATAATAATAATAATAATAATAATAATGACATGTATATATCGCGATTTTCCAATAATTGAGTTCAAATGTTAAGTACTGTTTTTCTTTAAAGGCTTCTATTTTACTTTCAGTTCTGCCTTTTCCAAATCAATACGAGCATACGAGTATCTCAAAGATCAACATGGGCGTTGCCGTTTTTGTGGTCTTTTCCTATACGACAAATTGTTTGAAAAATCTCGGAGAGATGCATACGATTGGAGAGCGCATGAAGCATGTCTGCTGAACCTATGCAAGAACGCATCATCATCATCATCATCATCATCATCATCATCATCATCATCATCATCATCATCATCATCATCATCATCATCATCATCATCACGATTATCATGAAAAAAATTATCTGTTACCCCCAACCCCCCAAATCTTAACTGTTAAATAAGCCTAAAGCCCGCGATACTGTTTTTTTTTTTTTAAAATCAGTAGTTGATTCAGCCCCAGTGCTTGAATCCTGATAAGTGTAACTCGGGTTCGTTTATCCACGCAACCTGTTCACTCAGCAACAAGGCAGGAGTCGTCGTATGAAGTTTTCCAACTTTATTCAGCGTAGGCCTACATCAACAACTGCATACAATCGCTCAATCGCTTTTCACTTTCTCAACTTTCAACTCTACTTTGTGAACTTTCAACTATATTTTTTGAAACAGTGCGGCACTATATATAGTCTCTCTATACTCCAGAGAATATTAGAAAATTCCAGCGTGACGCAATTACAACCAATCAAAATAAAATTCGTCATCGGAACTATGCACTGTCTTACGTCATATAACCTTATTTAGGTTGGAAGCGTCTCGTAGGTACCACTAGATCTATCCACACGCTTCAATCGATGGTAAACAAGTAACCCTAGAAAATTCTCGAATAATATCGACCAACGAAAATTATGATCATTATACAAAGCTTCTTCCAACTACAACGCAAAATCAAATCAAAAGTAAATACACTGTTATTGCATGCTTTGCAAAATAAAACGATCGGATCTATCCTGCGCGTCTCAAACGTAACAGAGTATGACCTCTGTTTTGCCATAAAATACACTGAAGATTCTGCCCTTTAAGATCTGTCCAATTCTGATTTTGTATATTTCTCTGAGGTAGAATGTTTTAGCACCTGGTGTAGACGTAATTTGCTTGATCTAAATGTCCATAAAATTAAAGAAATGCTAATTGACTTCAAAAAAATTCTACCGCTGTTCCTGAACTTTTCATTAATGGCACCAAGGTCGAACGGGCGTGTTACACTCAAATCGATGTTGGTGTTTTTCTATCAGTATCTGATTCAGCCCCGATGCTTGAATTCCTGATAGTTGTGTAACTCAGATTCGTTTATCCACGCAGCCCGTCCAAACAGTATACAAGTCACAAAGTCGACGTATGAAGTTTTCCACTTTTATTCAGCACACATCAACAACTGCATACAATTCTCAACTCAACTCAAAAACTTTCAAATTTACTTTCCAGCTTCACTATCAACAACAACCTCTCAACAACAGTGCGGCACACAATTTTATAATCTCTCTCTCTTTTCTCGAAAAATTTCGAACCCAGTAGACTAAAATGACGCACTACAGCCAATCAATTAAAAGATCGTCATCACTGACTTACGTCATACATATTTCTTCTCCTTCCGCCATACTTCGATATTTATCCCGAAACTTCGATCGATAGTAAACAAGCGGGTCCAGAAAATTCTACAACGATATCGACCAACAAAAATTATCAACGTTATACAAAGCCTCTCCTAACAACAATGCAAACTCAAATCAAAGGTAAATAAACTCCATCATTGAATACTTTGCAAAACGAAACGATTAGATCTATCGTGCGCGCTTCCGACATACTTTCGTACGCGTTTCAACGTAACATAACCCCCCACTCAAGAAGAAATTTACCTAATTTCTTTCAACAACGTTGAAACGTAATGCACAAACAAAGTACAGAATTAAGACTTATTTCAGCCTGTCTGAACACTATCAACGTTCTCAGTTCATTCACACAGAGTCAATGGTTTTCATCTTCAAATCTGCCTGGATATTGTCAATGTTCACAGTTTATCTACACGGTCAATGTTTTTTTACTCACACACTCTGCTGAGGAAGTCCGCACCAACATTGTCTGATCCTTTGATAGATTCTACTCGCATGTTAAAGTTCTGCAAGTACATAGCCCATCTCATGATGCGACTGTTCACAAACTTGGCAGAGTTCAAGTAAGTTAACGGCTTATGATCAGTCTGCAGCACGAACTTCACTCCTTGAAGGTACAGTTCGAACTTCCGGATTCCCCATATGATGGCAAGGCACTCTTTCTCCATGGTCGAGTAATTTTTCTCAGCCCTGGACAGCTTCTTGCTGGCGTAACTGACCGAAATAGTTTCCCTTCGTGTTCTTGCATCAGTATGGCGCCGATGCCTTCGTCCGCTGCGTCTGTCCTTAAGACGAATTCCTTGGAAGTATCGGGCAGTCGTAGCACCGGATCCTTCGAAAGGAGGTCGCGCACAGTCTGGTATGCCCTCTCCTGAGACGGTCCCCACTGCACTTGGTTTGGACAGCCTTTCCGCACCAGGTCCGACAAAGGTGCTGTGATGGCTGAGTAGTTCGGTACGAACTCCCTATAATACCCAGCCAATCCCAGGAAAGATCGTACTTGCTTCTTTGTTTGGGGACGTGGAGCGTTCAGAATTTTGGTGACGTTTTCTAGCAGAAGCCCCTTTTGTCCTTCTTTCAACGAATGGCCGATAAAGTCGACGTTGTCAGTCCCCAGAATGCACTTACTGGGTCTCACGGTCAGGTTAGCTTCTGTTAGACGGTGAAACAGCTCCCTCAAGGTCTGCAGATGCTCTTCCCAGGTGCGAGTGTGGACCAGCAGGTCGTCCCAGTAACACACGACATTGTCCATCCCATTGAGCATCTTCCTCATTCCTCTCTTTAGGGTAGCTCCGCTGTTGACCATGCCAAAGGGCATCCTTAGGCACTCGTACGTCCCATCAGGGGTTATAAAAGCAGTCTTTGGTATGTCCTGTTGACGCACGGGGACTTGCCAATAACCTTTGCTGAGGTCAATCTTTGAGAAGATTCTACTCCCCGATAATTGGCGGAAGAGGTCTGCTGCGGTAGGCATCGGCTCAGGGTCGAAGACGGTGATCTTATTAACCTTCCTGTAGTCGATGCATACTCGGTTGCTCCCGTCCTTCTTCTTCACGACCACGACATGGGACGCGTAGGGGGAACTGGACTCCCTGATGATGCCCATCCTCAGCATCTCATCGATGTCTTTCTTCAAGGATTCGCGGGCCTTGAAAGGGATCGGGAAGGGCTTGGATCGAACGGGTACATTTGAAGTGAGGTGGACTTCGTGTTCGACCAAAGTTGTAGAGCCAGGGACATCGCTGAAGTTGTGGGGAAACTCGCCCATAAGGTCCTTGAGCTCCATCTTTTGACCTTCCGTCAAGCTTGGTCCTAGCTTAACATCATCGATGCCTTCTTTGCTGTGGAAGTCTCCCAGTTCCAACAGTTCTTCGCTGTCAAAGCTGTTGTCGGTCACAGCTGCTGTGGCTGCGTGCACAGTCTCTGAGGACCTTTCCACGTACAGCTTAAGGAGGTTGGCGTGGTATATCTTGGAATGCTGACCGACCTTCACCTTGTAGTCGTTGATCCCCACCACGGTCTCCACTTCGTACGGGCCTTTCCACTGCATCAGCAACTTATTATGATCGGTAGGTAGCAGCACCAGCACTTTGTTGCCAGGTTTGAACTTCCTGTTCACAGCCCTACGATCGTAGTAGTGCTTTCCACAGTCTTGGGACTTCTTCAGGTTTTATCTGGCTATCTCGAGAGTCTGCTCCAGCTTCTCCCGTAGCTCAAAAACGTACTGGTAGCTGTTCTTCACCTCTGGGGTGTCTACTTCTTTCGTCCACAGTTCTTTTAGGATGTGCATCGGCCCTCGGATGGTTCTTCCGTACAGCAGCTCGAACGGAGAAAAGCCGGTGGACTCCTGCGGTACTTCTCTGTAGGCGAAAAGTAAGGCGTTGATATAGCGATGCCATTGTCTGGGCTGCTCGCTGCACAGTTTCTTCAGGGTGGACTTCAGCGTAGCATTGAACTTTTCGACAAGCCCGTTGCACATTGGATGGTAGGGTGTCGTAGTCAAATGCCGGATGCTAAGCAGTCTGTTGACCTCCTTCATGCAGTCAGAGACGAACTGCGTCCCGAGGTCTGTCAGGATCTCTTCAGGCACTCCAAGTCTACTGAACATGTCCACCAGTGCCTCTGCAACAGTTTCAGTGTCAATCTTCTTCAGAGGCACTGCTTCTGGGTACCGAGTCGCATAGTCCACTAAAGTCAGTACCCACCGATGACCTTCTTCACTCGGAGGTCTTATTTCGCCGATTAAGTCTAAGGCCACCCTCTTGAAAGGTCGGTCAATCAAAGGCATTCTCTGCATTGGCACTTTAGGGACCCTTCCTTGAGGTATGGTCTTCTGGCAAATGTCACATGATCGGCAGAAACGGCTGACGTCCGCATGAAGTCCTGGCCAGTAGAATACCGCCTGGATTCTATCCGACGTCTTCTTGATACCCAGGTGACCTCCCATGATTGAGTCATGCGCTACTTCCATCACCTGGCGCCTTAGGGGTAACGGTACCAAGACTTGACGTAGTGGTTTCCCTCCGTTGACCCTCGGGTGCTGGAAGATTCGGTACAGGATCTTGGCCTTCACCTCAAAATAGACCGTACCACTGCCTTTGGTCACGTGGTCTTGGCGGTTCCTGTACTTGTTTAAAGTGCTATCAGCTTCCTGGAGCTGGATCAGCTTATCTCTGTCCACGATGGCAGCTTTGGAGTTGTCGGCGACCTTCAGTGGCGTAGACATCTTGTCTCTCTTGGCCTGGGGCCTGGTAGTAACAGCACTGACGATCTCTGGTCGGCAGGGCTGAGCCGGAGTAACCACATTGTCCCGTAGCAGCTCTGTAAGGTCTCCTTCGGGAAACGGCAATGGATCCTCCTCCACAACTTCGACGCGTTGGGTTGAGGCAGGACTCCATTCTGGATCGGGGTCGTCGGGTCGTCTCGCGCCGTCGATGTTCCCGATCATCAAATCATACAGCGGCTTTTTCAGGCAAACCGCTTCTACTTCGCCTATGTAGAAAGGGGTGTTGACAGGAATTTTTGCAACTGGCGCTTTCACACATTTGCTGTCGGCCATGAGTGTCCATTTAGAATCGCCAGTGAATTGTTCTTTAGCGATTAGGTCTTCTCTGACGATGGCCCCACTGCAGCCAGAGTCTCTTAGAACAGTCACTTCATGATTTCCGACGCGTCCCTCGGAAACTGGCATGTTCTGGACGGTCACAGCTGCGCTGGCGACGACGGGGATGGATTTTCCGTTGGCAAGGAGAAGTTGGCCATCGGTCATGCACTCTTGCACGTCCGCAGGAGTAGCTGTGCGCTTGGTCTCACTCGGAAGAATGACGCTCCCGCCGCACACTTGATGGTCAGATCTACTGTTTTGCCGTTGATTGGAGAACCGCCTCTGCCGGTTGCCCGCCGCTGAATTGTCCGTACTGCTCCGCTGTCCGCTAGTTTTGTTTTGAGGACAGTTAGCCGCTCTGTGGTCTGTAGCGTTGCAGGTGAAACAGCCCCTTGAATGCCCTTCCCTGGGAGGAGGCGTGGAGTCCGTCTGTCTCTGGCTCGTCTGGCTCCCCTGGATCTGGTTCACATGGTTTCCAGTCTTCTGAAAATGTTTCGTCGCGCTGGGTGGCCCCAGGGTCTTCCCATGAGCAATGAGATATCTTTCAGCAGCCTCAGTCACATCTTTAAGCGTTTGCAGCTTTTGTTCTTCTAAGTGGGTCGCTGGGTCCTTGTGACAGGCATTGAGGAATTGTTCCTTCACGATCAGGTCATGAAGACTGTCGTAAGACTTCCTTTCGCCTGATAACTCCACCCACTTGTGTAGATATGACGACAGGCGCTCCACAAACTGCTTTGGCGTCTCGTCTGACTTAGGCCGGCATTCACGGAAGCGTTTACGGTAGCCCTTCTCTGTAAAGTTGTAGCACTGCAACAGGGCCTCTTTCAAGACGTCGTAGTTTTTGGCGTCATCGTTCGACAGTCTGGTGTAAACTTCGAGAGCTTGCCCCGTCAGAAGTGCACTCAGTCGAATCGCCCAGTCTCGAGGTTGCCAATTGGAGCTTTCGGCGAACCTTTCGAATCTCGCCAGATAGCTGTCGATCTGGTCCTTCCCGTCGACGAAAGCTGGCAATTTTGGAGCCGTATGGTCGTTGGTGACTTGTGGCGCATGCTGATTGTTCTGGATACGCGCCAACTCTAGCTGGTACTGACGCTCAGCCTCTCTTTCCTCTCTTTCTTCTCGGCGCCGCTGTTCTTCTGATTCTCTGTCTTCTCGGCGACGTTGTTCTTCTATTTCTAGACGCTTCTGTTCTAATTCTCTTTCTTCACGGCGACGCTGCTCTTCTAATTCTCGTTCTTCACGGCGACGCTGCTCTTCTAATTCTCGTTCTTCACGGCGTCGCTGTTCTTCTCTTTCTTCACGCAATATTCTATCCTGGCATTTGACGTACTCCGTCAGCTGTTTGCCTTTTAGATTTAGTTCAACCCCTTTCTGCCAGAAGTCAGCCATCTTGATGCTTCTGGAAAGTTCTTTTCTAGAAGGTTCTTTTCTGGAAAGTTCTTTTTCTAGAAAGTTCTTGACTGTAGAGTTCTTTTTCTTGAAAATTCTTGACTGTGCTGTACCTTTCTAGACTGTTCTAGAACAGCACGCTTTCTGCAGTAGCGCTGATGCTTGTCACTAGTCGCCTTCGCTGACGCAGGCCCCACTGTCCTCGTCGTATGCGACGCTGCACCACGCTGGTGTTGATGTACACGCTCCTGTGCTGAAGTAGACTCGACGTCCGCGCGTCGCTCTCTCTAATACTGGCGATGTAGCTCCGAGACTGTCCCTCGACGTAGTCTTACTTCAGCCACGTAGTCCCGATCTGTTGTTCGCTCACGAAGCAACTCTTCAGCGACTACACGCCCTTGCAGTCAACCCGAACCTATCGGATGTAGTCCCAGTATGTTGGCCCCTCTCGACGCAACTTGTTGGCGGCTACCCTCGATGACTGCCTCTCGTAACGTTGACTCACTTGTTGTAGCAGTTGAACCCTTGGCTATGGCGTGAATCGCGGCTTGACCCCCAAAATGTTACACTCTGTTTGATGTTGGTGTTTTTCTATCAGTATCTGATTCAGCCCCGATGCCTGAATTCCTGATAGTTGTGTAACTCAGATTCGTTTATCCACGCAGCCCGTCCAAACAGTATACAAGTCACAAAGTCGACGTATGAAGTTTTCCACTTTTATTCAGCACACATCAACAACTGCATACAATTCTCAACTCAACTCAAAAACTTTCAAATTTACTTTCCAGCTTCACTATCAACAACAACCTCTCAACAACAGTGCGGCACACAATTTTATAATCTCTCTCTCTTTTCTCGAAAAATTTCGAACCCAGTAGACTAAAATGACGCACTACAGCCAATCAATTAAAAGATCGTCATCACTGACTTACGTCATACATATTTCTTCTCCTTCCGCCATACTTCGATATTTATCCCGAAACTTCGATCGATAGTAAACAAGCGGGTCCAGAAAATTCTACAACGATATCGACCAACAAAAATTATCAACGTTATACAAAGCCTCTCCTAACAATAATGCAAACTCAAATCAAAGGTAAATAAACTCCATCATTGAATACTTTGCAAAACGAAACGATTAGATCTATCGTGCGCGCTTCCGACATACTTTCGTACGCGTTTCAACGTAACAGGGCGACTGAATACAGGTACCTCGGAACCGTTCTCGATGAGACTCCACATTTTACTCCTAACACAGAATACCTTCACCGAGAATGCCAGTCACGCATCTGTTGTCTCCAGAAACTACGGAAACTGAATGTTGATGCCTACACCTTTCAATTGTTTTATCATGCTTATATGGAATCTGTTTCAACCTTTTGTTTTATCTGTTGGCATGGAAGTTTGTCTGTAAAGAACAAAAATGTGCTTGATCGTGTTGTGAATGTGTGCAGTAAGATTGTGGGAAGGAAGCAAGACAATCTGAGTGTATTGTATGATTATCGTGTGGCACGAAAGGCAACAAGCATTGTACAGGACAGCAGTCATGTGTTGGCAAGTCACTATGATCTTCTCCCTTCAGGCAGACGCTACCGAGTTCCAAAATTTAAGACTGTACGTTCAAAGAACACTTTCACTCCAAAATCAATATCCATTTTGAACAGCTGAATAATAAGTGTGTCTGCAGCAATGTGTTGTGTGCGTGTTTGTCAAGTTTTCTTACTTTACATTTTAACGACACAGTTTTATTTTTTTTAAATTTTTTCTGGGCGCTAATGTTCATGATAAATATTGCGAGTTCCTTAAGGAGCATGTGGGTAATATGGGCTTTGCGCTTCCAGTTTTTTTTAATTACTTTGTCAGTCCCTATTCAGCTGTGGGTCTGTGCAAAACTAAGTGGTTTAATTTACAATAGCTTATTTGATGTATCACAACCAAACTTACAGATGGTATATTTCCACAAAATCTCAACAACGATCGATGAATTATTTATTTCACTTCAAGCCCAATGTCGCAGGGTTAACCAGTGTTAGCCAAGAGATGGCAATTTTTTTTAACAAAATTATAACTTTACCTCCCTCCTCCCCCTCCATTCCACAAGTTATTGTTATTGATTCTTTGAAGCATTATAGATATCAATGAGATGCACTTGCTATGCAAATTTGGTCGACCTTGCAAAAGTCGTTTTTTTTACTGACATGCATAGCAGTCTATGTATTTACCACACACCTATCCCAGCTCCCTCCACCCACCCACCCACCCAACTCCCCTACCCAAACAAAAAAATCAAGATTTTTGCAAATCTGTGCGAAATGAGTCCTAAATAGTCCGAAAATGACACTTCAATGAGTTAACAATTTTTTGTCCGTCCGTCTGTCTGTCCGCCCTTCAGTGTACGCAGTCCGCTGTCTGTGTGCAAAACTTGCAAGTGGATTAATATCTCAGAACCTATTTCAACTATCAACAATAAACTTGGCAAGACCTCATAAATGATTAGTGAATGATTGACTTCACTTCAAGGTCAAGGTAACAGGGTTAACAAATATTATTTAAAATAAAACAAATTTATTCACACAATTTTCCTTTTTTTATTTAAAGTTATTATTATTGAACTTATTATTATTTGATGCATAATAGATATCAATGAAACGCACATACTATGCACATTTAGTCAACCTCATTCCAAGATCAAAATTACTGGAGCTGTCCAAAGTCGGTTAGCACAGGTACTTTGAAGTGACTTTGATCCTAAACTATAAGACATATAAAGTTAAAACTTGTTGTAGTTAGAGATGATAGATTGATGTTTCATATTCGTTCCGTTTTGGCGTTGATCTTACAGGACAAGGTCATTTTAGGCCTTGCAAAAACATTTTAAAAAATAGGTCAATGTACAGTGGAATGGCTGTATATTTAACCCATAGTATGCAACAACATTGGGTTATTTGATCATACATGTGCATGAGAGGTCACATGAAGGTCCAGATAATCCGAAGGTCAAGGTCATTAAAGGTCAAGGCCATCCCAAGATCACTGTTTTTGGGCATAATACAACTTTGGCTATACTTTATTTGATAGTAAATGAGTGTATTTGGAGCTGGAGATGAAGGTCATTTCAAGGTCAAGAGCACAGAAAGATCGAAGTCGGTATTATTTTGTATTTTAATGCCACTGTTTCTTTTTTTTGCCCTGGGTACTCATTTTCAGGTTGCATATTACAAGTTCCATAAGGAGCGTGTGAGTCAGATATGGGCATTGCCTTCTAGTTATGGACACTTTGAAGTAACCTTGAGCCTACAATATGAGAGATAAAAAGTCCAAACTTGTTGTATTTAGAGACAATAGGTTGATCGTTCCTATCTATTCCGTTTTTGCGTTGATCGTGAAGGTCAAGGTCATTTTATGCTTTACAAAGACATGAATAGTTTGTGGAGTTGCTTTATATTTGATCAACAGTGTGTATCAACATTGGCCATGCATGAGCATCAGAGGTCAAATGAAGTTCAAGGTCATACATACCAAGGTCAGGATAATTAAAGGTCAAGGCCATCCCAATATGATTGTGGGGTTGTTGTGTGCATAATACAACTTTTGCTGTAGGGTATAGATTATTTGATCGTACATGAGTGTCAGTTTGGAACCAGAGGTCAAGGTCAAAATCAGAGGCAGTATTTCTTTGCATTTTAATGCTGTTTCGTTTCAATTTTTTCTAGGCACTCATTTTCTTATAGAATATTGCGAGTTCAATAAGGAGCATGTACGTCATATGGGCTTTGCCCTTCTAGTTGCCTCGATTCTATGATAACACTGTCTACCTATGTTCTAGCTTATCTGTGTACTTATTTTTCAGAAGGTAACGATTCGTTTGACTTCTCGGAATGGGCAAAATCACTTCCTGATGAGGCACGGGACAAGCTGTTATATGAAGGTTGCGACGACTGCGACACCCTGATAGGCCTGACTATTGAAGACCTGGAGAAGATTGGCATGAAACTTGGCCATAGGAAAAAAGTGCTCATGGCAACACAACTTCTTGGCAAAAGCAAAGGTATACTTATTTTAAAGGGGCCACTTTGACCACGCCCCCTCGACAGATCCTTTTAACATTCACAGTGAATGGTGCCCTGCTTAAAAAATTGCAATGAAAAAAAAACTCTTTGAAAGTATATTTATTTGTTAAATGAATAAATTCCGTAGTTTGTGTGGATATTAAAAGCAACAACCATGCATTGGCCAGCCAGTCAACCTTCTGGAGCTAATAATAGCAGCTACCAAAGCCGGTAAGAGACAGAACCAATCTGCTTCGTTGTTTAGTCAGAAATAGGGTCAAAGTTCACACGGCTGTGGTATCGATGTACCGTTAATCAGTGGAACATGTCAGAACCGAATCTTATTTTTATATTTTAGGACGCGTGGTAGAAGGTCGTCCTGCAGACAAAGTGCCAGACGAAAAAACTCCGAAAGGCCGACCCATCATCACAAGGGAAGAAGCAGGTAGGCTAAAATTAACTCATTCTGCGAAGTGGCATTTCAGCGTTTTGTGTTCCAATGTAATCAGAACATTGAAAGATTGGATAAGATGACAGATGGCGGAAAGTCTCTGGTCCGTTTTGCGGGGAGAAGGAGAGGCTTATGACGTGGTAAGCTTATCCCCTTCACGTCCAGGAAAAAACTAGCATTCTACTGAGACAACGCTTTACACAGACATCTTGAGATACAGTTTTGAGAGATTTTAGATGCTAACCCACGACTCTTTCATTTTGTTTTTCTATTTATTTATTAGAAAACATAGGCTTACATCAAAATACAAAATCTTCATCCTACTTTTATAGTACAATTCCAATTGGCTTGCGAATCTGAAGGTCCCGGGTTCGAGCCCTATACGGGCCATTGTGTTGTGTCCCTGGGAAAGATATTTTACTCCCGTTTCCTACTCCTTCGGATGAGAGTATAAACCGAGGTCTAGTCAGTATGTCGCATACATTCCATCATAACGGATTTTAAAGATCCTGACGCTCATGTCCTAGACGGGTGAGTGCCGGTAACAAGAACACACCCAGCATGCACTTGGTCCTTCTCCCCCATCCCTGGCTGGCCAGGATAGTGCTCAGTTGTCCGGGCGTCAGACCATGCACCCAAAGGCTTCGGGTGGGCGTCTCGGGCGGTTTGAGTTAGATCCTGTATCGGCCAGCGCCTTGAGTCTTGTCAAGTACGGCGAGATAAGTGCGCTATAAAAATCCTCAATAATAATAATAATAATAATAATAATAATAATAATAATAATAATAATAATAATAATAATAATAATAATAATAATAATAATGCGGAGGCAGAGAACAAAGAAACTGAGAGCTGAGACAGAGAGTGGTGGCAAGCTCCTTTTTTCATCTTGTGGGAAGTATTTTTTGCTCAACTAGGTATACTTTTTTGTTGCCATAGATAATGTTGAAATTCCAACAAGTTTACCAAAGACATACACATCTAATCTTTGATCTTATATTCTGTCCAGTTTAAGACTGGTTTGCCGGTTGATTTGTTTTTTAAAGAGTAGGATTATCAGTAAATATTATATTTTTTTCTGTTTCGAATATAACAAAATTCTTAAAATCAGTGCAAATTACTTGGTAATATAGAATGAAGAGAGAGAGGAGAGTGATGTAAAATACTCCAAAAGCACATATTTTAGGAGAAAAAATAGGGGATAAGACTTCATGGTGCAGACCAGTCTATTCTTCTATCTCTCAGTTGTAATTCCTGTTCTAAAACAAGGCAAGACGCGATGTTCACTAGACAGCTACAAACCAATAGCGTTAACACCACAAGCTGGCAAAGTATTGGAAAAGATCATTGAAGCGAAAAGGAGTATTTCAAAATTGCCGTGCGTATAAACGTTACTCTGCGCGTTCTCCCGTCTCTCAACTTCATTAACTTGTAACAAAAAAAAACCAAACTACTTTGTCACATCCTCTATTAAACCATAAACATAAATCAACAAAACTAGAACAAGTACAGAATCAACAATAATTATTAAATTAAACGAGGCTTACCTAAGGTGAAGTTTAATTAGAATTTTTGTGAGTATGTTGATTGGGAGGCTAGGGTTTCATATGAGAATTCGCGCACGTTAAGCACCAGGACTTAGCTGTGAGTGTTCTTCTACTTTGAACAAGGCTTACATTGGGTGGGAATCAGAATCATTCTAAGTACGAAGTAGAAGGGCGGGCATATGATATCCTTGCCTCCTAAACCAACATACTCACAATAATTCTAATTAAACTTCACCTTAGGTAGGCCTCGTTTAATTTAATAATTATTGCTCCCTCTGCTGATTAGTCGGCAGAGGGGTACATATGAGATTTTAGCGAGAGGAACACGAGCCACAATTATCAGAATGTAAGACCATGATTGCTCCCTCTGCTGATTAGTCGGCAGAGGGGTACATATGAGATTTTAGCGAGAGGAACACGAGCCACAATTATCAGAATGTAAGACCATGAACAATCAATTGAAAACAGATATTTATTCATAATGTACATATTTTTTAAGAACAGCCTGTGACAAATATGTGATCTTCTGCTGAAACTCGCACACTCAAGGTTCCCGTCACCCGCACTAAGACATACGGCCAACGTGCATTCTCCTACGCCGCACCTAAGCAGTGGAATTCCCTTCCCTCCCATATCCGCAACATACAATCAACACAAGCATTCAAAAAGGCCCTCAAAACCCACCTCTTCAAACTGCATTATTCAGACTGATTTGTATCCCGCTGCCATTCTCTCCTCTTTTGTCTCTGTCTGATCCGTAAGTGTATACACGGCTGTACATATTTATACTGTTTTTCCTCTTGGGCCTAACCGGGCATATAAATAGCTGTGAATAGGTTTTTTGCTATTCTATTCCTGTCTTTTCTGTCATTTGTGTACATAGTTGTAAATAGTCTATTTCTGTCTTTTTTTTAATTTATAAATTGTGTACATAGTTGTAAATAGTTGTACCCTTACTGTTCTGTCTTTAGGTGTATTGTAGCAAAAGCAATGTTTTATCGAGTGCATGTATTTATATGTAATGATTATGTAAAGCGTGGTTAGTCTGGTCATAGGCTGGAGTACCCGCTATATAAAAATCCGTTATTATTATTATTATTATTATTATTATTATTATTATTATTATTATTATTATTATTATTATTATTAAATACTTTTGCTTCTATACAGCTTTTAGATAGAACCTCTCTTGAAAGTGCTGTCTTTTGACCAGCCAGCTGCATTGTGCTGATCTGGTTGATGAAAGAGAAGGATATTTTGGTTCAATACCTTTTAATGAGATTTTTAAAGTATGAATAGTCAACACCTGTTTCAATTTTTACATGATGTTGGCTTGTTTTATTATAATCTTTTTTGTATTCTTTGTCGGATTTTTATTGGTGAGACTGATTTTATTTACATCTTTTATCATATTTAAATGTTAACAGTTTATTCTGATTTTACTTATATTGTGTGGCTCTGATTCGGCTGTTGGCAGTCCGCTGGACCTATAAACACTAAAATCTATCTATCTATCCCCCGAAGAAAATAATTAGACCCCAATTTGAAAACGGCAAGCCCAATGACACTCATCAAATGGACTTGCTGTATCTTCTTCATGACACAATAAGAAGAAAGAAATTCAAGTATACACTAACTGTTATATTGATCTTGCTTTGAGGTACAACGATGCAGAACCTCTAACAACCAAAAGTGCATTAGAGGTTTCTCTTGCATTACAGGCAATTTATTCTAGAGGTCCTCTTAGATTTCCTGAACTAATTGAATGTGATGATGGCTCAGAATTCAAGGTTGCAGTAAGTCAATTGTTATTAAAACATGATGTTACAATACGAATAGGAATTCCTGGGTAACATAGATCTCAGGGTCTTGTAGAAAACTTTAGTCGCCAGCTAGCAGAGAGGCTGGTTACTTATCAGTATTCTAAGGAGTTGTTTCCTGACACCCAAAATACAGAATAGGTGAATATGATTTTTTTGAAAATGTAGATGGAGACTCAGGGCCGGACCTGCCCTAGAGGCCCAAAAGGCCCGGGCCCCTACCCTTTTTTGAAAAACAAAAACAACAAAAAAAAAACTAACACATTTAGGAGTTTACCGCGGACCCGAGTATCACTATATTTTGTTCTCCAAAGACCTAAGTCATATTTTTGTTATGACTTTATTCCTAACACACACACACACACACACACACACACACACACACACACACACACACACACACACACTTTTTTAAAGGTAATTTCTCCCCCAAATCAGTGGCAAACTATAGCACCAAAATTTTGCAATTTACATGCTCAGATTGCACCAGATTGCACCATTTTTTCTCCCTTTTCAAAACATTTTCCGTGGGAGCATGCCCCCGGACCCCTCTAGCAAACTAGGCGCTTCGCGCCTTCACTACTACCCTAAAATAAATTTGGGCCCCTACCCCTGAAAAACTTAGGTCCGGCCCTGAGACTGTATATGTAGGCCTATGTTGCATAAGCTTCGGTCTCTGTGGGGGTTTCAGTATAAATTGTATCCCCACTTTCTGGAAATTTAGTGCTTTCAGTTCCCACTGTCGCTGTCTTTCTCCTTTGTTCTTTCTCAATCCTACTCTGTTCTATCAATCTACTATACTATCTTCTTCTTTGCTAGACCAGTCACCTACCTTTTTTCTTGAAAACTTTTCCGGGACAAAACTCCTCATTTATGTGTGAGGTCTGTTGGATCAGCTTGGCAATATTGGATGCTTTCTGCCGAATTGTCATAGGGCTTCCTATGTTGTTGTTTGGCAATGTAGGCATTCTATTTATTTATGTGTTTTGATGATATTTTATAATGATGTTTGTATACTATTTTGTTTTTGTAAACGGGGGTCCAATAAATTAGAGTAAAGCCTCAGCGTCCCCTGCGTGGGATGTCTTTATTATAAAGTGACCGGCTGGTGGAGTGCCTTCAGTGTTACCACTAGGGTTGTTTCGGCAGATCTTTTCAGGGGTGAGTCCTCTTTCAGCGAAGTTGTGGTCTTGATTTTGTGGTCCTGATTCGGACATACCCGCGGAACTGCTACAAGCCGGAGGAGAAGCGATAATTGATGCCCTCACCATTATCTGTAACAAGATCTGGCAGAGTGGGGGGTGGCCTACACCATGGACCCAGTCGCTTGTCATCACTCTTCCCAAAAAAGGTAACCTTCAGTAGTGTGAAAATTACCGCACCATCAGCCTCATCAGACATCCCAGCAAGGTCCTCCTGAAAATAATACTCAACAGGTTGAAACCCCAAGCTGAACAAATCATAGCTGAAGAACAAGCAGGATTCAGGGCAGGGCGAAGTACCACTGAACAGATTTTCAACCTCAGAATAATCTGTGAGAAATACCTACAGCACCAACAACATCTATATCATGTGTTCATAGACTTCAAGAAGGCGTTTGACCGAGTCTGGCATGCAGCTCTATGGGCAACAATGAAAGTGTACAACATCAGCCCTAAAATTATTGAAGTCATCAAAAGCCTGTATGACAAGGCTACCAGTGCAGTCCTCCATAACAACGTCATCGGGAACTGGTTCAGAACAACAATCGGTGTGCGTCAAGGATGCCTACTCTCTCCAACACTCTTCAACATCTTCCTAGAGCGCATCATGCCAGATGCCCTTGCAGATCACGAAGGCACAGTCAGCATTGGGGGTAGAGCAATCTCCAATCTTCATTTTGCGGATGACATTGATGGATTGGCTGGAGAAGAACAAGAACTTGAACAGCTGGTACAGAGGTTTGACACCACCTCCAGAGCTTATGGAATGGAAATAAGTGCAGAGAAGACCAAAATGATGACCAACAACACCAATGGCATCCAAACGGACATCAAAGTCCAAGGCCAATCCCTCAACACAGTGCATAGCTTCAAATATTTAGGAGCCATTGTATCAGACAAGGGGTCCCGACAGGAAGTCCTCTCCAGGATAGCACAAACAACTGCTGCCCTGACAAGGTTGAAGCCCATTTGGAAAGACAGGACCATCAGTCTACATTCCAAAGTAAGACTGCTGCGCCCCCTTGTCATATCCATCTTCCTATATGCTTGCGAAGCATGGACCCTCACAGCAGATCTACAACGAAGAATACAAATCATGGGGGTGCTACAGAAGACTTCTGGGCATTTCTTATACCCAACACATCACCAACGACGAAGTCCGACAGACCATCACACAAGCCACTGGACAACACGATGACCTGCTCACAGTGGTGAAGAAATGGAAACTCCGATGGTATGACCACGTCACAAGATCATCAGCCTTGCAAAGTCCATCCTGCAAGGCACAGTGCAAGGAGGTAGAAGAAGAGGGAGACCGAAAAAGAGGTGGGAGGACAACATTCGAGAATGGACTGGTTTGACACTGAGCGAAGCCATCAGGGCTGCTGAGGACAGAGAAAGATGGAGTATGCTGGTTAAACGATCATCTGTGGTGCCCCTACGACCTTCGAGTTACGGGACAGGATAGGATAGGATAGTTTTCGGCTCTCTGCAGTCCGGTGGACCCTGTAATCAATTATTAACTAACTAACTCTATTGGTGTCTCAGAAAGTGCTGGAACAATGGTATCATTTTTTATTAGTTCCACTTCCCCTCCCCCCCCCCCATCTTTCCTTTCAAATAAGTTGGCAAACAAAAGCAAGTCCACTTACTTCAATTTGTATTATTTTTAACAATACCTTTCCCTTATAATAATTTGGCAGAACAGAGCAAGTCCCACTTACACTGTTCTGCCAATTTATTTAACAACTAGTGGTTTTGTACCCTGGCAAGCCAGGGTACACAGGTTGCTGTTTAAAATGTAGACAGAGAGACAACTGTTGTCTGCGAGTTTCATTTGGACGATGATACCTCCCCATATCCCCCTTGATACCTCCCCATACCCCCCCCCCCCCTGATATCTCCCCGTCCCCCCCATGATGCCTCACCCTACCCCCTTGATACCTCCCCGAACCCACTTGATACCTCCCCATACCCCCTTGATACCTTCCGTACCCCCCTTGTAATCTATCTGTACCCTCCTTGATACTTCCCCGTTGATCGTTTCGCAGGTATGGATGAAAGGAATCGACTGTTCTGTTCTGGATTAAATTAACGTCCCCGCACACCAAAGCGTATAGGGGACGGGTAGTTGAGATCAGTATGAAAGCGCCGACGAAGCAGCTAGAAGTGTAGTTGTTGATAAGATGTGGTTGAAGACTTGGTATCAAAGGAATCGACCATCACCATACCCCCTTATATATACCCGTATCCCCGTTATGCCTACCCATGCCCCTTTAAACCTACCCGTAGCCCCCTTTTACCTACACGTACCACCCCATCCCGATCCATGGTAGTAATAATAATAATAATAATAATAATAATAATGAACATAGAATAATACAAATAGAAATCATAAAAAACACCAATGTTTTAAAAGAAAATTTGATATAAGATTTAATAATAATAATAATAATAATAATAATAATAAATTATTATTATTATTATTAGTTTATTAATAATAATAATAATAATAATAATAATAATAATAATAATAATAATAATAATAATAATAATAAATTAAAGGTAAAAAGCCTAAATTAAAAAGAAAAATATCCATATTGTAGTGTAAAAAAAAAAAAAATGGCCCGCGTGAGATTTGAACTTGGGTCGCCATGCACGGTAGGCGAATGTTTTACTAAGTAAGCCACCAAGGCTTCGTACAAAGAACATCAATTTTTTGGTCTATATGGGAAAACATGCTGAAACCTCAATTTGATTTTTAATGGAAGCGCGCGGAATGAGGCTATTGCAGTTTGTGGACATTTTGTTTATTTATTTATCTCAGAAACGGTTTAACGTTCGGTAAGGAAATGTCGGCTATAACGATTTCGCTGGTTTTGAGCGCACAGTAGGCCGACCCCCAGAGCCCGTCACCTGCCCAGATCAGCGTCCATACCGGACAAACTTTATAGTAGAGGCGAAGAAGGACTTCCGGCTAAGCAATTTATATATATAGATGTTTAATTTACAGAAAAGGATGGCAAAATGAAGTATGCCCATACAATTTATTAAAAACAGAAAACCACGCAACCAATTATTGCAAACAACCATGGGCAAAGGTAGTTTGATGTTCTGGATCTGTTTACTAAACAAAACAGGACAATATAATTGTATAATCTGAGAAATCAACTTAAAACACAAAAAGTCGATTTTCTCGAAAGTAGCTGTACTGGACTTGCTTTACTTTGCCATCGCATGTCAGAAAAGGTCTGGTGCATTTGAAAGGGATTACTATGGAGTACTTAGAAATGAGGAATAAACAAAAACATTGACTACATAGTCAATGAATAAAACTGAATTATCTACAAATAAATAAATTAATTAATTTTTATTGAAAAATGTACATTTCCTACTTTCAGGGTTGGTATGACAAACCCAGCCCTACTGTCAGATGATTCAAAGCCCATTTGTAAATAATTTTAGGTGTTCTAAGTGTTGTTTTACTTCACTTACTGGAACATTGTTCAATCTGTTGTTTTCACCTTTAGTAATCATAGAATATTATATGTCAAAGTTTGCAGATAAATGTTTCCATATGGCGTTTGAGGTATTAACCAGCATAACAGGAATTTATTTCGCCAATTGACATGTAATAGATACAATAATCGGAATATTATTTGGTGTTGGACAACTCTCTCTCTCTCTCTCTCTCTCTCTCTCTCTCTCTCTCTCTCTCTCTCTGTGTCTCTCTCTCTCTCTTTCTCTCTCTCTCTCTCTCTCTCTCTCTCTCTCTCTCTCGGGGTGAAGGTCGACCACGAAAGATGGAGCACTTACATTTTTTCACGGTGATAATTAGAGCGTCTCTTTTTAAATTATATGTGATAATAACCAAAGTTTGTGTCTCATTAGTTGTTGTGGTGAAAGTAGAACAGTGATTGCACCAACAATTCTTCGAAAATGATCGACGTAGGTCAATGGAGAGCCAATATTGGCTGTTTTCATCTGGCTTGTGTAGCGAGACATTTTTTGAACCGGTTTTGTGTTCAGTATAGCGACTGTTCTAGTGTCAGTGTCAGCGACGTGTGCATTACTTGGGTATGCCTTATTTTGCTTGTGAACATTTCGAACTGTTTAAAACATACTGCTGTGAATGCTGTGTTCATGCCATTCCCACCCCCGGGGACTGTGATTAAAAATACTTCAATTGTGGTTTTTGAAAGTGATGACCTTGGATACCTGCCATTGGCAACCTTGTCACAACTCGGACAATATGCACCATCTTTGTGCATGGCAGTGTTTGCGTTCGCTATGCGGCGCCTGAGATTGAGCAATGACGTTGAGGAAAACCCCGGACCTGTTGGTAGTGGCAGTGGTAGGGGGAGTGGTGATGTTAGGGGTGATGAGACAGTGACAGTGGCTGACAGCATCAAGCAGTTAGAACAATCATTGCAGCAGAAGTTGGATGCTATCTTGACCACCATGCACACACAGGCTGACACTATGAGACGACAAGAAGATGCACTAAGTAGACAAGAAATTTTGCTGAAACGGCTTGGTGAAGAACAAGATGAGAACAAGATGAGATGAAGAAAAAGATAACCGATCTATGTGATGAAGTGACTGATTCTAAACTTGTATAGAGAAAAATGAACAGTCCATTTCAAATCTGACATCCAAACAAGACGATATGTTTCAAGTTGTTGCTGATTTAGAAGCTGAAGTTGATCGACTAGAGAGTTTTTCTCGCCGTAATAACGTCAAATTTTATGGTATACCCGAGGATGTTGGTACCAAAGAGGAAGACTGTGTGGAGGCAGTGGTGAACGTGTTACAGACTTACATCCCTGATAGAGAGTGGCAGTCAGACGTTATCGAACGTGCGCATCGCCTTGGCAAACCTAATCCCAAGAATCTCAACCCCCGACCTATCATTGCCAGATTCCAGCGCTGGGGCGATGCGATGCGTCTGATGAAAGACAAGGATGCCAGATACGACATGCAGAACGACGGATTGAGGGCGACTCAAGATCTTACCATACGACAGAATCAGAAGCTGAAGCGACTTAGGGAGGAGGGGAAAGTCGCTTACTACGTCAATGGCAGACTACGCATTGAAAAACTTTCTCCCACAAACTCCGATCGTCTTACGGATGACAGAAACGAAAGCAGGCCGGGTAACATCGGTCTGTTGACAAACAACGACACGGAGGGGAACTCCGAGCAACAGCAGAATCAGCCAACCAGCGAAGCAGAAATAGCGAGTGACGTCACCGACTTGCCCGGTCCCCGTGATGTCAGGCCTGGGAACGATGTGCAGAGTGCAGAGCAGTGTGACAACAGCGAGGGGCGTTGGCTGAGGTCATCCAATCGTAGACAAGCACAGGTGTCGAGAAAGTTATCAGCACGTGGAGGGAGACAGCAGAGAGGGGCCCACTCGTCCTACTTTCAGAATGGGCGTGGGACACCAAAATATGGCAAACATACATAGGGATCAGGTCGAGGCCTATACGATGATCACAAAGATAAAGACGATACACAAGCTCATATCACAAATACACATGACCTAAATAAAGCAACAATAAGAAAACCTCTTTTTCATTTCTTTGTTGGAATATAAATGGGTTGATCTCCAAGGTAACTGACCCAGACTTTATGGATTGCATTCTTTCTTTTGATGTTTGTCTTTTGTCTGAAACATTTACAACGCCAAATTTTGATTTTAGTGTTTACTTTAAAGACTTCATTGTCCTCCATTCACCGGGTGTAAAGCTGTCTAAAATGGGGCATGTTTCAGGTGGAACTGTTATGATAATAAAGAAGAGTTTATCAAATTATGTTGAAATCATTGAAACTAAATGTGAAAATATTATGTGTACAAAGATAAGTAAAGAATTGTTTGGTTGTGATAAAGATGTGGTGTTTATTGGTTTGTATAATCACCCAGTGGGCAGTGCATTTTATGACAGGAAAGACTATGATTGTACACTGGAGCTTCTGGAACAGTTTATTTTGTCTTTGATGGAAGCTGGGCATGATGTTTACTATTTAGTTGGTGGTGATCTGAACGCACGGATTGGTGAATGGTGTTTGGATGTAGGAGTGAATGATGGTGATGACACTGATGAAGATGATGAAAGTAACTATGAAAGAAAAACGCTTGATTCTGTGACAAATAATGTTGGCAAACTTTTGATACAGTTTTGTTCTATGTTTAAGTTATTGCCACTGAATGGTTTGATGAATGGTTCGATGAAACAAAGTTTTGATGACAAATTTACTTTTCTTTCTGAAAGAGAAAACAGTACTATTGATTTCTTTTTGTCGTCTGTACAGTTTGTTGAATATGTAAAAATGTTGTCAGTTGTTGACAGAATCGAATCTCAACATATGCCTGTTCGGCTTGATGTTTGTGCTGTCCAGAAAATAGTATCTGATGTAAATACGGAGAACAAGACAAGTACAAGTAAAATTGAGTGGGATGCATCAAAAGTCCAAAACTGTTTGAGTTTTTTAACATCGGATGTAGGTCAGTCTGCTATTGATGATGCTACTGAGTCTATTGATGACAATACCGAAACTGCTATAGATATTTTTATAAGCACCCTGTTGACAGCGGGTCAATGTATGCGACGCACTGTATACTTTGGTGGACGCTCGCGGTGTACAAATCGCTGGTTTGATGCCGAGTGTCGTCAAACAAAGCGTGGTGTTAGCAGTTTGCTTAGCCGGTATTCCCGCACTAAAAAAATAATTGATAAATTGTTTTACTTACAGAAGAGGTCTGAATATAAGATCATGATACATGAAAAAAAGAAAGCATATAAAAAATTGATGCAAGGTTCGTTATTAGAAAATAGAAATAATTCTGCTAAATTTTGGTCTACTATAAAAAGGTCTCGTACAAGGGAGAGAAATCGTGCAGAAATAAGCATTGGTGTTTGGAAAGAACATTTTGAAAAAGTGTTGGGGCAGCATTCGGCATCAATGAATGATCATGAAGAAGACCAAATAAATGAACAAAACGAAGACGGTGTTTATGTTTATGAATTGGATGAAGATATCTCCCTATTGGAAGTAAAACAAGCTATTCGTAAATTAAAATGTGGTAAAGCACCTGGTAGTGATGAAATACCAGCAGAATTTTTAAAAGCAGCTGAAGATATTATATCCCCCTTTTTGCTAAAATTGTGAGTGGGACCGGGTAGCTCAGTTGGTAAGAGCGTCTTGCTAGTAACCGAAAGGTCGCTGGTTCGAATCCCGGATTGGTCAACGTGTGATCATATTATTTTCCCCTTTACCAACAACTGGCCCGCTGGTGTCAGTATAAATCGGTCCAGTAGTCACCTATATGCGAAAGTGTCGTGTGACTATAATCTACAAACAACAACAACAACAACTAAAATTGTTAATAGTTGTGGTGTTTCACCCGTCCCCTATACGCTTATGTGTCCGGGGACGTTAATCTATTTTAACTAACTAACTAAAATTGTTATTGTCCCCTATACGCACTGTGTCCGGGGGCAAACTTGTTTTTTCCAACCTAGTTCCAGTCATTCGCCCAAAAAGGCAATCACCGAAGTCGAACGAAGCTCTCCGATCTGTTACGAAATGATGCTTGCATGACTACGACTAGTTGACATTAAAAATGATCGCTGTTGCTTCTAATTCTGTTCGATTTACACAGATTTAGCATTTCGCAACGGTATACTTTGTTAATATGAGCATAACTATTATCGACCATATTTAATAGTTGCGTTCCTTGATTTGTATTTTGTTAGTTCTCAGCAGTAGGCTAATAATAGCACTCCCCATTTCCTGCCTAGAACCAAGTAGACACTGTTATACAGTATACATAGGCTAAATCTACATTATATATTATAAGTCAGTCTCCGCGCAGCGAAGAAGCTCACTAGCTGAATATACTTATTAGACCAGTATTGTTTGTTTTATACGTAAATAAATGTATAAACTATATCTATTATAATTAATAATATTTAGGCCTATACTTTACAATATTCGAACCTTTAAATTTCTGGAGAAGGACGAGTAGGCTAAGCGAATTTTTTTTAATAACTCGAGATCAGAGTTAAATTAATAGTTGGTTAGTTATTCATTGCTTACAGGGTCCAGCAGACAGCAAATAGCCGAATCAGGACCACAAAATCAAGACCACAATTTTGCTAGTTAGTAGTAGTAGTAGTAGTAGTAGTAGTAGTAGTAGTAGTAATAGTAGTAGTAATAGTATAGTTATAATTATTTATTTGTTTTGTTTGTTGTTGTTATTATTATTATTATTATTATTATTATTATTATTATTATTATTATTATTATTATTATTATTATTTGTTTGTTATTATTATTATTATTATTATTATTATTATTATTATTATTATTATTATTATTATTATTATTATTATTATTATTATTATCATTCCTACTTTAAAAAAAAAAGAAAAGAATAGTGTGCTGCTGTGCGTGCTCAATGGTGTAAATATGGTCAGTGACGTTTTGTTTGTTTTTGCTGAAGTTGGGTGTAACCCGAAATATTCAGATGGTGTTACTGGTTATTTTTTCTTATAGATTTACCAAAGTTTTCAGATGATTTATTGAAATTTCCGCCTGCCACGCAACATTTTTTTTAATACGTGTTTCTCATTAAAATAGATATTGAAATACATCTAACAAATTTACTGTATCAGTTAAAAAGAATAATATTAGTTAAATAAATAATTGCTTTGATGCTTGCAATAAAAATGTCACTGTTTTTTGAGACCATTATAAACTTGCTTTGCCTTGTTGTGCTGAAGGGACATCAACGTATCCATAGCGCTTTGAAGTTTTGTCATGGTTTTATTGTTGATATAGATGTAAAATCGTTGTATGTGTGCATTATGTGTTATGTATTACTTTTACTCTTTATTACTAATTGTGTCAATCATCATAAAATAATAATAATACTAACTGCTTCAAAATGCGAATCTCGACTTGACTTAGAGCTTGAAGCTGTGCAGATCGAAACAGAATTAGATCTATTTTTATGCACGGATGTTTCACCACAGGCTCTGAAGTCTTTTCTTTTGTCTTTGTAAACTCGTGGGCCTCCTACATACGTACGTAGTATAGTATGTAATTGAGGCCTACGAAAGACGAGACTTCCCAGCCTGTGGTTTCACGTATTCCTGCCAGCGTTCGTTTGTAAAACATCGGATAGCTTCGCTCGACTCGGAAAGCTTCGTTCGACTTCGGTAATTGCCTTTTTCGGCGGATGACTGGAACTAAGTTGGAAAAAACAAGGTCGCTGTCCGGGGACGTTAATTTAAATAATGCGAAAAAAAATAAAATTGTTGCTGGGGCCGGGGGTAGCTCAGTTGGTAAGAACGTCTTGCTAGTAACCGAAAGGTCGCTGGTTCGAATCCCGGATTGGTCAACGTGTGATCATATTATTTTCCCCTTTACCAACAACTGGCCCGCTGGTGTCAGTATAAATCGGTCCAGTAGTCACCTATATGCGAAAGTGTCGTGTGACTATAATCTACAAACAACAACTAAAATTGTCGCCCCTATATGCTTTGGTGTTGGGGACGTAAATTTAATCCAGAAAAAAATAAAATAAAATTGTCGGGGGCCGGGTAGCTCAGTTGGTAAGAGCGTCTTGCTAGTAACCGAAAGGTCGCTGGTTCGAATCCCGGATTGGTCAAAGTGTGATCATATTATTTTCCCCTTTACCAACAACTGGCCCGCTGGTGTCAGTATCAATCGGTCCAGTAGTCACCTATATGCGAAAGTGTCGTGTGACTATAATCTACAAAACAACAACAACTAAAATTGTATAATTGTATCTTTCGTACAGGTATTTTTCCACAGCAATCGTTTCAGTCTATTATTGTCCCATTGTTAAAAAATGATGATGTACGGAACCCTGAAAATTACAGAGGAATTTCCCTCTTGAGTATCGTAAGCAAAGTTTTTACATCAATTTTAAACAAAAGATTGTACAAGTGGGCTGAAAAAGAACATAAGATCTGTGAAGAGCAAGCGGGATTCCGTAAAAACTATGCAACTGTTGATCATATTTTCACACTTTTTTCTATTATCAAGAAATGCCTCTTTGGGCAGCGGAGATGTAAACTATATGTTGCATTCATTGATTATTTAAAAGCTTTTGACTCTGTGGATAGAGACAGTTTGTGGGCCGTATTACAAAAGATTAAAACTTCTTCAAAAATGCTACCTATGCTGCACGGGATGTACAGTTCTGTTCAGTGTTGTGTCAGATGGGGTACTGAAATGTCAGATTTTTTTTAATTGTTCTGCCGGGGTCAAACAGGGTTGTTTGTTGTCTCCCCTGATCTTTTCCTTGCTAATAACTGATGTGGCTGACAAGGTTAGGCAGGGGGGGGGGGGGGGAAGCATGGTTTTCAGTTTCTACCTTGCTTGCAAGAAATCTTTCTGTTATTATTTGCTGACGACATTTGCTTGATCTCTACCACACCCGCTGGCTTACAAAATCAATTAGTTACCTTGGAAAAAGCTTCAGCATCTCTTGGACTTTCTGTAAATTTAAAGAAAACAAAAGTAATGGTATTCAGGAAAGGTGGACATTTGGCTAAAGCAGAAAAATGGTACTATCAAGGACAAGAAATTGAAGTTGTAAACAGCTACAAGTATTTAGGCTTTACTCTTACGACAAAGATGTCTTTTGATATTGCGCTCCAAGAGTTTGCAGGCAGAGCCAAAGGTAAGGTGGTGGAGATCATGAAAACAATGTGCAGTTTGGGAAGCATGGATATAAATATTTTCTTTAAGCTGTTCGATGCCCAGGTTAAACCTATGCTTCTGTATGCAGCAGAAATATGGGGCATTACACGATTTCATGCTATTGAATCTACACATTTGTTTGCTTGTAAGCGTATTTTGAGTGTGTCTCCCAGGACCCCAAATGTCATGGTTTATGGAGAACTTGGTCGTTATCCACTGTTTATTGACAGTGCTCTAAGTGCAATCAGATACTGGTTCAAATTGCAAGACATGCTTCTTGTTAGACTACCAAAGCAAGCATATGAAATGGACAAAAACAGATTTTTGAGACTACCTGTAGGTCAGACTGATGTACATAACTGGGCTTACAATATAAAACACTGTTTTGACATGTTTGGTTTTTCTCATGATTGGAAGATTAGACTGTATCATTAGTCTAAAATCTTTATCCCTAATAAAAAAGTTTCAAAGTTTCAAAGTTTCAAAGTTTCATGTTTGGTTGAACGGGGGAGTAGGAAATAAGAAAGCTTTTTTACGTGTTTTCAGACAACGTATGATAGACTGCTACAAACAGGAATGGTTTAGTAAATTAATGGATAGCGAAAGGTTCTCAGTGTATGGTTCCTTTAAATCACTCTTGCAGTGTGAGAAGTACTTAACAGATATTACTATAAATAAGTTTAGAAATATCTTTGTAAAGTTACGTCTAGGCATTATAGACTTGAATGGAAATTAAAGATACAGTGTTGTTCCAAAGGCATGCCTGTTACGTTGAAACGCGAACGAAGGTATGTCGGAAGCGCGCACGATAGATCTAATCGTTTCGTTTTGCAAAGTATTCAATAATGGAGTTTATTTACCTTTGATTTGAGTTTGCATTGTTGTTAGGAGAGGCTTTGTATAACGTTGATAATTTTCGTTAGTCGATACTGTTGTAGAATTTTCTGGATCTGCGTGTTTACTCTCGATAGAAACTTCCCGATACATGTCGAAGCAAGAAGACGTTCCGGAAGGAGAAGAAAATATGTATGACGTAAGACAGTAATGACGAAGTTAGAAGCGATTGGTTAAATTGCGTCAAACGAGATTGATCCAGGTTATTCGGGAGTATCAAGAGACTATTTAAGTGCCGCGCTGTTTCAAAAATAGATAGTAAAGTTGCTGGGGATAGTTATTGTTGTTGATAGTAAGTTGGAAAGTAAACTTGAGAGTGGAAAGGCGATTGAGCGATTGTATGCAGTTGTTGATGTGTGCTGAATAAAAGTGGAAAACTTCATACGTTGACTTTGTGATTTGTATGCTGCTTGAGCAGGCTGCGTGAATAAACGAATCTGAGTTACACCCTATCAGGAATTCAGCATTGGGGCTGAATCAGATTCTGATAGAAAACACCAACATCAAACCGAGTGTAACATTTTGGGGGCCAAGCCGGGATTCACGCCATAGCCAAGGGTTCAACTGCTACAACAAGCGAGTCAACGTTACGAGAGGCAGTCATCGAGGGTAGCCGCCAACAAGTTGCGTCGAGAGGGGCCAACATACTGGGACTACATCACCGATAGGTTCGGGTTGACTGCAAGGGCGTGTAGTCGCTGAAGAGTTGCTTCGTGAGCGAACAACAGATCGGGACTACGTGGCTGCCGTAAGACTACGTCGAGGGACAGTCTCGGAGCTACATCGCCAGTATTAGAGAGAGCGACGAGCGGACGTCGCGTCTACTTCAGCACAGGAACGTGTACATCAACACCAGCGTGGTGCAGCGTCGCATACGACGAGGACAGCGGGGCCTGCGTCAGCGAAGGCGACTAGTGGCAAGCATCAGCGCTACTGCAGAAAGCGTGCTGTTCTAGAACAGTCTAGAAGGGTGCAGCACAGTCAAGAACTTTCTAGAAAAAGAATTTTCCAGAAAAGAACTTTCCAGAAAAGCATCAAGATGGCTGACTTCTGGCAGAAAGGGGTTGCACTGAATCTAAAAGGCAAACAGCTGACGGAGTACGTCAAATCCCAGGAGAGAATACAAGAACGAGAATTAGAAGAGCAGCGTCGCCGTGAAGAAGGAGAATTGGAAGAGAAGCGTCTAGAAAAAGAACTAGAACTAGAACAGAAGCGTCTAGAAATTGAACAGCAGCGGCAAGAAAAAGAAAGAGAGTTCGAGCTGAAGCGTCTTGAAGGTGAGCGTCAGTACCAGCTAGAGTTGGCGCGTATCCAAAACAATCAGCATGCGCCTTAAGTTATCAGTGACAACAAAGCTCCAAAATTGCCATCGTTTGTCGACGGGAAGGACCAGATCGACATTTATTTGGCGAGATTTGAAAGGTTTGCCAAAAGCTCTAACTGGCAACCTCAAGACTGGGCGATTCGACTAAGTGCACTTCTGAAGGGGCAAGCACTCGACGTCTACACCAGATTGTCGGACGATGACGCTAAAGACTACGACGTCTTGAAAAGAGGCCCTATTGCAGTGCTACAACTTTACGGAGAAGGGCTACCGTAAACGCTTCCGTGAATGCCGGCCTAAGTCAGACGAGACGCCAAAGCAGTTTGTGGAGCGCCTGTCGTCATATCTACACAAGTGGGTGGAGTTATCAGGCGAAAAGAAGTCTTACGACAGTCTCCATGACCTGATCGTGAAGGAACAATTTCTCAATGCCTGTCACAAGGACCTAGCGACCCACTTAGAAGAACAAAAGCTGCAGACGCTTAAAGATGTGACTGAGGCTGCTGAAAGATATCTCATCGCTCATGGGAAGACCCTGGGGCCACCCAGCGCGACGAAACATTTTCAGAAGACTGGAAACCATGTGAACCAGATCCAGGGGAGCCAGACGAACCAGAAACAGTCGGACTCCACGCCTCCTCCCAGGGAAGGGCATTCAAGAGGCTGTTTCACCTGCAACGCTACAGACCACAGAGCGGCTAACTGTCCTCAAAACAAAAGTAGCGGACAGCGGAGCAGTACGGACAATTCAGCGGCGGGCAACCGGCAGAGGCGGTTCTCCAATCAACGGCAAACCAGTAGATCTGACCATCAGGTGTGCGGCGGGAGCGTCATTCTTCCGAGTGAAACCGAGCGCACAGCTACCCCTGCGGACGTGCAAGAGTGCATGACTGATGGCCAACTTCTCCTTGCCAACGGGAAATCCATCCCCGTCGTCGCCAGCGCAGCTGTGACCGTCCAAAACATGCCTGTTTCCAAGGGACGCGTCGGAAATCATGAAGTGACTGTTTTAAGAGACTCTGGCTGCAGTGGGGTCATCGTCAGAGAAGACCTAATCGCTAAAGAACAGTTCACTGGCGATTCAAAATGGACACTTATGGCCGACAGCAAATGTGTGAGAGCGCCAGTTGCGAAGATTCATGTCAACACCCCTTTCTACGTAGGCGAAGTCGAAGCGGTGCTGACAAGAAAACTTTATTGCTGTTATATCGTTCTTTAATTAGATCCAAGTTAGACTATGGTTGCATTGTTTATGGTTCTGCTAGAAAATCTTATCTTAAGATGCTAGATCCAGTTGCCCATCAGGCACTACGCATTGCTTTGGGTGCGTTTCGCACTTCCCCTTGTGAAAGCCTTTACGTGGAAGCTAACGAACCCCCGCTGGAGCTGAGACGTACAAAATTGTCAATGAATTACTATTTAAAATTAAAAACTGATCCTATGAACCCTGCTTATGACTGTGTTTTCAACCCAGATTTTGTTCAGAAATTTGAAGCCAAACCTAAAACAATTCCTCCGTTTGGCATCAGAATGCAAGCTCATCTGGAAAAAGCAGGCATTGATGTTGCTTCCATCAACGACGATGAGCTTCGGACTGAAGCTCCCCCATGGAAATTATTTATCCCAAACATTAATTGGCAGTTGTCCGCTTTCCTTAAAAACAATACATCCGAAACCGTATATAACCAACTTTATTTAGAACAGTGTGCTTTATACCAAGGGTATGAACAACTTTTTACAGACGGGTCAAAGAAAGGAGATTCAGTTGCTGCTGCGTCAGTCTCCGGGAGACACTTAGACCAGCCTTTGCAACAGCGTTTACCTGATTTTTGTTCCGTTTATACAGCTGAGCTCAAGGCAATTCATTTAGCTCTGAAACAAGTTTATCAATCCAAAAGAACCTCATTTTTAATCATGTCTGATTCCTTGTCAGCACTTCAGGCTCTTTCCACGAGAAAGATATCACACCCTTTTCTGGCAGAGATCCATGACCTCCATACACAACTTATTTCTGAGGGTAAAAAGATAGTTTTTATGTGGGTCCCTGGTCACATGGGCATCCGCGGCAATATTGCAGTAGACAGGGCGGCTAAAGATGCTCTGCATCTTGATATCCCTCCAGAGATATTTCAGTTTGTGCCCTACTCTGACCTACGTTGTATGACTGGTTCTTATTGTAAACGACTGTGGCAGACTGACTGGTCTAACCATGTCAACAACAAATTATTTCAAATTCTTCCCGATTTGTCCACTTCTTTGCCTAACTTTGCATCCACTCGCAAAGAAGAAACAGTGTTATCTCGCCTTCATATTGGGCATACTTATGTCACCCACAGTTTCCTTTTAAAAGGAGAAGAACCACCATGGTGCTTTGCATGTGATCAATCTTTTTCTGTTCGCCATTTTATGTCTGAATGTGCTGATTTGATTGAGGAAAGGGAAACATATTTTGGTTCCATACCTTTCAAAGAGATTTTTAAAGTATGTAATGGTCAACATCTGTTTCAATTTTTACATGATGTTGGTTTGTTCTATCGCATATAAATTGTATCGACATGTTTTGTTTAGTTTGGATTTTATTAGGACTGAATTTAGTGATTTGATTGAACAAAGAGAATATATTTTTAATACATCAGTTTTAAAGAAGTCTCTTCAAGAGGCGTCATGTGAAAGTTTGTTTGTGTATTTAAGAGTAACAGGCTTGTTTTTTAAGACTTGAATCATTTTATAATATTTTAAGATAACGTCTCTCTGGTCCTGATTTGGCTCGGAAGAGTCCGCTGGACCTAAAGCAATAACCTTGTATTGTATTGTATTGAAGTCGAAGCGGTTTGCCTGAAGAAGCCGCTATACGATTTGATGATCGGGAATATCGACGGCGCGAGGCGACCCGACGACCCCGATTCAGAATGGAGTCCTGCCTCAACCCAACGTGTCGAAGTTGCGGAGGAGGATCCGTTGCCCTTTCCCGATGGAGACCTTACAGAGCTGCTACGGGACAATGTGGTTACTCCGGCTCAGCCCTGCCGACCAGAGATCGTCGGTGCTGTTACTACCAGGGCCCAGGCCAAGAGAGACAAGACGTCTACGCCACTGAAGGTCGCCGACAACTCTAAAGCTGCCATCGTGGACCGAGATAAGCTGATCCAGCTCCAGGAAGCTGATAGTACTTTAAACAAGTACAGGAACCGCCAAGACCACGTGACCAAAGGCAGTGGTACGGTCTATTTTGAGGTGAAGGCCAAGATCCTGTATCGAATCTTCCAGCACCCGAGGGTCAACGGAGGGAAACCACTACGTCAAGTCTTGGTACCGTTACCCCTAAGGCGCCAGGTGATGGAAGTAGCGCATGACTCAATCATGGGAGGTCACCTAGGTATCAAGAAGACGTCGGATAGAATCCAGGCGGTGTTCTACTGGCCAGGACTTCATGCGGACGTCAGCCGTTTCTGCCGATCATGTGACATTTGCCAGAAGACCATACCTCGAGGAAGGGTCCCTAAAGTGCCAATGCAGAGAATGCCTTTGATCGACCGACCTTTCAAGAGGGTGGCCTTAGACTTAATCGGCTAAATAAGACCTCCGAGTGAAGAAGGTCATCGATGGGTACTGACTTTAGTAGACTATGCGACTCGGTACCCAGAAGCAGTGCCACTGAAGAAGATTGACACTGAAACTCTAGCAGAGGCACTGGTGGACATGTTCAGTAGACTTGGAGTGCCTGAAGAAATTCTGACAGACCTCGGGACGCAGTTCGTCTCTGACTGCATGAAGGAGGTCAACAGACTGCTGAGCATCCGGCATTTGACTACGACACCCTACCATCCGATGTGCAACGGGCTTGTCGAGAAGTTCAATGCTACGCTGAAGTCCACCCTGAAGAAACTGTGCAGCGAGCAGCCCAGACAATGGCATCGCTACATCAACGCCTTACTTTTCGCCTACAGAGAAGTACCGCAGGAGTCCACCGGCTTTTCTCCGTTCGAGCTGCTGTACGGAAGAACCATCCGAGGGCCGATGCACATCCTAAAAGAACTGTGGACGAAAGAAGTAGACACCCCAGAGGTGAAGAACAGCTACCAGTACGTGTTTGAGCTACGGGAGAAGCTGGAGCAGACTCTGGAGATAGCCAGAGAAAACCTGAAGAAGTCCCAGGACTGTGGAAAGCACTACTATGATCGTAGGGCTGTGAACATGAAGTTTAAACCTGGCAACAAAGTGCTGGTGCTGCTACCTACTGATCATAATAAGTTGCTGATGCAGTGGAAAGGCCCGTACGAAGTGGAGACCGTGGTGGGGATCAACGACTACAAGGTGAAGGTCGGTCAGCATTCCAAGATATACCACGCCAACCTCCTTAAGCTGTACGTGGAAAGGCCATCAGAGACCGTGCATGCAGCAACAGTAGCTGAGATCGACAACAGCTTTGACAGCGAGGAACTGTTGGAACTGGGAGACTTCCACAGCAAAGAAGGCATCGATGATGTTAAGCTAGGACCAAGCTTGACGGAAGGTCAAAAGATGGAGCTCAAGGACCTTATGGGCGAGTTTCCCCATAACTTCAATGATGTCCCAGGCTCTACGACTTTGGTCGAACATGAAGTCCACACCCAGACCTGGAAGGAGCATCTGCAGACCTTGAGGGAGCTGTTCCACCGTCCCGCAGAAACCAACCTGACCGTGAGACCCAGCGAATGCATTCTGGGAGCTGAAAACGTCGACTGCGTCGGACATCCGACGGAAGAAAAAGACAACGGAGGATGCACTGACTCCAGGAAAGCCCACGTGATCGTCGTATTTGACCCTGGGCCGATTACGACCGCAAATGACGAGGGCGTCGTTTCCTTGCGGATGGAAGAACATTGACTGTGTTGGTGAACTAAGAACATCGGTAATATCTAGACAGATTTGAAGATGAAAAACATTGACTGTGTAGATGGAATGTGAGCATTGACAATATCCAAAAGGACTTGCAGATGAGAAACATTGACTCTGTGTGAATGAGCTGAGAACATTGATAGTGTTCAGACAGACTGAAGTAAATTTTAATTCTGAACTTTGTTTGTGCATTACGTTTCAACGTTGTTGAAAGAAATTGGGTAAATTTCTTCTTGAGTGGGGGGTTATGTTACGTTGAAACGCGAACGAAGGTATGTCGGAAGCACGCACGATAGATCTAATCGTTTCGTTTTGCAAAGTATTCAATGATGGAGTTTATTTACCTTTGATTTGAGTTTGCATTGTTGTTAGGAGAGGCTTTGTATAACGTTGATAATTTTCGTTAGTCGATACTGTTGTAGAATTTTCTGGATCTGCGTGTTTACTCTCGATAGAAACTTCCCGATACATGTCGAAGCAAGAAGACGTTCCGGAAGGAGAAAAAAATATGTATGACGTAAGACAGTAATGACGAAGTTAGAAGCGATTGGTTGAATTGCGTCAAACGAGATTGATCCAGGTTATTCGGGAGTATCAAGAGACTATTTAAGTGCCGCGCTGTTTCAAAAATAGATAGTAAAGTTGCTGGGGATAGTTATTGTTGTTGATAGTAAGTTGGAAAGTAAACTTGAGAGTGGAAAGGCGATTGAGCGATTGTATGCAGTTGTTGATGTGTGCTGAATAAAAGTGGAAAACTTCATACGTCGACTTTGTGATTTGTATGCTGCTTGAGCAGGCTGCGTGGATAAACGAATCTGAGTTAACTTACACCCTATCAGGAATTCAGCATTGGGGCTGAATCAGATTCTGATAGAAAACACCAACATCAAACCGAGTGTAACAATGCCCTTTCTGTACGGCTGTTGAAAATGAAATGCATTTTTTGTGGTATTGTCCAGCGTATAAGGATATTCCTGAAAAGTACATTTTGAGGCACTTCAATGTTGATGTACCACCATTGGTGTTTTGTTTATTACAAAGTAATAGTATGATTATTACCAGAGCAGTAGCGATGTTTACGTACTAAGCGATGAAAAAACGTGAAGAATTGTTGATTTAAAAGTAACCTAAAATATGTTTACTTTTTTTTTTTTTGAGACACATTCTGTCAAATAACGCGTGTTTGTCATATTTATTTTTGTAACTTTTGAAATTTTTGGTGATTTTTATCTTTTCTGTCCTTTTTTCCATGTCTGTTGTGCTACCCCCATGCGTATAGGCTGGTGGCCTCGCATTAAAGTTTCCTGAGTTCCTGAGTTCTCTCTCTCTCTCTCTCTCTCCCTCTCTCTCTCTCTCTCTCTCTCTCTCTCTTACACACACGCACGCATACAAACATACCTACATACACAAATACACACATACATGTACAACCACACACACTCACACAAACAAACCCAAAAGCTCGTACACTGTCATCGCCTGTACTAATACTTACCACACACACACCCACACACACACACACTTCCTCTCACAGTGAGAGCATCATTATTACATGGTATTCCATAGCATACTGAAATGCATAAACAGATAGATATAGTAAAACACAAAAATGACTAGTCTAAAGTGATCACAAAAACATTCTGGATTATAACGGTCGCTGTAGTATCGAGATGTATGTAGGGAGAAGCAGGGCGTGCGCACGGCAGGGGGATCAGCGGTGGAAGGAGGATGCGGCGTTTAGAGATCTTACAGTTTGAGGGTAAAAGGAATCTTTAAAGTGGGAAGTGTGGGATCTGAAGGATCGAAAGCGGCGGCCAGAGGGGAGAAGTTCGAACAGGGGGTGGGCAGGGTGGGAAGGGTCAGAAATGATCTTGTTGGCTCTTTTGAGAGAACGGGTCGAGTAGATGGAGGCCAGAGAGGGGGGGAGCTCACAGCCGACAATCCTGCCTGCCATGCGCACGACCCGCACCAGCCGGTCTTTGTGGAGCTGCGTTGCTGTTCCGAACCAGACAGTGATGGAAAACGTTAGGACGCTCTCCACCACGGCCCGGTAGGACTGGAGGAGAATGTCTTTGGAAAGGCCAAACTTCCTCAGCTGTCTGAGGAAGTACAGCCGTTGATGGGCCCGCTTCACGATGGTGTCAATGTTGGCACCCAAGCTGAGGTCGTCGGAGATGAGGGAACCCAGGAACTTGAACGAGTCCACTGTCTTGATGGCTTGTCCATTGATGAGCAGTGGATCTTTGGGGTCCTGGTTCCTGCGGTAGTCCACAATCATCTCGACAGTCTTGGAAGTGTTCAGTTCGAGGTTGTTGTCTTCGCACCACGACACCAAGCGGTCGACTTCCTGGCGGTATGTTGTTTCGTCGCTGTTGGAGATGATGCGCTCGACCGTGGTATCGTCGGCGAACTTCACGAGCTGAACACAGTCATTGGTGAAGAGGCAGTAGAGGAGAGGTGAGAGGACACAGCCTTGCGGCGTGCCCGTGTTGGGAATAGGGGTTTTGTAAAGGTTGGAGCCGATCTTGACAGTCTGAGGGCGATAGAGAAGAAAGTTCAAGAGCCAGTGACAGGTGGATAGAGGAAGATCGAAGGAGCAGAGCTTGTCGAAGAGTTTCTGGGGGATGACGGTGCGGTCGGGGTATTCGAGGTGTTGGAGGACGAAGTGCAGAGCCGAGGCAGGCGACGGCGTCGTCCACAGACCGGTTGGCGCGATAGGCGAACTGTAGAGGGTCCATCTTCTCCGTGGTGAAAGCCAGCAAATGCCGGAGGACTAGTCGTTCCAGCACTTTCATCACCACGGAGGTCAGCGCCATCGGTCTGTAGTCGTTGAGGGAAGCCACCTTGGCCTTCTTCGGGACGGGGATGATGGTAGAAGTCTTGAAGCAGAGGGGGACAGTGGACAGTTCGAGAGAGGAGTTGAAGAGGGAGGTGAAGATGGGGGCGAGTTGATGGGAGCAGTGGCGGAGGGTGGAGCACGACACCCCGTCAGGGCCAGCCGCCTTCCTGCAGTTCTGCCGGCTAAACAGCCGCCGCACCTCCGATTTTTCAATGACGAAGGGCGGGGGCAGTGAAGATGCAGGGTCGGGGAGCGTAACGGTGACAGGGGTGGTGTTATGCCGATCGAACCGAGCGTAGAACTCGTTGAGCTGGTCAGGGAGGTCTTTGTTGTCTGCGTCAGCAGGAGGGGCCTTTTTTATGTTGGTGATGGTCTGCAGGCCCTGCCAGACTGCGCAAGCGCTGCCGGACTGGAATTGTGCTTCCAACTTCTGGCGATACTGCCACTTGGCCGCGCGGATTGCTTTCTCCAGTTCGCGCTTGGCGTGTCGGTAGGCCGTCGGGTCTCCGCTCCTGTGTGCCTGCTCCTTGGCCTTCACCTTTGCCTTGAGGGCGCCGTTGAACTAGGGCTTGTCATTGGGCCACACCCTGACTGTTTGGTGGGGATGCAGGATTCATCGCAGAAGCTGATGTACGCTGCTATCACATCAGCTCGCTCGTCGAAGTTGGCGCAGGGGTCTGTCAGCGCGTCGGAGTTGCCGAGAGGGGGGCGTGCTACGGCGCTGTAGGCGCCACTGATGGTACTGTAGCCCAGGTCGAGGGTTGTCTCATACCTTGTTTAGCATTTGACATTCTGCTTGTAGCGGAGTAGTGGCTTACTGAGGGAGTTGTGATTAAAATCACCAAGGACGATGACAGGGGCGTCGGGGTCTGAGTTCTCAATGGCAGTGATTTGTTTGGATAGTTCATTGAGGGCGATGTTGGGGTTGGCAGCGGGGTGGATGTAGACTCCCACTAGCACAATGGAGGAGAATTCACGGGGGAAATAGAAGGGGCGACACTTGAGGAAGATAGTTTCAAGGTGGGGGGGGGGGGGGGGGAGCAGAAGGTGGAGAGAACAGTGTTGTCGGTGCACCAACGATCGTTAATCATGAAGCAGACGCCGCCTCCGTCCATCTTTCCAGATAGTACGAGGTTGCGGTCCGCACGGAAGATGAAGAAGCCTTGGGGTTGAAAAGCAGCATCGGGGTGGGAGGGTTGAAGCCAGGTTTCAGTGAGGCATACAACAGAACAGTCGCGGAAGTTGCGTTGAGTACGGAATAGATATAATAGTTCGTCGAACTTGTCGGTCAGCTTACGGACGTTGGAGAGAAGGATGCAGGGGAGAGAAGGATGCAGGGGAGAGAAGGACGTAGAGAGCGACGGCGAAAGCGAACAAGCAGCCCGCCGCGCTTACCTCGCTTGCGCGTAGGCTTATTGCGTGGTAGCGTCATGCGTTGGGAGCCTATGGCTTCGTTCATCGCGCGGGAAAGAATGTCAGCGATGGTTAATGAATGGTTGAATCGGAATATATCAAAGTTACATTGATTTCATTCTGTCACGTCACCCGAGTGGGTTCCGTGACGTCAGCTCAAACAGCGAGTGAAAGAGATCGAACTCAAACTAAAAAAAACTAAGACAAATGCCAGATGAACAATTACACTCTTTTATTCAACAACAAACACACAGGATAATGGGAAATCTAAACAATCCTCAACCCCTATCCGGACCCACAACCCCAACAATTAACAACAATTACCCCCATTGTCTAATATGAAACCCCTAGAAACTGTACACAAAATGCACACACAACAATATGTAACAATAAGCAAATCGAGCTGAAAATTAATTTGATTACAAGTTAAGGAATCTACCCAGCAAAACTTGAAGAATCTATTACATTAAATTGACTGGCTTTACTAAGCAAAATGTTCACTGTTTGTAGCACTCTTGTCTTTTAGCTAATCTCAAAACGTAGCAGTCAACACACAGATAGTAAAGTATACTGCTCTAAACTTCTCTGAAGATGTGGATATGTTTTATATGTGTGTAATGCAAGTGTGTATGACTGTGGAAATGCGAGGTGTAGAATACAGAACCCAGAAGGATATTCTCCCGGTCGTCTGGGGTGAAGCGAAGAGTCTGGGCGGTGATGGCGTGCAACCCCTCAGAGCAGCACACTCAACGTCAGAAAGGAGGACGTGGCGGTGGTGGCAGCGACGTCCAACACAGTCAAAACACAATGCAGGCAATATGGCAGAAGTAGTACAGCAAAAGTAACAGTAGGCCCAATCTGGTCAACAAATAAATCGTCTTACTAATCTATCCTCATAAAAGGTGAAAAATACATAACAAATAACTCCTTCCGCCGTCCACCATCTTGACCTGTCTATATATGCATTACAACAGTTCAATTTTTAATTCTAATAATTTATATTCCTTCTCATAAACATGATTGTTTGTACAAATACAAATTATAATTATAATTCCATTACCAGCCAAACAATCTTGATTCATCCTCATTCCCACCTTCATCACCCCTCTCCATAATAACATTGTCTCCCATCATTCACACTTATCTCTCTCTAGCATACTATAATACAACGTCACCCCTCCCTCATATTCATCACCCCTCTCTCTCATTGTAACATGTATACTTCATCATAAAATATATCCCTTTCCCCCTCATTCAACATCATTCATTCACGTACGCATTCCCGGAGTGCATAGCCACTAAGGAACAGAAATACTGGGCACCAACTCACCTGAAAGTCCTCAGCCTGTGAAGTACAGATGTACAACACACAACCCTACTCCACAACACAACACAACACGACACATTGCTATCTGCTGAGAGTAGATGGTTCGTTACTGCACTACACTATGTTACGCTCATTGAGCATCTCAGTACCGAGGAGGTCACTGAGCCTTGGGTGGTCCCTAAACAAAGGGTACACACCCTTAATTTTAGACTCTACACTTTTTTCACACAGAAATAATGGCAGTCATAAACTTTCCACTACTGCTAGAGAATTACTTTACTCAAGCAGCCTTTACAGTACTTTTGTCATTCCTGTCCTGACGAAGGAGCAAGACCTCGGGTGGTTCTTACACAAGATACACTATCCATATGAAACAGACCCTACTTCTATCCTGAGATAACACTGTCACATTCCATCCAAATAACCGTCTGCTAGTAAGGGGTGTCGGATAGTGCAGTGGTTGGAGCACTCGCTACTGTGTCGAAAGTGAAGCACCGTCCGGTGCGGTTAGCACTTGGATGGGTGACCGCTAAGGTGTGAAGCGACAAACAACAACGCCCCCAGTTGACTCAACTGTGATTGAGTACCTACTCTCTTGAGGGTGGGGAAGGTAAAGCAGCGAGGGAGAGAGTTGGGCATCACCCTCATTACGCTGGCCCAAGATAAGTGTGATCTCCAACATCACGCTCCCCTACGGCCACAAGGCTATGGGACTACCTTTACCTTTTTTTTTTTTTAGTAAGCGCTCCCAACCTGACTCTGAAGCCTAAACCTTCTCCCAGTTCACAGTACAAAGCAATCGAGTTCCGTTCAGCCCCAAATCCCCATTGAGCTATGCGTTCTGCACATGAAAACCATATATTCCTAACATAACATACGCAATAAAGACTGCTGATTCAACTTTATACACTACATCATTAGAGATGTGAAACTCTACACTATATACAGATCTGACACAGCTTACTATTAGCATGGGTCGAAAACTCGTGTTGTCACACATTCTTTGTTGAGTTTACGATTTTTTGTCAGCGTGCTTGGGATATTCATTAGAATCAATACATATATCATCTGATAGGCTACTGAATTGTTCACTGATAGGGGGATTTCGGAGAAAATAACGGTGGATTTCGGGGAATTTCGGTAGATTTTGGGGGATTTCGGTAGATTTGGGGGGATTTTGGTAGATTTTGGGGAATTTCGGGGGATTTCGGTAGATTTCGGGGGATTTTGGAGAAAATATTCGGTAGATTTTGGGGGATTTCTGTAGATTTCGGGAGATTTCGGGGGATTTCGGTAGATTTCGGGGGATTTTGGGGAAAATAACAACCGTAACAACTGTTGTGTGTCTTTGATTCTTTCAGATCCTAACCCAAACGTGGATCAACAACTGCGAATAGTTTTGATCGGCAACATTGTAAGGGGTAAGAGCACGACAGGCAACACTATCCTTGGCATTGATGAATCGAAAGCAAGTTCTGTCCCTCACTTTGAGGAAAACTCTGGCCCATTTCCTGTGACAAGAGAGTGCAAGCAACTGAGCGTCAAAATAAATGGACAAAATGTAAAGGTAATGTCAGTTTGTCGGTTTTGTGTATTGTGACTCGAAACAAAATGAAACCTTGGAATGATAGGCCACTACCTGAAATATCTGCAAACAATAAAGATGTCAAAACCTGGTTAGTCATTATTTAGAAAATGGTAAAGCACAATGACCACTCGGTCTTTGAGAAAGTACAAACACAAATGATCTAACATGCCTAGCACAGTAGCTCAGAAGAGGCTTTTATGTTGCCTAGGCAGGCAAGCTATAAATATTTTCGCTGTGGAAAATAAAGAGGAGGTTGTTTCGGCTGCTCCCCTTTCCCAAGTACAGGCACTATAGAAATTTTATAGCATAACTAAACCGCCTTCTCGCATGCATGCAGGCCTACAAACTATATCCACACCATCCATATCATTCATGTCTCATTCAAATACTATATGCATAATCATTGTTAACGCTATATATTTGCGCGTGCATGGGTGTGGGTGCATGTGTGTATGCCTGTGTGTGTATGTGTGGTCCACACAAGATCATCAATCATGGGCCACTAATCATTCTTTTTTTTTTTTATCTAATAATTATATATTAGAGAGAGAGAGAGATTGTCTCCCTCTATGTTATGCATTTTATTTTAATCTTTTTGTCTCTCCTCTCTCCTCTAATACTGGGATATTTAAGTGACTACAAATAAAACATCTGAGTTGAAGGTTGTGGTTAATTATTACATATATCCAAATTTGATGTAGTTATAGAATATGACGACCTTTTTGCTCACCCCTTGGCATTTCCGTATTCATTGATAAATATGCTATAGCTAAATGTAATGGGTGTATAATAATCATCCTTCTCAGCTACAACATTCATGTTGTATGGATTCTCCACACGAATTTATATTAAATTATACTCATGAGGTTTTATCTACATTTTTAAAACAAAAGTTGGTCACTGTTTTAACTCCAATTATCATTAAGCATTTACTTAAAAGTACATTAAAAAAAGAAAAGAGAGATGAGAGAGAGAGAGAGAGAGAGAGAGAGAGAGAGAGAGAGAGAGAGAGAGAGAGAGAGAGAGAGAGAGAGAGAGCAAAATATAGACACACAGAGATAAAAAGAGAGAGAGAGAGAGAGAGAGAAAGCCATGATAATCATCTTTACCTCTAAGTTTTATAATTTAAAAAAATATAAATAAAAACTGGAGATGAGTGACTTTGCCCAAATAATATCACCCCGGGCCACCCTTTTCAAAACTTTCATAAGTTTACAGCTTTTGACGTCATTTTTCTTCATATTTCCTCTTGTATTGCTATGTGTGAGTAGGCCTACAAAATCATAAGCTTAAAAGGTGCTCCCGGTCAGATTACATCATTTTTTAATTTCTCTAGCCTATGTAGTGGTATATAGCGTGCATTTGTGATCTGTAGCAACTTACACGCTCATCGGTCTCATTCTAACATAGTGAACACAGTGAACGCAGTGACACTAAAACTGTTGACCAAATGAAGTAGATATACATATATATATTTTCGATATAGATCGATATAAATAAAAGTACTAAAACACTAATAAAACCAATAATTCTTAACCGATTTGAGTGCAGATGGTGTCAAAATGATCATCTTGATTGTGCGAACATTTATCAGTCATTTAAAAAAACAAACAAATCAAATACTTTAGAATTGTTGTGCGATTCGCCTCGTATAAATTCAATATCTCGAGAACCACTGCACCGATTATGTTCCTATTTACCACTTTTGATCATGCGCCACAGATAGACTTTGTCATAAAAAAATAAACAGAATTGATAGTAGCGCTAAAGAGAGGTGGTTGTTTGATTAAGATGACCCTCATACTATCCTATATAATCATTACCAAAATCATGTCCCTGCCTTTACACCACCTGTTTGAGTGATGGATGTGTATTTGGTGTGTGTGTGTGTGTGTGTGTGTGTGTGTGTGTGTGTGTGTGAGGGTGGATGAGACATGGGAGCGTGTACACACATAGGTTGTGATCTGTCATTTGCAATACGTCACAGTCAAAAGTCTAGTTAAGCTATCTCTCTTTAATTAAAAAATTGTGCTTGTTCTTACCACCTGCTTCTTGCGGGCAGGATGGGACAGTCTTTCAAGCGTGACGGCTGGCTAATCACCCCCTTCCCCCTCGGGATATCTCGCCATACTTAACCAGGCGCTGGCTAATACATGATCTAACTCAAAACTGTCGAGACGCGCACTTGCAGCCGTTGGGCGCATGGTCTGACGCCCAGACAACTGAGCACTATCCACGCCGTACTTGACCAGGCGCTAGCCAATATATGATCTAGCTCAAAATCGCCAAGACGCGCACTTGCAGCCTTTGGGCATATGGTCTGACGCCCAGACAACTGAGCACTATCCACATTGCTCAAATTGAGTTGATTGTATAGTGTCGCCCAGGATCAATTCGCCTTGACCAGGACAAAAGTTAAAAGATATATATATATATATATATATATATATATATATATATATATATATATAGAGAGAGAGAGAGAGAGAGAGAGAGAGAGAGAGAGTGTGTGTGTGTGTGTGTGTGTGTGTGTGTGTGTGTGTGTGTGTCACACAACCTCATGTCTTTAGACTAATCATAAATGTCCGATACGCAGCCAAATGATATAAATATAATCATACATATTCATCTTTTTGACTTTAATGATCCCCTTAAGAATAATTTTAAAATCCTATCATCTAGGACCCTGCTTCAGCCAGATGATATAGGCATAATCATTGATAAATAAAAATAATATATTTATGCGTACAAGCGCGTGTGGGTGTTTGTCCAACACAAGCCCATAGTCTTTAGACTATTCATAAATAATAATAATAAATATCCCATAATCATTCTTCTATGGCTTTCCACATATATAAAATCAATTATCAGCTATAATCAAAAAGAGGCAATCACCAAACTGTAACAAATTCATCATCATTAAAAACCCATAAAACTACTTCCTAGCATACATGAACCGTATATTGCGTCATTCTTATGTCATAATTACATCATGATTATGTCACCATTGCTCCCATCACAGCATCACCCTTCTATTACATCATATTACGTCACCATTGCGTCACCAATCCACCCGAAAAAAATACCATATACCCGGCCGACTACCTATACTACTGGTGTATACACTTAAGGATCAGACAGAGACAAAAGAGGAGAAGAATGGCAGCGGGATAAAAATCAGTCTGACTAATGCAGTTTGAAGAAGTGGGTTTTGAGAGCCTTTTTGAATGCTTGTGTTGATTGTATGTTGCGGATATGGGAGGGAAGGGAATTCCACTGCTTGGGTGCGGAGTAAGCGAAAGCACGTTGGCTGTATGTCTTAGTGCGGGTGACGGGAACCTTGTGTGTGCGAGTGTCAGCAGAAGATCTTAAAGTGCATGAAGGGGAGTAGACAGACAGTAGATCAGCAAGGTAGGCAGGACAACAATCTGTGAAGAAGTTGTGACAGAGAACAGAGAGTTTGTACTCTACGCGTGCTTGCACAGGAAGCCAGTGAAGGGAATGTAGTAGAGGTGTGATGTGATCGCGTTTCTTTGCTCGGAGTACCAGTCTAGCTGCTGAGTTCTGAACCTTTTGTAGTTTGTCAATGATGTGTTTTGGGGAGCCAGCGAGGAGAGAGTTGCAATAGTCAAGACGAGAAAGGACGAGAGCGCAGACTAGGGTTTTGGTGGCAGTGACTGTAAGATAGTGGTGAAAGGAGATGATTTAGCGGATGGCGCAGAGCGACAGACGTTGGAGATGTGGTTGTTGAGGAACAGGTCATCGGAGAGAATGTAGCCGAGATTTCTCGTTGAGGATGAGAACTGAATGTTTGTTGTTCCTACTGTAAGCGATTTTGGGAGAGGTGAGAATGAGGAGGAGGTGTCATGCTTGTGAATGAGGAGGGCTTCGGTTTTATCGTCATTAAGCTTAAGCTTGTTGAATGTCATCCATGACTTAATGTCTGTGATGCAGTTCTCCAAAGTCTGAACAGTGGAATTAATGAGAGAGGGGGCAGTGGATTTATAAAGTTGTGTATCATCTGCAAATGACTGACTCTCAGCTTGCCTTCTGAGCAGGAGAAGCAGTGGCTTGGTGTACAGAGTGAATAACACCGGCCCTAAAACGGAACCCTGAGGCACGCCGCACACCAAGTGTGCTATGCTAGAGAAACAGCCATCGACAGTGACTACTTGTGATCTGTCAGAAAGATATGAGTGGAACCAAGCCAGGACCTAGCCAGAGATTCCAAAGTAGTGTTGAAGAGTGTTAAAGAGAATGTGGTGGTCGACTGTGTCAAAGGCGGCTGAGAGGTCTAATAAGGTGAGAATGGAGACGTTACCATTACCTAAGGCAAGCAACAGATCATGATTTACCTTTAGGAGGGCTGTCTCAATGCTGTGGAAGGGTCGGTAGGCAGACTGGTTGGGGCAAAGTAAAGCGTTATCATATAGGTAGGCAAACAGTTGTTTGAGAACAATTTTTTCTATGACTTTGGACAGGAAGGAGAGGTTTGAAACAGGTCTATAGTTATTTAGATTATTTTTGTCTAAACTTGGTTTTTTAAGGAGGGGTTTGATGACAGCCGCTTTGAGCACAGATGGAACAACACCAGAAGACAGACTCTCGTTGATAATGTGGGTAATGGTCGGGAGTAGAGGGTCAAGATTCTTATCAACATGGGGGTAGGAATGGGGTCCATAGAGCAAGATGTTGGTTTTGAGCTTAAGATGACTTTCTTGACTTCTTGCTCTGTTATTGGTTGAAAAACTTCCAACTTTGCGGTAGTGAGGGAAGGTGAGAATGGGTTAGTGAGTGGGATCTCATGGCTATCAAGAGCGGCCCTTATGTCAGCCACTTTCTGTGTGAAATAATTACAAAATACATCTGGGAGCTGACATGGTGGATGCGTGGATGGGAGTGATGATGCATTGCTCTTACCCTTAAGCTGATTGCAAATGTTGAACAACTGTTTACAAGTTTTGCTGCTGCTAATTCTGTCGCTAAAGTAGCGGGTTTTGGCAGTCTGGACTATTTTAGTGACCCGTTTTTTTGCAGCTGTGAAAATCTGCTTGCTGATTTCTAAACCTGATTTAAGCCACTTTTTCTCTGCTTTGCGTCGGTGTTTCTTTGCCTCGGAGAGCTCATCCTTAATAGACTCGTACCAGGGTGCTGAGCGTGTTGCCTTGACCTTTTTCTGGGCCACGGGAGCGTGCCGATCAAGCACCGCATGAAGTGTACTATTCAGCTGATTCACAGTGGGGCACAGTTCTGGGGTCACTTTAGCGGTAAGCTCTTGCTTTAAAGCATCCCTATCCATGGAACGCAGGCTGCGAGCCTCCCTGAACATGGGTGGAGGAGGGGGGGGGGGGCTGCGACGTTTAGTTCGCACACAACACAGAAATGGTCAGATGTTAATTCCTGGGTGACTGAAGTTGATCTAACAACATTATATGAGGCCTATGCATAACCCAATCTATGATGTGACTGTGGGTGGGCTCTGTGACTGACTGAGAAAGACTAAACTGATCTAAAAGTTCAATCATTTTTGCGGTGGAAGGTTGCTGGGGTTGGTCAAAGTGAAAGTTAATGTCTCCTAAACTATGTATGTTCCTGACAGTGTGTTGCAATAATCGAGCAGGACTGGAAATTCTTGGTGGAAAATTGCATCAGTTAATTTATTTTTCTTGCTTGGAAAGGTGCGATATATGCATATGAAGTGAATGTTCTGCTGTGGAACGGACAAACTGAGGTGAACAACTTCAAAGGACGAGTGAGTGAATGCGAAGTCTGTAATGAAGCCAAGGTGATGGGACAGACTATTTCTGTAAATGATAGCAAGGCCACCACCGCGATTTGAGCGAGGCCGCAAACATACAGAATAGCCAGATGGGGTTAAATCAGAGCATTTACTCTCGTCACCAGTCTGCCGAAACCAAGTCTCTTGAATGAACATAATATCAGTCCTGCTGTCTGAGATGAATTCATGCAGAGTGGTACGTTTTTCGTTGGGACCTAGTAATTGAGCGTTGAATGATGCAATGCATAGAGGGCTGTGACTATCGAGGTGTGAAGACAGAGGTGGAGGGGAGAGGTTGATGTGAATGAGATTGTCTGTGTTACTGCGATGGGGCTTAGGTCTAGTGATACACACTGGGTGTGATGCAATGTGAAGCGTGGGGTCAGAGTTGAAAAGCATAGACGATCTCTGTAAAAGCACAGCAGGGATAGATGAGATATTTTGTTTCCTTTTGCCTCCATGACTAGTCCGTTTTCTGGGCAAATGACGACCGTTTCTATTTTGTTTTTGTAAACGGGGGTTCGATAAATTACAGTATAGTATCAGCGTCTCCTGCGTGGGATGACTTTATTGTAAAGGCTGTAGGAATGCCTTCAGTGTTACCACTAGGGTTGTTTCGGCAGATCTTTTATGGTGATCAGGACTGAGTCCTCTTTCAGCGAAGTTGTGGTCTTGATTTTGTGGTGCTGATTCGGTTCTTTGCAGTCCGCTGGACCCTGTAAGCAAATAATAACTAACTAACTAACAAATATGTTCAGTAGTTCTTGAGATATGGCTTCCAACGGACCAACAAACGGACAGACAGACAGACATTTGGCTTGTTCTGATTCCCGACTATTTCAAAGTATTTCCAGATACGTCTGTAAATACAAAAAGAAGGAAAAATTAACTGAAATTAATCCATTTTTACGGATTCAACGTCACAGATCCTTTTAACATTCACAGTGAGTAATGACAAAAATAAGTTTATAACAAAAAAATATATGTCAAAGGTTTCGTTTCGTATACATCATTCCGTGTTTATGTGTCTGTTAATAGCTTGCGATAGGTGGCTAAAAATAGCATCGCTTGTCTGTGAAGGTGCTGTTTCTATGTCATAACATTATAAAACGTTCTTGGAGAAATCACCCTTCATATTGGGGCGCTTTCCAGTGTTACAAAAAATATGCTCTATTATTGCATGCTTTGCAAAACAAAATGATCGGATCTATCATGCGCGTCTAAAATATAACATTATCCCCTACTCAAAAAGAAATTTACTTAATTTCTGTCACAGAACATTGAGACGCAATGCACAAACAAAGTCCAGAATTAAAACTTATTTCATTATCTGGATACTGTCAATGTTCTCATTTCATCCACACGGTGCCAATGCCCTCTTCTATTATTGTTGTCATTGGCCCGTGGTCAAAGACAGTGAACTCGCAGACTTTCCTGGAGTCAGTGCATCCTCTATTACTTCCTTCTTCCTTCGAATGTCCGATGAAGTCGATGTGGTCAATTCCCAGAATGGACTTGCTGGGTCTCACGGTCAGGTTAGCTTCTGTTACGTTGAAACGCGCATGATGGTGCGTATGAAATGCGCACGATATTGTGTGTGACGCGCGCGATAGATCTGTTTGTTTTATTTTGCAACGCATGCAGTAATGTAGTGTATTTATCTTTGATTTGATTTTGCGTTGTTATTAGAAGAGGCTTTGTGTAACGTTGGTGTTTTTAGTTGGTCGATATTATTTGAGAATTTTCGAGAATTGGTTGTTTACTATCGATCGAAGCGTATGGATAGTTCTCGTAGTAACCATGGAAGCTTCCATTCCAAATAAGGTTGTATGACGTGAGACAGTGATGATGAAATTAATTTTGATTGGTTGTGGTGTTTCATGTGGAATATTCTCGTTTGTTCTTGAGTATGTAGAGACTATATAAGTGCCGCACTGTTTCAAAATAAGGGTGTGTGTTGAAAGTAAAAAGTTGAGAGTGGAAAAAGCGATTGTATGCAGTTGTTGATATGTGCTGAATAAAAGTGGAAAACTTCATACGTCGACTCTGTGACTTGTATGCTGATTGAACGGGTTGCGTGAATAAACGAATCCGAGTTTACACCTATCAGGAGAATTCAAGCATTGGTGCTGAATCAACTACTGATAGAAAAGCACCAACATCGAACGAGTGTAACAGCTTTTGTAAGACGGTGAAACAGCTCCCTCAAGGTCATCAGATGCTCCTTTCAGGTCTGGGTGTTGACTAACAGGTCGTCCCAGTAACACATCCCTTTGAGCATCTTCCTCATCCTCTCTTCAGGGTAGCACCACAGTGGACCAATCCAAAAGGCCTCCTTAGGCACTCGTACATCCTATCAGGAGTTATAAAAGCGGTCTTTGGTATATCCTGTTGACGCGCAGGGACTTGCCAATAAGCTTTGCTGAGGTCAGTCTTTGAGAAAATTTTACTCCCTGATAATTGGCGGAACAGGTCTGCTGCAGTAGGCATCGGTTCGGGGTCGAAGACGGTGATCTTATTAACCTTCCTGTAATCGATGCAAACTCTATTGCTCCCGTCCTTCTTCTTCGCGATCACGACAGGGGACGCCTATGGGGAACTAAACTCCATGATGATGCCCATCTTCAGCATCTCATCGATGTCTTTCTTCAAGGATTCACGGGCCTTGAAAGGGATCGGGAAGGGTTTGGATCGAACGGGGACATACGAAGTAAGTTGGACTCCATGTCGACCAAAGTTGCTCCACCTTTTGACCCTCCGTCAGACTTGGTCCTAGCTTAACATCATCGATGCCTTCTTTGCTTTGGTCCTAGCTTAACATCATCGATGCCTTCTTTGCTTTGAAAGTCTCCAAGTTACAACAGTTCTTCGCTGTCAAAGCTGTCCTCAATCTCAGCTTCTTTTGCTGCGTGTACAGTCTCTGGTGGCCTTTCCACGTACAGCTTAAGGAGGTTTGCGTGGTATATCTTGGAATGCTGGCCGACCTTCACCTTGTAGGCGTTGATCCCTGTGACGGTGGGTTCAATTGTTGCTGGGATCTGCACAATGGAATGCTATTACCCACTCGCCTTTCATCTGCGGGAATCGGCTAGTTAAATCACCTTATGACTAATCTGGATACATTTATATGTTTGGCCCAGTCTGTGGTAGGATGGAATTAAAGAGATAGGGAGAAAAGTGTAAAGATTCACTGACACACTAGCTCTCGCACGGCTATGAAACATAGGTAGTCCAGAGCTTTTGGAATGGAAATAAGTGCAAAGAAGAACAAAATGAAGACCAACTACACAAATGGCATCAACATGGACATCAAAGTCCAAGACCAATCCCTCAATATAGTGCATAGCTTCAAATATTTAGGAGCCATTGTATCAGACAATGGGTCCCAACAGGTAGTCCTCTCCAAGATCGCACAAACATCTGCTGCCTTAACAAGGTTGAAGCCCATTTGGAAAGACATGACCATCAGTCTACATTCCAAGGTAATGATGCTGCGCTCCCTTTTCATCTCCATCGTCCTATACGTTTGCGAAACATGGACCCTCATAGCAAATCTACAACGACGATTACAAAGCATGGAGATGAGGTGCTACATAAGACTTCTGGGCATGTCCTATACCCAGCACATCACCAACAACGAAGTCCGACAAACCATCACACCAGCCATTGAACAACACGATGACATGCTCACAGTGGTGAAGAAAATGAAACTCCGATGGTATGGCCACGTCACCAGAGCATCAGGTTTTGCAAAGACCATCCTGCAAGGCACGGTGCAAGGATGCAGAAGAAGAGGGAGACAGAAAAAGAGTTGGGAGGACAACATTCGAGAATGAACTGGTTTGACACTGAGCGAAGACATTAGAGTTGCTGAGGACAGAGAAAGATGGTGTACGCTGGTTAAACGATCATCTGTGGTGCCCCAACGACCTTCGAGTTAAAGGATAGGATAGGATAGGTTAAAATCACAATACATTGACGTATCAAGAAAGGAGCCACCAAGTTATTACATTATTACTGATGCAAACATATTCGACGTCAACTGTTACATTACGTCATGATGTTCCAGAATTTATTTATTTATTTATTTAATCGTTCTTATATAGCGCTTTTCCAGCTCAAGAGCTGCTCAAAGCGCTGGCCGATACAGGATCTAACTCAAGGCGCCCGAGACGCCCACCCGAAGCCTTTGGGCGCATGGTCTGACGCCCGGACAACTGAGCACAATCCTGGGCAGCCAGGGATGGGGGAGAAGGACCTAGGTGCATGCTGGGTGTTTTCTTGTCACCGGCACTCACCCGTCTAGGACATGAGCGTCAGGATCTTTAAAGTCCGTTATGATGGAATGTATGCGATACAGACTAGACCTCGGTTTATACTCTCATCCGAAGGAGTAGGAAAACAGGAGTAAAGTGTCTTTCCCAGGGACACAACACAATGGCCCGGCCAGGGCTCGAACCCGGGACCTTCCGATCCGCAAGCCGAAGCACTACCATTAGACCACTACCGCTTTCAAGCATTTTACTACAAAGAACCAGATTACTTAGGGTCACGTCACACAAAGCTAATGAAATTGTCAATAGCCACGCACACGTTTATATCTTGAAGGATGAAACAGTCATGATCACTCAAAATCACATAAATCGACGACACGGTCGCCATGATGAAAAACGGAGGTCTGCATAAGCCCGAAACGATCCCAAAGCGAAAACAAAACAAAAGAAATGCATAATCAGCAGCATTAATGATTCCAAAAAGTCCACTTCATGTACACATTCACATCTTGATTAATGAAATAGTCACACAGGATTAAAAAATCTACAAACTCGAATTTATATCTACAAGCAAATTTCAGAGCAGCTATTGCAGCACAGAGAGAGAGAGAGAGAGAGAGAGAGAGAGAGAGAGAGAGAGAGAGAGAGAGAGAGAGAGAGAGAGAGAGAGAGAGAGAGAGAGTGTATTTGCGTTGGACACACATAATTATATATGTGGTGGATAGGGAAGTTGGTGCAATTGAATTAATGCAAGTGTATGTATAGTGTATTCGTGCATAAACATAGCTCAGTTTACCACATCTGTCAGTTTTGAAGTGTGTGTGTGTGTGTGTGCGTGGGTGTGTGTGTGTGTGTGTGTGAAATGTGTGTATTTGTGTAAGAGATGTATAATTTGTGTGTGTGAGATGTGTGTTTTACCTCATTTTGGGAGTTTTTATTCATGCCAAATACGGCCTCTGGCAGGGATATGCTAGTATAAGTGGTGGCCATTATAAACAAAAGCCGGTATAGACGGTGTGTACTGTACATTATTGATAACTAAATACCCGATTATATACAAACACTCCAATACTTTTTTTTCCCAAAAACAAAAATCACTTTTTTGGTTTGGTGTTACTAACAGATTACTTTACTTTCCAGTCTCCCTGGAATAAATTGTCACTTGGAAATAAAGTCAAGCCAATAATAAAGCGTTTCTTATTGTCTCCAAATTTGTTTTAGTTTAAAATTCTGCAAGTTTTAACATCCCTTTCGATTTCTATGCACTTCTGATTTTCTGTGGAAAATAAAGTCCAAAATTGTATTTCTAAGCTGAATAGATTTATCTTTTTTCTTCATTTTTCTCGAAACCAATTTCGCACTCGCTTTGTATTCTTTTTTCTCCCCAAACCTTTTCTTTTTAAGGTGTTTTAAAGATCACAGCCATGAAGTCAGCATAGAAAAGAACATTTCGGAATTCAATGTTACAATAATTCGAAGATGATCATTCCTTACACAACCATCAACAAAGGCTCCTAAACTGAATTTCAAGAGTGGCAAGGGAAAGATCAATGCATGCAGGCCCGTTGTAAAAACAATAAGAAATTCTAGTAAATTGTTGGCTGTCGCGTCCCCCGGGCGGGTTCTGCGACGTTCAGCTCAAAGAACGAGTGGAAGGATAGAAACTCAAAAATAAAAAAAACTAACACAAAATGCCAGATGAACAATGACACACTTGTATTCAACAATGCCACACACACACACAGGATATGGGATACTAAACAACCCTCAACCCCTATCAAGACCCCCAACCCAGTATTTACTAAACAATTACCTCCCTTGTCTAACTGAAAACCCCAGAACTATACACAACAGAGTACCCACAACAGTATGCAACAACAATGACAATCAGTTAAATTTCAAATAACCACAATTCAAAATTAAATCCACAATTAGAAAAATCTTGAAATTCAAACGTATGGAACTGGCTGGCTTATAGTTCAAAGTCAATGTTCGAAACCTAACTATCGATTAATTGAGCTCAACGTAATACCGCGGTTAAATACTCAAGTGGAGAAAGTAATTTACACTAGATATGTTTTTAGGTGTGTGAATGCGAGTCTGTATGTGTGTGGATGCGGTGTAGTTGGGATCCTGTAGCTGAAGGACAGCCTCGTCCGAACCAACGGCGGTCTGGGCGGTGATGGAGGGTCACTCCCAGCAATGGCGCCGACAACAATAGGGACGTAACGGTGGTGGCGGTGAGCCCAAGCAACATCCACACCCCTCAGCGGCAAGGGTAGAGGTCTCAACGATGACGTCATCCGTCATAGTGGTACTGCAGAGCCACGTAGGCGTCGTAGAATTATACCAGTAGTAGGGCGTAACAGTAGTGGTACCAGTAGATAAAACAGGAGAGAACTACATTCGAAGCCCAATCCTGTGGACAAATAAGGAATCTCACTAGCTTGTCCACAAAAACTTAAACACTTCATAACAGAATACGCCTTTCGCCGTCCGCCATCTTGACCTGTTTATACATGTATCTCAAAACACAATGCATTTCTTAATTCTATAATTCTATCTCTTCCATGATACATGGTTGTTTATATAACTATACATGATTATTACAACTGCAATCCCATTCACACCATGGCGATTCATCTCAATCCCACCTTCATCTTCATCACCCCTCTTCACTTTATAATACATTATCTTTTCCCATTCACAATTGTTTCTATCACACTATAATACAAACACGCTTCCCTCATATTCATCTCCTTCATCACCCCTCTCCAACACAGTACATTGTCTCCCTTTCATCACATTCATCACCCCCCCCCCCCTCTCTCTCTCTAACATGCGTACTTCGTTGTCGCCCTTTGACCCACTTGGCAACAACAGCAACAACATTATTTATATAAATGTTAAACCAAAAAAATCATATGAAAATCATATAAAATCGACAACTATTTACCAAAATACATCCCTTTCCCCCTCATTCACCATCATTCATTCACGTACGCAGACTCGGAGCACAGCCACTAAGGAAAAGAATTGCAGGATTTACACTTACCCTTTAGGTCCTCGGCTTGTGATACACAGTACATGACACTGCACAACACAACACTATGACAACACAGCACAGCACACACTGGTTAGTGTGAGAGTTCAAATCCGTTTCTGGCTAATGCTAGCTATGGCTGGGACATCTCAATACTGGCGAAGTACTTGAGCATTAGCAAGACCACAGCGTTTTGCTGATTTTTTTGTTGATGTTTCACTATTTCTGTTCTTTCATACACATATATACAACATGCACATCAATGAGGTGGAGTGAATGATGTCAAATGGTATAATGCATGCACATATATGCTACAAAGTATTACTTATTACTTATTTATCTTAATATGAACTAATACTTGATCATTTTCCTCGACGATCCATTCAAGACATAATTAGCATCATGAATCTACTCACAGTTTGTCAGCTCCAGCTTCAACACGTAATAATAAAAGAATGAGTGTTTTCAGTCAGACAGTCAGGTCTTTTGCATTTTCTTTCACACGTAGAATAGCTCCTTGTCGTAGATCTTCAATGGATATGACTTCTCCGTATTGTCAAATATGCAAACTCCTTTTTAGAGCCCAGCCTCCACTCGTTTATAAAAGTTATTATACGTTGAACCTCAAAGTCGTAGATCTTTATAGTTCAATGTTATTCACACGACAGGTTATTTGTTGATATCAATAGTAATAGTCTTTATATAACACCGATGATATCACAGAATCTTCATAAGAATAGTCATGTCACTGTATCACACATGTAGATTCACAAAGTTCAGCATTTGTAATGATGTCTTTGAATGATGTTCATTTCAAATGATCGAGGATCGTAGAATTCATAAAATTGCAAATGTCCATATCGTCCTCGATAAATAGAACTAGATCTTAAACTAAAACTCGAACCCTTATAAAAAAAATAACTTGAAAAGTGGTAAAAAAACAAAAACACCTGAAACATATGATACATACGGAAATGATAGTGAGACGCCGCCATTTTCGCGCGATGACGTCAATCAGTCTCACCATCACTTCCGCCTACGCAATCCCCTAACCGCTAACGAAAGAATACATTTTTCTCGTTGCTGAAAAACCGAACTAATAAGCATGCAAACATGCACGAAACGAATCGGATTTACGAACCGTACAAATCATTCATTCACTCATTCGCAACTGGAAACCAATGCCCCGCTCGCGCGATCATTGCCGACACAAATACCGCCGAAACCGCATCTCGATCCCTCGTCCTATAGATAATCTATGACTTCACGGACGTTTCCAGCCACGAATTGCACGCAACCGACGATTTACATACCCAAACGGTGTCTGAATAAACTGGCTATGATACTCCTGCTATTACGGCTGCAGTACGCCTTTCACACAAATAATCTGTAGCATTGAATCGTTGCTTACATCGCCAACCATCTTATCGCTGCTGACAGAATTTGCCAAAATGGAAGTGTAGCTACCTCAGCATACCAAATCTTCCAATGTTCGTGACTAAATGCTCTTCACAGTAGTCCTATTTGAAACCAACATGTTTCCACATCAACATAGGCTGTGATCCATTTACAACACAACGCTTTTTTAGTGGTAAAAAAGTCGAAAAACCGTTTGTTAGGCCAGCGCCTATTGCACGTGAGTCCTACCTCTCCCAGGTTTTGTTGCAGACTGATTTTCAACTGTGAAAAATTTGCGTTCCTACGCGACAAGGCTTTTCCCTGCAAATCATTGGTCCTCGAAGTGACACAATACAAAATAAAAACAAATGACGAAAGCTCCAAAATGACGCATCTGCTACTCATTCAATATTTTGGTGTTCGTCTCGGTACTTTACGAAACAGAATAATTATTGAAAACTTTTACCTTCAACAATATCATTTTTAAACAGCGTTATAATATACAGCTTATCAACGTATCTCAATGGAGCTTGTATCGCGACACTCAGTAACCCCATTCCTAATTCCGCATATGCCCTATCTGCGTTATGCACGTGAAACCACGAATACTTACATTTTTCATACGCAGTAAAAGAAAACTGCTGATAACTATGTACACTGTGTATTAGAGATGTGCAACTATGCACAATATACAGCCGTCTCTAGCACATGTTGAAAACTCGTGTCGTCACATTGGCCATTAAATAAAATAAATTTAGAATTATAATCTAAAACGATTACTTTTTGTAACTTGACTTGTCACCAAGCAGAATGAGCTTTATACTCCCCCAAAATTAGCTCCGTCTCATCTGACGTAACTATAGTTTTAATAATAATAATAATAATAATAATAATAATAATAATAATAATAATAATAATAATAATAATAATAATATTAATAGGGGATGCTATATAAGTGCTTTTTCCCAAATCACAAATCAGTCTCAAAGTGCGGCGATTTGTACAACATGTATCACCCACTCAGACACACACAACAAACATACATCTATCATTCTAACATGTGGTATAAAGGCAGGGAGATCGCTATTAGAACACGCAAAATAACCAATACTGAAGGGAGGGAGGAAACCAGAATATCCGGAGAAAACCTCGGTGACCTGAATAGTCTCGTACTTAAGACATAAACCCGCGATCTTCGGTATAGGAAAGCGGTGATTAACACATTGCGCCACCCCATTTTCCAACCTATCAAAAGGTGTTTACCATTTTGCTTTTCTGTTGCAGGTCATTGATACCCCAGGGGTATTCGACACAGCTCGAGACCAAAATGAAGTCTGTTTCGAAATTGGCAGGTGCTTGACGTTTGCTTCACCGGGTCCCAACATTGTTTTGTTTATATTGAGCGCCAAGGAAAGATTCACCGAAGAAGAGTACGAAGCGTATAAAATGCTAAGAGACATGTTTGCAGACCACCTTGGAAGATATATGATCATAGTATTTACTCATGCCGAATCCATTGAAGGCAAAGCAGAGATGGAAAAGATATTGCAACAATGCAGAGATGTTCATGAAGCAGCCAAGAAAGAAGGTCGACACGTCCCAGATCTAAAAGGCATAGTGGAAGCTGTGTATGGAAGATACATCTTGTTTACCAACAAGGCGAGTCAGGAAACCAAGGATAAACTCGTGTTCGACCTCCTGGAACTAATCAAACAGATTAACTCAGAAAATGGCAAACAATACTTTGAAGATCCTATCAGTATTAAAAACACACAAGAAACAGATGCTTTGCTTCAGAAGATAATGAAAGAGAATGATGTAAGTCAAGAACAAGCTTGGAAATTGCTGGAGAAACAGATGGAAAGGAGGAAGAGAGACAAAAACGCATAGCGGCAAGTGTTGGGCAGGAAAGTCAGTTAAAAACAGCTTCTGGAAACAGCAAGGCGAAAATGCTTATGGCCGGACTGTCAGGCCTACTTTCTCCTTTCGGTGTTAAAGCAGGTGACTTTTCCTTCAAGCAAGGAGTGATGGGGTATTTGGGGGTGGGTGGTGCGTGCGCGAGCGTCATTTCTCCCACTAAACTAAACTAAGAAACTCAACTAGCGAAATAAGGTGTAAAAATACACATATACATTTATTCAATAAAACATGTAATTAAAAAACCCAATCAAGAAAAAAAAGAATGAAACCAAAGAAAAGTATAAAACAAAATTAAAACGTAAAACAATTTAAAACATATACACTCAAAGCATCATCATAAATAATTTTAAAAAAATCACTCTCTCACCTTGTACTGCTTCTAATTCAACACACACATAAAATATATACATAATACTAATTAAACACACATATGTCTCACCTGTTGTCCCTGTTCAGTCTTGTTATATAAAGCTGTGTACACACTTAACGCTATGTACACTGTCACTGATAGCAAAGTCTAAATGCACACTTCTTTTTGAATTTCCTTAGCTAAAATGTTCTCTACGCAGTTCATAAATGTATATGTAGATATATCGTTTATGAATAACTAACACAGATGTTATATAGAGTCACTGGATATAGGAATCCTCACTGTTACAGATGTCTATAAAAATATAAAAGAATGTATAAGTAAACTGTTCTTTCTTAAGGATATATATATATATATATATATATATATATATATATATATATATATATATATATATATATATATATATATATATATATATATATATATATATATATATATATGAAATCCGTAGCTTCTTCTGCACTAAAATGTCTACTTGCCAAACGGCCCCCTATTTCTGTTGACTTTTCTCCCTCCTTCTTCCTTCCCCTTTCCGTAGCACTAGACGACCATAGGCGTTACGGAAACGATTTTCGGTGGTCAGTTGTATGCTCCTGGTGGATGACGCAATGGTCAATACCCAACGACGACCACAACAGCGACCTCCACCGTCAAACTGCTACTGCAAGTACTACCCTCTCAACAACAGCAACAACCAAGGACAAGTCCATCCTGAAAACAATAATAATACAGGCTACTTTCCTAGCATAACTGTTATATATGTCTATTACATTTACTTACAAATGTTCTAGCATGTCCCGAGAGCAGAGAAGAAGAAATCCTCCCAATTCTCCGGGAAGAAGTTGAGGCAGCAGTGCAATCGCTGAAGAAAGGGAAGTCAGCGGGAGTGGACAACATACCAGCGGAACTGCTACAAGCAGGAGGAGAAGCGATGACTGATGCTCTCACCATTATCTGTAACAAGATCTGGCAGAGTGGGGAATGGCCTACACCATGGACCCAGTCGCTTGTCATCACTCTTCCCAAAAAAGGTAACCTTCAGGAGTGTGAAAATTACCGCACCATCAGCCTCATCAGCCATCCCAGCAAGGTCCTCCTGAAAATAATACTCAACAGGTTGAAACCACAAGCTGAACAAATCATAGCTGAAGAACAAGCAGGATTCATGGCAGGGCGAAGTACCACTGAACAGATTTTCAACCTCAGAATAATCTGTGAGAAATACCTACAGCACCAACAACATCTATATCATGTGTTCATAGACTTCAAGAAGGCATTTGACCGAGTCTGGCATGCAGCTCTATGGGCAACCATGAAAGTGTACAACATCAGCCCTAAAATTATAGAAGTCATCAAAAGCCTGTATGACAAGGCTACCAGTGCAGTCCTCCATAACAGCGTCATCGGGAACTGGTTCAGAACAACAATCGGTGTGCGTCAAGGATGCCTACTCTCTCCAACACTCTTCAACATCTTCCTAGAGCGCATCATGTCAGATGCTCTTGCAGATCACGAAGGCACAGTCAGCATAGGGGGCAGAGCAATCTCCAATCTTCGTTTTGCGGATGATATTGATGGATTGGCTGGAGAGGAACAAGAACTTGAACAGCTTGTACAGAGGCTTGACACCACCTCCAGAGCTTATGGAATGGAAATAAGTGCAGAGAAGACCAAAATGATGACCAACAACACCAATGGCATCAACACGGACATCAAAGTACAAGGCCAATCCCTCAACACAGTGCACAGCTTCAAATATTTAGGAGCCATTGTGTCAGACAATGGGTCTCGACAGGAAGTCCTCTCCAGGATCGCACAAACAACTGCTGCCCTGACAAGGTTGAAGCCCATTTGGAAAGACAGAACCATCAGTCTACATTCCAAAGTAAGACTGCTGCGCTCTCTGGTCATCTCCATCTTCCTATATGCTTGCGAAGCATGGACCCTCACAGCAGATCTCCAACGAAGAATACAAAGCATGGAGATGAGGTGCTACAGAAGACTTCTGTGCATTTCCTATACCCAACACATCACCAACGACGAAGTCCGACAGACCATCACACAAGCCATTGGACAACACGATGACCTGCTCACAGTGGTGAAGAAACGGAAACTCCGATGGTATGGCCACGTCACCAGATCATCAGGCCTTGCAAAGACCATTCTGCAAGGCACAGTGCAAGGAGGTAGAAGAAGGGGGAGACCGAAAAAGAGGTGGGAGGACAACATTCGAGAATGGACTGGTTTGACACTGAGCGAAGCCATGAGGGCTGCTGAGGACAGAGAAAGATGGAGTATGCTGGTTAAACGATCATCTGTGGTGCCCCTACGACCTTCGGGTTATGGGACAGGATAGGAGGATAGGATAGGTCTGCCCTCCTCCTGAAGAAAAAATTACACGTTTTTATATTCACAATTATTTCCATTTCGTTGCACTCATACAATTTATTCAAAATACAACCATCATACAAATTCCGCAATATTTAACATACATTTGTTTCGTTTATATTGTTTTTATACAATTTACACTTCACCTCTCTCTGTTGAGTCTAGCTGACTGCTTCCCACTCGCCATCATATTATTTACAAGAAAAATGCATTTTAACATAAAAACGTCCCTAAATACAATATTCATAATGATTAACATATTTCAAAAAAAGTTTAAAGACATACAATTCCACGTTCTACATTCTCTTTCATACATTTTTACTACAAGCCCTCCCTAAATAGTTTTCTCCCCATTCTCTCATTGACGATCGTTAGAGACAGGATTTCAAGTGGTCGAATCTCACTTACCGACCTGTGATAAGATATTTTCTCTTGAGAATCACATACACAACGCCCGATGACGCTCTATAAACGTGTGACAGGTACCCAGCTATCAATAACCCATCAGCCTCCCGGGTGTCCCACTCTGACAACAATCCGGATTCACGGCTTAATGTCTCCCCGACCTGGTTTCCTCCTTACACCTCCTAACGATCCGACTACTTCCCAAGTCCAAGCATCGAATGAAGGTTGCGGCCAAATTTCTGCAATATACATCTCATACCAAGCTCAGTGATTGGCTCCTTAACACTGCAAAACAAGCTTCACTCTGACCGCATGTGCTAATATTCATAACACATTATACAATTTCTTGACCTAGACTCTCGCAGAGTGACTTGTTATTGTCCATTTACTGAAAAACAAGGTGCCCACACCCCTCTTCCACAGTTTTGCCATGACACGGACTAGCGACTGAAACAGCAGCTGGTGCATTAACTCTTGCAACTAGAGGTCTAGCAGCCCCTTCGTTGGCTGCATCCGTTTTTGGGTGGGGCAAATGGTGCCACTGCACATGTGGCCAGTGATGTAACGTCCTTGATCATGTAGGAAGCAATGCCTTCAAGCATTGTGATTTTCTAACTGAATGTCTGCGGTAAATACAATCCTTTTATCAACGAAGAAGAATATCCAAGACACGAACGCATTTCAAAATGAATGTCCAAAACACGAATGGGAACTGGAACAAAATGTTTTCAGTTTCAGTTGTTCTTATTTAATGTCTATTCATTTCTTACAAAGATTTTAGACACAAAGACACACATACACACATACTTACACCATGTAGCTATACAATCAAACAAATGTTGTTTTTCAAATCCATATTTATGCATGATTCTTTCTATACTTTCTATTACTGCTTGATTGTACAATATATTGCTAATACCATCAGTATTTTTTTAGCATTACATTCTTATCTGTGTAGAAGGGTAACAAAATGTACACTCAAAAAAATTGTTTTATAGACATTGGTTGTTAACATATGCAATTAAGATCTTTTTCATATTTTGTTAACCTTTGCAATATTTCTTGAACATGATAATATATTTTGTTTATTCACTAATTTTTGAAAATGTATTTCTTTTAATGAGAGGTGTTTATGACTAGATAATTTAAGATTACAATTAAGTTTTTTGGTTTTGTTTTGTTTTGATTTTTGACACTTTTTGGTCCCTTTTATCGGCAAATGCTGGGCCGCCTCTCCTGGGGAAGGCGTACTCACAGCCTGTGGCGCGCCCAAACCCAACTACCTACTGTACAGTTGTGTTTTTTTTAAATTTTGCTGGGGGAGCAAACCGGAGTACCTGGAGAAAACCCTCGAGACGTTGCCCAAGTTGGAACTAAATAATATTCGAAGAAACATAATGTTTAGATGCTGGATCGATCTAACACCTGTCAGGCGCCATTGGTTTCTGGGTTGTGGACAAGGCAAGTTAGTCCCGCCTTAGACCACTTGGCCACAACGTTCGCAAGTTTGTTTTTCCAAATAAATTTTTTAATTCTTTTTTATTTTTTTTTAATTTTTGACACTTTATTGTCCATTTTATTGGCAAATGCTGGGCAGCCTCCCCTGTGGATTTTACATTTGTAGCTCCTCTTTTTAAAAGTATGTCTGAATATTAATTCCAGTTACAAGCCTGAGTGAGAAGGAACCCAACAAAAATTAACACCGATTAATCTGATCTCAAATAATAAATCTGATCTAATATTGTTCTCCCAATTTTGTAAAGATTGTAGAACTGATTTTGGATCAACACAAATTAATATATTAAATATATCTAAAAATGATTCAACAATATATTGTAATGCCATTAGTATGGTATACAATACTACTCACAAGTAAACATTTAAAATCCCTTTCCAATATAATATGATGTTCTATTTTTAGAGCTGGTATAATAAATCCTGAACTGATATCAAGTGAATCCAATACTGAACCATCTGTAAATACTTTTAGGTAACTAGCATATTTTTGTTCTAAGTGTTCTTTTACTTACTTTCTAAGAACTTTAATATTTTCACCTTTAGTAACTATAGAATAATCTACATCAAAATTTGCATATAAATGTTCCCAAAATGGCATCTGGGGAATTAATGGTAAAATGGGTATATCTAATAATCAGTCATCGTTTGATTTACGTTATTTTTTTATTGGTTAAAGATAAGGAATGGTTTTTTTTACTTGTTTTGTATATGTTTCACATTCAAAGTAGATATCTTTTGATACTGAATTTTTTATTGACAAACTTAGAATTACATATTTAGGACATCGACATGGCAACTGTCTTTGTTCATATAAAGATAATTTTAATTATGTTTCTTTATAAGTTTTAATTATAGCTGTATAATTGGAACCCCAAGGGCCAATTTTACTACTCTATAGAGCTAGAGAACGTGAATTTTCCGGTTTTAATAAATATGTTTATTTTAGGGTGTGAGTAACTTCTGTTTTCAAAATAAATCTATGTTATTATTTTCATTGGACGAAATTGTTGAACCAATGGAATAATGAATAGCTCGCAGTCAGGGCATTGGCACTCAATCGATTATTGTGTCCCAAGGCTGTGTGGTCGTATGAAGTAGAGTCATTGTCTCGGGCCAGGAAAAGAAAGATAAAGAAAGGAAAAAAAAGAAAAGATTGTTTTGAAAAGTGAAGAGGTAGAAAGCGCTGAGAACTTATCAGGTTGCCTAGGTTCGGTGGGACTTTCTCTCTGAAAGTGGATGTATATTGTGCTGTAAAGATTACAGGTATTTATAATGTTTTCATGATTGTGAAATGTTGGAGAGGTATATTCTTGCATTGGATTTTTTGTGTTGACAGGTGGTGAGCTGTTGTCCACTAAGATGGAATATAATTTTTATTGATGTAGTAATATTGTTAATTACATGGGGCTATAGTTATAGAGCAGTAGATAATGTAATATGAATGGAAGGTGGGGCATGTTTGATAGTAATTGTCATTTATGAAATAATTATATCTGGGATGTGGATAACATTGTGGAAGCAGGAAAGAAACGGTCACATACGGAATGGAATTGGAAAAGTGAAAGAAACTAAGGGAGGTGAGCAAGGATGAAACAAAGAAGAACAATATGATTATAAAGGTAAGAGTATAGACGTGTATATATTGTTGTACCTGCCTACGGGAAGCTGGTGTTGGCTTCATAGACTTGGACACACGGCGTTGTCTCGAACAACGGTGAAAGGGCGACCCGAGGAACAGCGGCGGTCGGCCGTGCTTTTGTACCAAAAGACGCGTTTTATTCCTCAGACAGATAGGGCAGGCGAGCCCATCTGCCTGTTTAAAACATCACTGTCATCCAACTGCTTGTCTACGAGACTCTGTAGCCTCTGTGTACACTCGCCTCCTACAAATATAGAGGTAACGCGATTTTCTGGGGTTTTTTTGGCTCAGGACATGAGAATGCCCGCCCTTTGAGTTCTACAGACATTTAGACCGGTCAGTGAGGTGTCGAAGATTAGAGCAAAAAAAGACTAGTTTAAAAGGGTGATGTGAAAGGTTGCTATAAAATATTGTGGTTTATTTGTATAAAGTATTGAGAACATGGAACGTATATCTTGTGTTGGTGTTTGCATGTGTTGGTGAGAGTCGGTGAATTTGTGGGTGTTGTAGTTGACAGAGAGACATGCACGCACACTTATCTTTGATCTAGGCGTCAGTTATATTTCGCATTCACTTAGCTATTATAAACAGGCACACACATCAAAATATCCATATTTTACATCTGGTGACCCTGTATTTTTCTCTGTGTTAATATTGTAATTCATAAGTTTGTTAGTATTTAGGTAAATTCTTTCACATCATTGGGTAGAGCTTAGTTGTTTCCCTTGTTAGTGTTGAGATGCGTTTGTATGTACTGTTGTGGTTATTGGATGTTTGTCGTTATTAATGAGTGGTTTAAGACCGTCTCCAGTTTCACGGAGGGCGCTCCTGTATATTTTCAGAATTGCTCAAGGGCTTATTATCTTTTTCTTCCTGTGGGGTCTATATTCTTTTTCATTACACTTTCTGCTTTCTTAGAATTGGTTTGGTTACATTGTTTCTAGTTATCTTTGTTCTGTAGGGCTAACTTTGTGTGTGTGAATCAGTGAGTGAGTTAGAAGTTCCACGTTCTTATTTTATTATAGGTTAGTTACAAAAGCCCATTAGTGTTAATTTAAATTCTTGATTTGTTTTCTTTAACTTTGTCATTAGTAATTTTGAAATTATCTGTTGAATTGTTCCTTTGTTGTGTTTATATATTTTAATATTGATTGAACTTACTCTTGAATTTGCATTATTATTTGAGTTAGTAGTATTTGATTTGCTTATATTATTGCTGTTTATTATTAGGTGATAGAATTTGTCATACCTGTTTTATTTAATTATATTTATTAAAGTAATGTTGACTTTAAGGTATTGGGCAAATGTTGTTTTCTGGGAGGAGGGGGGGGGGAATTAATTGGGTTTAGACATTTGTGGACTTAGGTTGATTAAAAAGTGTTGTTATTAATTTAGTATTGAGTTATCTTAGGCTATTGGTTATTATAGATTTGTTTTTTTAAAAATAATAGTTGTTGAAACTTGATTGTTTAGTACTTTGTGAGTTTATTGATTTTGTTTACTATTTGTTATTTAGATTTGGTGCACTTTGAGTTTATTGTTGACTTGGCTTGGCTTGGGCTATTGTTAGTTTTAATTTTATCATTCTTTCTTTGGTGTTTGGGACTTAGTGTATATATCATAGTTTTGTAGTAGGTGCTGTTTTGATTTATATTTCTAAAAAAAGCCATACAATAAGACAAAATGGATGACTATGATGAACATTTTGGAAAGTTTATCAAACAAGCTGCTACTTTGGATGTGACTGACAAACATAAATATGTTCAAGAATGTTTTGATCGACTTGAAAGACAAAGAGAACGGAAGGCTAAACAAAAAGACACATAAAAGAAATGGAATCCAAAAGACTAGAACAAGAAATGGAATCCAAAAGATTAGAAATGGATATGGAATTAAAAAAACAACTAGAAACACAAAAAGAAATGGAATCCAAAAAGAATGGACATTGAACTTGAGAGGGAAAAACAAAACAGTTAGAAGTACAAGCTAATCAGGATGGTCATGTAGCTGGTCAGGATCAGGATCAAACTTATGGGAAACATCAGTGTAAAGCTAGGCCTATTTTTCCTAATCTTCCCATGTTTAGAGAAAAGACAGATGATATTGTTTCATACCTGTTTCGTTTTGAAACAAATGCTACTGCACTTGGCTGGGAGAAGGGACAATGGGTTGCTTTACTTGAAGGAAATGCTTTGAGTTTATATTACAGTTTAGCTGCCAATGGACATTGTGATTAGGACATTTTGAAAGACAATTTGTTGAAAAAATTCCAATGTACTGCTGAAGGTTTCAGAGAGAAATTTCGTGCTACCACACCAGACTCTAATGAACCGTTTCAAACTTTTGGCATTGAACTTAACCGATTGTTTGATCGATGGGTTGCACTTTCAGGTGTAGAACGTACGCTAGATGGCATTGTTGATTTAGGATCTAATTCAAACCGCCCAAGAAGCACACCCGCTGCCTTTGGGCTGCATGATCTAACGCCCGGACAACTGAGCACAATCCTGGGCAGCCAGGGATGGGGGAAAAGGACCAAGTGCATGCTGGGTATGTTCTTGTCATCGGCACTCACCCGTATAGGACATGAGCGTCAGGATCTTTAAAGTCTGTTATGATGAAATGTATGCAACACACAGACTAGACCTCGGTTTATACTCTCATCCGAAGGAGTAGGAAATGGGAGTAAAGTGTCTTTCCCAGGGAAGCAACACAATGTCCCGGCCAGGGCTCGAACCCGGGACTTTCAGATCCACAAGCCAAAGCTCTACCATTAGACCACCGTGCCTGCCTAACAGAGAGACTTGCATGCACACTTATCTTTGATCTAGGAGTCAATTAAATTTCGCATTCACTCAGCTATTATAAACAGGCACACACATTAAATTATCCATACGTTACATACTCTACAATCTATGCTTTGAAGTTTCTTAATATACGGTTTTGAAGCAACAAAGTAGACTTCTTGACCATATGTTAATGAAGATCTAACAAGGGAAATAGCTAAATGATGTAATGTTTTTTATATTGTTTCTGCAGGGATGAACACTTATAATTTTCAAAAGATATTTTCTTGTTCTTGCATTTGTAATTACATGTTCAATGTGAGTTTGCTAGTTTAGTTTGGAAGTCAAATATATTCCTAGACATTTAATACTATCTTTATATTGTAAGTTAATACCATCTAAATCTAATTGTTGTAACCATTTTGGGTTTTGACCATTATTAAATAACATTATATAAGTCTTTTCTCCTGATAATTATAATCCGTTCTCTTTCATATATTTAGAAAGAATATAGAATTCATCTTTGTATAATTTTTGAATATAATTTACAGTTCTTTTGCTTTGTACATTTTCTTAATGATGTTTTGTTCCATATAGCAATGTCATCTGCATATTGTACAATATTGGTATGCTTTGGTGTTGATTTTGGTAAATCGTGTATTGGAATATTGAATAATATAAAAAGCAATTAACGATCCTTTTGGAATCCATAAATCAACTTTTTAAATTCTGAATATATCTTACCTATTCTGGTACATATAAATTTGTCAGATTAAAAAATTCTTTATATATTGAAACATGTAACCTGTGATGCCTATATTTTTTTAAATTTCAACAATAAATGAGAAGTCCATACACTATCGTATGCCTTTTTAACGTCAAAAGACAATGCTAAAATACACGTTCTTCTAGCGAATTGCCTTTTTATTTGATTTGTTAATTTAAGAAGATGATCACATGTATTTCTACTTTTTCTAAATCCAGCTTGATTAATTAGTATTACGGTATTCTTTTCCCAGTAATAAAATAAACGTTTATTTTTTAAGTTTCTCTGCATTACTTTACCAACATGAGAAGATAGAGGAATTGGTCTAACACATGATCTCGGTTTGCCTTCTTTTACTACCACTGACTTTGTCCAGATTGAAAGAAAAGTTTCATTTTTCTTAACACTTTGGTAAAATTAAAGTAATTTCGCTTTCTAAGTCAAAGGCAAATGAACCAGCATTTGATAGTATAGACCATCTACGCCAACAGTAGTGTTAGTTTGTTCGTTAGTTATTCCAAAGAGCTTAATGATAGAAAGAGGAGGAACTTGGTACAGAACCGCGAGACGAAAGGTACGAGTTATGCGCCCTTGTCAGCGTGCTGAAAATGGCTCGTGGCAGAAAGTCAAAAGGCGACCGAGTGAAACAGGGCGGTGGCTTTTGCACAGCCATCAATTGCCATAATGGCAGATACAAGAAAAGTTGTGTTGGCAAGTCTTTTTTCAAATTTCCAAGAGACAAAGAAAGGTAAATTGCAATTGAAAAACTTCATTTTTTGTGTTTATGTAGGCCTAAACTAAGACCGCTGCAGTGCTGTTAGTGTTAAAACAAATCGGAGAGCGGCTTGAATGATTCATGTTATACCTATGTGCTAAATCCAAAACAGTTTGCTTGCTGACAGTTTACGTTCAACAGGTCGCTCACTGTTTACGTTATTGCTAGGTTGTTTGACTATATTTGTGCTTATATTTCAAAAGTAGATGTCAGATTGGCAGTTTGGTTTAAAATATCTGTCGTTGATTGGTTTTTGCAAACGTTGCTATAAAAATGTTCATTTGCAATGGCATAGGCTCAATACGTTACCACGCACAGATCATTCATATAGCAGATGATGAAATATAGCCAGCCCGAGCAAAGGGAAATAATCCGTGAGAGCGTCTCGCATTTTTGTATATGACGTAATGGAAGTTCCCCCTCTTTCCCTAATAAGCTCTTTGGTTATTCATTGCTTACAGGGTCCAGCGGACTGCAAAGAGCCGAATCAGGACCACAAAATCAAGACCACAAATTGGCTGGAAGAGGACTCACCCCTGATCCGCATAAAAGATCTGCTGAAATAACCCTAGTGGTATCACTGAAGGCATTCGACCAGCCGGTCACTTTACAATAAAGGCATCCCATGCAGGGGACGCTGAGGCTATATCTAATTTATCGAACCTCCGTTTACAAAAACAAAATAGAATGAAACATCATTATAAAATATCAACAAAACACATACATATTAAATGCCTACATTGCTCAATAATAATATCATAGGAAGCCCTAGTGACCATTTGGCAGAAAGCGTCTATTATTCCCAAGCTTATACAACAGACCTCATACACAAATGAGGAGTTTTGTCCTGGAAGAGTTTTTTTTTTTCAAAAAAAGGTAGGTGACTGGTCTAGCGAAGCAGAAGATAATATAGTAGACTGATAGAACAGTAGGAATGAGAAAGAACAAATGAGAAAGACAGCGACAGTGAGAATTTAAAACGCTACATTTCCAGAAAGTGTGGAAACTATTTATATAGAAACCCCCGGCACTCCAACGGAAGGGGGGGGGGGTGGTGGTGGAGGAGGGATAACAGTAGTGCTATTGTTAGAAAAAGATTGTAATGTACTCATTAATTCACTTAATGTTATATCTGAATTTAGAAAATGAATATTATTAGACAGGGATCATTGTATTCTTCTTGGAATTCTTCAGAATTTCTATTATTGATAACTGTCCTAACTGTTGGATCCAGAGAAGATGACAAACTGTTCATAGAAAATGCAAGCTTCCACCGTGTGTAATTTTAATTTAATTGGATATTGTGGCAAATTATGGTCAGTTTTAATTTTTTAAACTTGTTTCCAAATTTCAAATATGTCCTTTGATTCAGGCATTTCACTTTCACAAAAAAATGTTCCCAATAATTTCCTTTAGCTTTATTTTTGTCCTTTTTATTGTTGTGAAATTTTAGTCATTTTTATTCTGCAGCAATTGTTTAAAACGTTTCTTCTTTTTATTATTATTATTATTATTATTATTATTATTATTATTATTATTATTATTATTATTATTATTATTATTATTCATTTTTTAACAAGAAACTGCTTTAGCACATTCATTTGTCCACCAACAATTTTCTTTATATTTCTCTACTTTAAATGTCCTACACTTTGATATTGATAATTCTGCAGCTTGTAAAACAACTGTTGAAAATTTTGAATTAAAAAGAATGCTACTATGTTCTATGATCATATGAATTCAAAATACTCTAAAACATTTCCCAGTCAGGTCCTATATATTTAAATTTAGGAAAGTGATCTTCAGAATTATTATTAAAATACAATAATTATTTCATGTGGATCAAGTACAATAGGCAAATGATCGCTGCCTAAAGTATCTATTTTTGTGAACCACATAGCGTTAAGTGCTAAATTGGGACTAATAAGTGAAAGATCAATTGCAGATTATTCATGCAAAGTTGAATCTGGTATCCTAGTTATACAACCGTCATTTAATAAAGCTAAAGAAGAATTTACAATATTTTCAACTAAACAATTTTTATCCTATCCTATCCTATCCCGTAACTCTGAGGTCGATGGAGCAACACAGACGATCGTTTAACCAGCGTACTTAATCTTTCTCTGTCCCCAGCAACCCTGATGGTTTTGCTCAGCGCCCAGTCCATTCTCGAATGTTGTCCTCCCACCTCTTCTTCGGTCTCCCTCTTCTTCTACCTCCTTGTACTGTGCCTTGCAGGATGGTCTTTGCAAGGCCTGATGATCTGGTGACGTGGCCATACCATCGGAGTTTCCGTTTCTTCACCACTGTGAGCAGGTCATCGTGTTGTTCAATGGCTTGTGTGATGGTCTGTCGGACTTCGTCGTTGGTGATGTGCTGGATATAGAAAATGCCCGGAAGTCTTCTTTAGCACCTGATCTCCATGCTTTGTATTCTTCGTTGTAGATCTGCTGTGAAAGTCCATATTTCGCAAGCGTATAGGAAGATGGAGATGACAAGGGAGCGCAGCAGCCTTACCTTGGAATGTAGACTGATGGTCCTGATGTTGAATTTCTAGTTACAGTAATAGTTTCATTATCCCAAAGTGAAGAATGAGCGTTAAAGCACAAAGTATTATCCATTTTGTTTTGTCCATCCTATCTTATCCCGTAACTCAAAGGTCGTTGGGGCACCACAGACGATCGTTCAACCAGCGTACTCCATCTTTCTCTGTTCTCCGCAACCCTCAGGGCTTCGTTCAGTGTCAAACCAGTCCATTCTCGAATGTTGTCCTCCCATCTCTTTTGTTTATATCTCCCTCTTCTTCTGCCTCCTTGCACCGTGGTTTTTGCAAGGCCTGGTACTCTGGTGACTTGACCATACCGTCGGAGTTTCCGTTTCTTCACCACTGTGATCATGTCATCCTGTTGTCACAAAGACCTCAAATTGTCAAAGATTATTATGAAATTATGACAGCAAGGTCACCACGAAGCATAGCACATAAAATGCTTATTATTTACTCTTGCGTAATTATAACATATAATTTGTTATTAAAGTTAATTCGCATCTGTTACTGTTGTTAGTTTTGTCACTGGCAAGTGTATCTGTATTTTGATTAATAAATTCAAATCCAATGATCGTGTTGCATACACATAAATGAATTCTCTCTCTCTCTCTCTCTCTCTCTCTCTCTCTCTCTCTCTCTCTCTCTCTCTCTCTCTCTCTCTCTCTCTCTCTCTCTTGCTGTCAAACCATAAATCTTAAAAAAACACAAGTATGACATATTATTTATATAATATTTCAGATTAATATACGAATAATGTGCTTTTTAAAGGTTTTGGACTTTAATTTCAACTTCTATTTGAAGTATAATAAACATTGTATACGTCTCCCTGTGCAGATTACGTCACAACCGTAACTTTGACGTACTTTGTGACCAATGTTTATTCCAGATAAATGGGATATATTACCAACAATGAATATAGGCCATCAGGTAATATCCAATAAAAGAATCAAAAACAATACATTATCCCTGCCATCCAGCCCACTTCCATACTTGAAGGAGAGAGGAAAATGACGAAATTCATGATGCAAAACCAAGCTGTAAGATATCAAGTGACATAATTAAATTTATTTATTTATTCAAACATAATGATTAAGCTATCTTTTACCATTCTAACCGTTTCCAAGTTCCCCACCCCCAAGCCTCCAGCAAATAAAGACTTTTAACCCAGTTTGAAGACACTTTCACCCACATTCTTTTATTTTATAGCACCAATTTCTCCATCTTTCCCAAGACTTATCCATTAATATTTTAATCACTGAAGATGATGCGGTAAGTTTTGACCGATCTTATCATAAAACCGTAAGATTTTCCTAATCGTGTTGGATCTACCCCATTCAGCACAGAATCACTGGATCAGTACTGATGGCACATATGCTGAAGGTGAGTGAATTGGAATTTTTCCGCCATTTTTTATTTCTTCATTTTCAGACATGGCGCCATTTGTTGCTTTGTCATCATTTTGTTGTTTGCCTGTTTATTTTCATTTTTTCGGGTTCTGCCTTTGTTTCGGTGTACAGTTATTCGTCGATGCCGTTGATGGATTCGTCGTTACCACCTCTGCGTAAGTAAATTTCATCTGAACGCCGATTTCCTTTGTCTGACCCACTGACATCAGTTGGCGTTCTAGACCTTCTATACAGAATACAGAATCTTTATTGTCCCCACAAACACCTGCAAGGAAATTCTTAGAGCTGTGTCCATCTGCATATAAAATCTCAAGCAATAAAAACGTTACATAACACTAAACTGAAAATAAATAATAATGATGATGGTGATGATATCTACAGTGAATAAGATCCATCAACAATGACGCTATGACACACTCACTCACTCACTCACTCACACACACACATACGTTCAAAACTATACCAGTGGGTTTATGTTCAAAACAAGGCAAACTGGGTTCCATCCTTTCCCTTCATTACAGACCATTCCTATTCACTCAACGGATACAATAGCCTTTTGTAAGGTTATCTGTCACAGCCGTTTTCATTTTTGACAAAAACAAGAGAAATTGTGCTATGAAAAAGTGGGTTCTTTTGATACCAATGGGTTTTTACACATACATATTCATAGTATAACTGAACATCTGGGTTTCTGTGGAAAAACTGAGTTTATCACACACACGGACACAACCAAAACGTATAAATGCCCAAGGTTGCATTTGCAAGATTTTCAGTACGTGTGTGCAGTACTATCCTATCCTATCCTGTCCCATAACCCGAAGGTCGTAGGGGCACCACAGATGATCGCTTAACCAGCATACTCCATCCCTCTCTGTCCTCAGCAGCCCTCATGGCTTCGCTCAGTGTCAAACCAGTCCATTCTCGAATGTTGTCCTCCCACCTCTTTTTCGGTCTCCCCCTTCTTCTACCTCCTTGCACTGTGCCTTGCAGAATGGTCTTTGCAAGGCCTGATGATCTGGTGACGTGGCCATACCATCGGAGTTTCCGTTTCTTCACCACTGTGAGCAGGTCATCGTGTTGTCCAATGGCTTGTGTGATGGTCTGTCGGACTTCAACGTTGGTGATGTGTTGGGTATAGGAAATGCACAGAAGTCTTCTGTAGCACCTCATCTCCATGCTTTGTATTCTTCGTTGGAGATCTGCTGTGAGGGTCCATGCTTCGCAAGCATATAGGAAGATGGAGATGACCAGAGAGCGCAGCAGTCTTACTTTGGAATGTAGACTGATGGTTCTGTCTTTCCAAATGGGCTTCAACCTTGTCAGGGCAGCAGTTGTTTGTGCGATCCTGGAGAGGACTTCCTGTCGAGACCCATTGTCTGACACAATGGCTCCTAAATATTTGAAGCTGTGCACTGTGTTGAGGGATTGGCCTTGTACTTTGATGTCCGTGTTGATGCCATTGGTGTTGTTGGTCATCATTTTGGTCTTCTCTGCACTTATTTCCATTCCATAAGCTCTGGAGGTGGTGTCAAGCCTCTGTACAAGCTGTTCAAGTTCTTGTTCCTCTCCAGCCAATCCATCAATATCATCCGCAAAACGAAGATTGGAGATTGCTCTGCCCCCTATGCTGACTGTGCCTTCGTGATCTGCAAGAGCATCTGACATGATGCGCTCTAGGAAGATGTTGAAGAGTGTTGGAGAGAGTAGGCATCCTTGACGCACACCGATTGTTGTTCTGAACCAGTTCCCGATGACGCTGTTATGGAGGACTGCACTGGTAGCCTTGTCATACAGGCTTTTGATGACTTCTATAATTTTAGGGCTGATGTTGTACACTTTCATGGTTGCCCATAGAGCTGCATGCCAGACTCGGTCAAATGCCTTCTTGAAGTCTATGAACACATGATATAGATGTTGTTGGTGCTGTAGGTATTTCTCACAGATTATTCTGAGGTTGAAAATCTGTTCAGTGGTACTTCGCCCTGCCATGAATCCTGCTTGTTCTTCAGCTATGATTTGTTCAGCTTGTGGTTTCAACCTGTTGAGTATTATTTTCAGGAGGACCTTGCTGGGATGGCTGATGAGGCTGATGGTGCGGTAATTTTCACACTCCTGAAGGTTACCTTTTTTGGGAAGAGTGATGACAAGCGACTGGGTCCACGGTGTAGGCCATTCCCCACTCTGCCAGATCTTGTTACAGATAATGGTGAGAGCATCAATCATCGCTTCTCCTCCTGCTTGTAGCAGTTCCGCTGGTATGTTGTCCACTCCCGCTGACTTCCCTTTCTTCAGCGATTGCACTGCTGCCTCAACTTCTTCCCGGAGAATTGGGAGGATTTCTTCTTCTTCTCTGCTCTCGGGACATGCTAGAACTGATGGGTCTCCATTTGGTGTATGGTTGTAAAGGTCAGAGCAGTACTCTGTCCATCTGTCCAAGACTTCTTGTTCTTCTGTAAGGCAAATGCCAGACTTGCTTTGGATAGTGGAGACTTTGGGCTGTTTAACACTTGTCAGCCGCTTCACAGTCTGGTAGGCCTTCTTGCTGTTGTTCTTGTTCAGATTGTTCTCTATTTCCTGGCATTGATCTTCTATCCAGTTCTCCTTTGCTGTGCGCATGCCTTTTCGGATGTCAGTACACTGACACTTTTTGTTTAATTCAACTAATGAAACAACTTTTACTATTGCTCAGAATTTCCTCTGATTTCGCTTTACTAATTTCAATTACAATATTTTCAGTAGCTATATAGGGTACTGTATAGAATTAGAGCTGTTATTGAAGGATAGACGTTTGCCATTTACTTTAAGGGCCGGGCGGTAGCTCAGTGGTTAAAGCATTGAACTGAGAACCAAAAGGTCTGAGGTTGTTACCTCTGGATAGGTCAGTGCGTGACCCTCTTTTTCTCCCCATAGCCAAAAAAATGATTAGCTGGTGTCAGTAAAAATCGAAAAAAAATTGGGCATTAAGCAAACATTCTTGTCATATTTACTTTGCTTACATTTACTTTGTTGGTTGTTTTATGGTTTTAAAGGTTTTTTTATTTGAATCCAGACTGGAAGATCTGCAAAAAAAGGATATCTGATCGTTCTCATATGTTAACTGTGGATAGTTTTTTCATGTTAAATTTATTACTTCCAGATTTAAATCAAATCATTGAAGAAAAGGCAAGAAGGAGAAAGAAGAAGAAGAATGAGTAGGAAGAAGAATTAATAGAAAGAAGAATGAGGAGAAGGGTGGAGAAAAAAGCATAAAATCTCCAGATTAAAAGAAAGAATGAGAAGGGTGGAAAAGTATACAAATCTTCATTGGAAAAGAATAAGAATGGAAAAATAAGAAAGCAGAGAACTGGTAATGTAAAACAAACATTATGAACAACATAAAACAGACATAATTTGTTTACATTTTTTTTGAAAGTGTCTAGTAGAGCATAATTTGTTTGTATTATTACAGTAAAACCTCCGTTTTACGACCTTTAAATTGCCATTAAAACGAGGTCTTAAATTGGAGGGGTCTTAAAAAGGAGGTAGGACATTTTCGAAAAAAACATTAAAAAAATTAAGTAAAATACATAACATTACATGATTATTGCTTTAGGTCCAGCGGACTCTTTCGAGCCAAATCAGGACCGGATAAAGTAAAATAATTACATGTACAAAAAGTACACATACCATTAAGTATAGGGAACGTCTACATCTTTCAGAAATATAGATTAAACTCTGTCTCACAACCAGTACAGTCAATATCTTCCTGTTCCTCATTATTTACAAAATAAAAAAATCAATGTTGGTATGATAGTTGTTTAAAAGTGCATGTAAGTTCTGAGCGCATCCTTGGAGTTATAACTATTTATAAGATAACCCCATTAATATTGTTGTAATTATTTTTATTCAATCATTGAATATTTGTTGTTGTTTTTTTTGGAAAGAAAGCGGGTTTTTCTGTTTTTTTGCATGATCCCCCCACCCGTGCATGTTCTCTTAGTATTTCACTTTGAACACCAGACATGGTGTCGGCAAGATCTGACAGGCCCCCTGCTCTGGGCATATCTGGTCAGCTCCTTAGAGTATTTCAAGCTGCTTTAATGCATCGTCTGCTGTTAAAAGTTGTAAACGAAACTGTTTTTTTCAAGCGCACAAATATAGTATTGCTTTGGAATCTGAATTTTTCAGATGCTAGGTCGTACAATTTGAAGGTCGCAAGTCGCGTTTTGGAGGTAGTCGTTTAAGAGAGGTAGTTTATATAGTAATAATAATAATAATTTATTTCATTTAAAATTCTACGCCTTTCCCTCAGGAGAAGCTCAAAGCGCAGTTACAGCCAGCCAAAAATAAATACTCAAGGAACATAAAAGAATAAAAGCATCAAACACAAAACCAAACACCACAGTATTAAAATATAGTCAAACACACCCACTCACTCTATGTCTCCCACGCATACACACACACATACATACACATACATACACACACCTACACACAACCACACACACAATAAAATACAAAAGCACAATAAAATTGTCTATCTCTATCACCACAGTATTAAAACATAGTTAAACACACCCACTCACTCTATGTCTCCCACGCACACACACATACACTCACACACACACCCACAGACATACACACAATAAAATACAAAGCACAATAAAAAAATTGTCTATCTCTATCACCACAGTATTAAAACATAGTCAAACACACCCACTCACTCTATGTCTCCTACGCACACACACACACACTGTCATGAACTGGCTAGTTTTAACTCTGCCTATTACTATTCAGCCTTGTGTAGTCATTGTAACATTAGAGAGAGGAGTGTATTACACAGCAGCAATTAAATTACCCAGCGAGCTAGCCACACACAGCGCAGTGAGTCAGCACTTGAGCTTTGAATCGGACCGTTGTAACCAATCAGAAGCAGGCTAAGCGGGTAGAGCAGTTCTGACTGTGTCAGAACCTACACACAGTTTTGGTCAGTCGTGTGTGAGACGAGGAAGAGTCAACATCTAAATAGCTAGCAGAGAAATCTCTTCACTCATAGACCAGGAAGCAGGACTTTAGGATCTGAGAATTCTCTCAAGTCATCACGGGCCTGAACTTGTCAGACAGGTAAATGAACACCCTTCTGTTTCATCGTGATATATTTATATTATTGTGGAAATTATGTTTGTGGAATTTGCTATGCATAAATGTGAATGGTTAATCCGAATTTGCGTGACCATGTGGAAAAGCCGAACACGTGGCGAAACACGACTGGTTGCGCCGCCATGTTGTATCCCGTACGGAACCACTGTTGTTTAACTTATATGTATGTTTGCAGACCAGTGGATGTACCACTGAATGTTTATATTATTATTAATTCTGTATGTGTATAGTTAGCCACGTTTGATATTTATGTATGTATAGGAATTTAGAGTGAGATTCCAGTGGACCCCGGAAGTAGCAGAATGTTCGTCGCTTATGTATAGAGATGTGGAGCTATCACTGAGGGCTACTTTGGCTTTCAGTGAGACGCTCTGCACAAACCGATTATTCAGGGTTGTGCAGAATTTCGTCTCTTATATTACAGACGAGCAGGCGAGCTATCCTGTGTGTCCCACTCCACAGAAACGACGAGTTGGTTGAGGAGCCTCTACCGCACAAGTCGGAAAGAGCTACCCAGAAAAACACCCTGTCAGACCCCACAGCGTGGCAAGGGAACCCAACTACACAACGACAAAGGTGTACCAGAAGCTACCTCACAGAAGGACTTCGCACGCACCATCTAGCAGTTAAGTGTAATCACAGAAGGTGCACTTAAACTGATCAAAACGGACCACAGTAGTCCAACTCTTCAGAAACTGTATAACGGACCACAGTAGTTCAAATCTACATGCAAAGTAATAGCAAGTGCCCGAGGAAGATATAACAGCTGCCTAGACTATCAGCGATCGAACTATTAGCAGTGACTGAGACATTTTAAGTTAGATTAGTACTTAGAGAATCTTGTATAGAGTAGAAGAAATAAATGTGTGATTTTAACTGTTATCAAGTGGCTGGACTACATATGATTCATAGCCGTGTGAAAGCTAGTGTGACAGTAATCTTTTACCATTTTTCTATCTATTTCTGTACCCCAACCTTAACACAGAACGAGCTAAACAAATAAATTTATTAAAGTAATTCATAGGGTGACTTACTAGCAGTTCCCACCGAATAAACGTGAGGGTCCATAATTCCATTGTGCAGAGCCCATAAACCCCACGTGACACTTTAATTGGCGAGCCTAGTCAGGATCTGTGTATAATAGGAATTGGGTATAACCGGACCTAGGTACAATAAAATTAGATAACAGCAGTAGTAGAATAACTTAGAATAGTGTAAGGGTATAACACTGATCAGTTTTGGTGCACTAGTCTTTAGTTAAAAACCTTTTTGCTTCAATTATTTTTGTGTCTGTATGTTGCATTGTTCTTTTGCAGGTTTTGCTTCAATAACTGTTGTATGCCATTTGACTCTTGTTTTATTCTATTATTGATTACGAATTTTATGGTAATTGCATTGTTGTTATTGGCTTGCAATATTGCTAGTGTTTTTGTATTCCACTTGATTCAGAGGTTGTTCATAGACACGTTTGACAATGTCGGACCCAGTGGCCTTGAGATTGCGTTTCAAGGAGCTAGGAGAAGCTTTACACTTAGCAGGGGCAGACCTAATTGCGTATATCAATGCAGAGGTAGAGAAACAGGAAGCTAAGGCAGAGAGAGCAGCCGAGAGAGAACAGAAGAAACTCGAAGCAGAACAGAGAAAAGCAGAACTAGAAGCAGAGCAAAAGAAACTAGAATTAGAAGCAGCAAGAGAGCAAAAGAAACTAGAATTAGAAGGAGAACAGAAGAAGGCAGCATTAGCAGCAGAGAGAGAAGCAGAAAGTAGGAGATGGGAGTATGAGAGGGCAGAAAAGAAAAAAGACAGACAGCATGAGTTAGAGCTAAGAAGATTGGGATCAGGAGCTTCAAGTTCTTCCTCAACCCCTCCCCACTCAGATCAGCTAGAGGTAGCATCCAACCCTGTACAAGGAATGTCATTTCCACTGGGAACATTCAATGAGAGAGAAGAAGGTCTAGATCTCTATCGGACTAGGTTTGAGCGTCTAGCAACAGAGTATAAACTAGATCCCACTCATTGGTCTTTTAAGCTTAGTCAAGGGCTTAGAGGAAAGGCTTATGACATCTACAGTAAGCTACCGACTGACAGAGTGACTGAATATCACAAAGTAAAAGAGGCACTCCTAACGGGATTCGAACTGACAGGAGAATGCTACCGGCAAAAGTTCCGCACCAATCGGAGAGTGAAAGGAGAGAGCTATGCGCAGTTCGCGGATCGGTTGTCCACAACGCTGGATAAGTGGATTAGCCAGTCAGCCACGGCTAAGACGTATGATGGACTGACAGAACTGTTAGTATGGGAACAGCTACGGTAAACCATGACCCCCGAGCTGAGGACATTCTCAGTAGAGCAGGGCGCGGAAAGACTAGAAGATCTGGTCAAGGTCGCAGATAGGTACGTGGCCGCCCACGGAGAAGCCAAGAGCTTCAGGCGAGACCTAAAGCCTAACGGGAAAGAGGCACAGAAACGAAGCCCTAACCGGGAAGAGCGCACCGCGAATAAGCCGAATAACCCCAGACCTGGGCAAAATAAAGGACCCAACACGGAATTCGGGAAAAGAGGTCCCGCAGAACAGAGACGGTATTGTTCGTTCTGCAACAGAAACAATCACTCCACCGCAGAATGTTTCAAGTTGGCCGCACAACGTAGGGAAGAGCGCGAAAGCCGGCCAGCGCACAGAGTTCTAACTCAAAGCAGCGGTAACAAGCCACACACGATCGGAGATCACCCATCGGTGACAGACACGGTCAAGGTCAACGGAAAAGAAGCGAACTGTCTGTATGACACAGGTCTATCATACGACGCGATAGTTAGCGAATCTCTTGTATCGCGCGCGGACTTGACAGACAAGACAGTCGACTTACAAGGAGCAGACTTGACGAAACCGACGACTACTTGCCCAATAGCATGGATAGAAGTAGAGAGTAGGTACGTCACAGGACGAATCCAAGCAGCTGTTTTACAGAAACCCCTGTATGATCTAGTGCTAGGTTGTAGGTATGTGTTCTTAGGCACGCCCCCCAAAACTGTAGAGATAGCTGCAGTGCAAACCAGGGCCCAAGCTAAAACCCAACCACCCCAGCCCGAGTTCGCTCCGAATCCAGGACTCAAAGAGATCAAAACAGCACAGAAAGAAGACACCTCGATAGCGAAGTGCTTCCAGAAGCTACCCAAGGCGCACACACCCCCGCACAAGGGAGACTTCTACATGGAAGAGGGAGTTCTACATCGACAAGGAGATGGAGATCACACCCAACTAGTACTACCAGCCACCCTTCGAGCCCAAGTACTAGAACTAGGCCACAGCATGCCACTCAGCGGACACATGGGAATTGGAGCCACAGTGCAGAGAATCAGCGCACACTACTATTGGCCAGGAATCACGGAGGATGTCAAGCGCTACGTGAAATCTTGCCACCAATGTCAACGATATTCCCCGCGACATCACACCGTACCAGTTACCTTAGGACCATCGGTAGTAGTCGGCGTGCCATTCCAGCAAGTCTCAGTAGACATAGTAGGACCACTGCCCATGACCAAGAAGCGGAACAGATTTCTACTCACACTCGTCGACGCATGTACGATGTGGTGCGAAGCAGTCCCGTTGCCAGCGATCGACACCAAGAAGATCGCAGATGCACTCATCGCCATCTTTACCAGAGTCGGATTCCCGGACAGCATTAGAACGGACAACGGATCTCAGTTCACCGGCCGCCTGATGCAAGACGTGTTCGAGTTGATACAAGTTCATCACATTCGCACACCACCATACCACCCCCCCAGCAACGGACAAGTAGAAAGACTGAATGGAACCCTTCTCACCATCCTCAGGAAAGTCGCCGACGACAATCCAGAAGCGTGGGACACCTACGTGAATGCGGCACTGTTCGCATACCGAGAAACGCCCCATGCAGCCACAGGCTTTACCCCGTCAACTTTGCTTTTCGGCAGACCTCTAGCAGGACCGCTAGAAGCCCTACGCAGAAGTTGGACGGAAGCCAAGATAGACGACACACCAAGAGGTGCCACCAAGTACGTCGCAGACCTGCAGGAAACCCTCAAAGCAACGTGGAAGAAAGCTGGTGAAGCACTGAAGAAGGCAAGAGCCCGTCAGGCGAAGTACTACAACCGCCACGCGAAGGACAGAGAACTGCAAGTCGGCGATCAAGTGCTACTCTTACTTCCAAGTGGAACCAACAAGCTGGACATCGCTTGGAGAGGACCGTACCGGGTGACTGCCAAGAAATCCAAGACAGTCTACCAAGTAGAGGTAAACGGGAGAGCCCGATACCACCACATCAATCTCCTCAAGAAGTATACGGACAGACCAGCGACCCCCAGCACTCACAACTTGTTAGCCATCGCCATCGCGGAAGAAGGAGAAAGCATGGAGACCAATGCAGTAGAGTATCCCCTGCACTCCAAAGAAATCTACAAAGACGTGATACTCAACGGAGACCTAGCCGCTAAACAGCGACAGCAAGTACTACAGGTCATTCGACAACATCAGACTGTGCTAACAGACCGACCAGGGAGGACAGACCTCGTCGAAGTAACCTTAACGGTGACCGACCCAACACCCGTCCGCCAGAAGCTCTACCCGATGCCACTGTCGCAGCAGCGAGCCATCAAGGAAGAGATAGACACTTTACTGGCAGCCGGAATCATCTCAGAGTCTACTTCACCCTACAGCGCAGGCACGGTATTGTTGCGAAAACCCAACGGAGAGCATCGACTGTGCATCGACTTCAGACTCCTGAATGCGGTAACGCAGTTCCAGCCAGAGCCACTCCGGGACCAGACAGACCTATTTGCCAAGCTACAGCGAGCAAAGTACTTCTCACGCATCGACCTCAGCAAAGGATACTACCAGATACCAGTGCAACCGCAAGTCTGAAAGTACCTAGCGTTTAGCACTATGGAAGGACACTTCGAGTTCAATGTACTTCCATTCGGACTCCACAACGCACCCAGCATCTTCAGCGCCATGATGCGAAAACTCCTGGCACCCCTGAGCAGCGAGCACCTACATTCGTTTATGGACGACATCCTCATCGCAACACCTACGTGGGAGGAACATGTCACGCTCCTAGAACAACTACTCGCCCGCCTCAGAGACACGGGATTGACGGCAAGACCCACCAAATGTCAGATTGGATTCACCGAGCTAGAATTTCTGGGACACACCATAAGTCAAGGAAGCCTGCGACCGGTAGAAAAGACAGTGAAACGCCTACTCGACGCTCCTAGGCCCAAGACCAAAAAGGAAGTACAGTCGTTTCTAGGACTCTGCGGCTTCTACCAGAAGTTCATCCCCAACTACAACAGCATCGCCGTACCACTGACAAATGGAACCCGGAAAATCGCCCCGGACAAAGTCGTATGGACAGCCGAATGCGAGACAGCATTCCAAACACTCAAGGACAGAATGACCTCGGCGCCAGTACTCCACCTACCCGATTTGACTCAGCCATTCGTTCTTCGCACCGACGCAAGCGACTTAGGCCTCGGAGCAGTACTGCTACAGCGCGACCCCAAGAATGCAGAGACGCTATTCCCTGTCGCCTACGCCAGCAGAAAATTGAGACCCGCCGAGACCCACTACGCCACGTCGGAGAAGGAATGCCTTGGACTAGTCTGGGCCATACAGAAATTCCGACTCTACCTGTATGGGACCCACTTCACAGTTCAGGTGGACCACCAACCACTATCGTTCCTGGCAGCCTCCAAGTCTTTGAACTCTCGCCTGATGAGATGGGCACTCACCCTTCAAGCGTACTCATTCCAAATCGAGTACATCCCCGGCAAAGAGAACCACGGAGCCGACTACCTCAGTCGCCATCTCGTGGAGGACACAGCAGCTGTCGCCCACCCAACACAACTAAGGGCCACAGCACCAGAATTCGTCCCCGCCCCATAAAACCCGGTCACTAGTGTCCATAGCTACCTGGCACAGCATTGCAGCTCAGGTAGAGCAACTTAATTAGTTTGTAAATAGGACCCTAGGATAGTGCAGTGTTAAACTAGGCTCTGTAGTAGAAAAAGGTCGAATCCAGTAGTCATCGCCTTTTTTCAGTTGAGGGAGCCTGTCATGAACTGGCTAGTTTTAACTCTGCCTATTACTATTCAGCCTTGTGTAGTCATTGTAACATTAGAGAGAGGAGTGTATTACACAGCAGCAATTAAATTACCCAGCGAGCTAGCCACACACAGCGCAGTGAGTCAGCACTTGAGCTTTGAATCGGACCGTTGTAACCAATCAGAAGCAGGCTAAGCGGGTAGAGCAGTTCTGACTGTGTCAGAACCTACACACAGTTTTGGTCAGTCGTGTGTGAGACGAGGAAGAGTCAACATCTAAATAGCTAGCAGAGAAATCTCTTCACTCATAGACCAGGAAGCAGGACTTTAGGATCTGAGAATTCTCTCAAGTCATCACGGGCCTGAACTTGTCAGACAGGTAAATGAACACCCTTCTGTTTCATCGTGATATATTTATATTATTGTGGAAATTATGTTTGTGGAATTTGCTATGCATAAAAGTGAATGGTTAATCCGAATTTGCGTGACCATGTGGAAAAGCCGAACACGTGGCGAAACACGACCGGTTGCGCCGCCATGTTGTATCCTGTACGGAACCACTGTTGTTTAACTTATATGTATGTTTGCAGACCAGTGGCTGTACCACTGAATGTTTATATTATTATTAATTCTGTATGTGTATAGTTAGCCACGTTTGATATTTATGTATGTATAGGAATTTAGAGTGAGATTCCAGTGGACCCCGGAAGTAGCAGAATGTATAGAGATGTGGAGCTATCACTGAGGGCTACTTTGGCTTTCAGTGAGACGCTCTGCACAAACCGATTATTCAGGGTTGTGCAGAATTTCGTCTCTTATATTACAGACGAGCAGGCGAGCTATCCTGTGTGTCCCACTCCACAGAAACGACGAGTTGGTTGAGGAGCCTCTACCGCACAAGTCGGAAAGAGCTACCCGGAAAAACACCCTGTCAGACCCCACAGCGTGGCAAAGGAACCCAACTACACAACGACAAAGGTGTACCAGAAGCTACCTCACAGAAGGACTTCGCTGCACCATCTAGCAGTTAAGTGTAATCACCGAAGGTGCACTTAAACTGATCGAAACGGACCACAGTAGTCCAACTCTTCAGAAACTGTATAACGGACCACAGTAGTCCAAATCTACATGCAAAGTAATAGCAAGTGCCCGAGGAAGATATAACAGCTGCCTAGACTATCAGCGATCGAACTATTAGCAGTGACTGAGACATTTTAAGTTAGATTAGTACTTAGAGAATCTTGTATAGAGTAGAAGAAATAAATGTGTGATTTTAACTGTTATCAAGTGGCTGGACTACATATGATTCATAGCCGTGTGAAAGCTAGTGTGACAGTAATCTTTTACCATTTTTCTATCTATTTCTGTACCCCAACCTTAACACAGAACGAGCTAAACAAATAAATTTATTAAAGTAATTCATAGGGTGACTTACTAGCAGTTCCCAACGAATAAACGTGAGGGTCCATAATTCCATTGTGCAGAGCCCATAAACCCCACGTGACACACACACACAATAAAATGCAAAGCACAATAAAATTGTCTATCTCTATCAGTATACGTGCATTTCAGACAGAAACAGAAACGAGCAATTTAATTAAAAACGCCATGGAACAACTACAGTACTCCTCTCTTAAGGTGACCCCCCACGGGACCAAATTTTTGTTTGATCTTATCCGAGGGGCACCCTAAACAGTCCTCTGATAAGATCAACTACCAGTAAAAAACTTGATCTTATACGAGGTGCTAAATTTTTGTGTCGTGTGACAGTGTGTGTGTGTGTGTGTGTGTGTGCGAGTGCGTGTGTGTACATGTGTGCACGTTGGTGCGCACGTATGCATGTATGCATTACTGTATATGTATTTTTTGTGCGTGTGTATGATGCATAAGCACACACTCAAACACTCAAACGAACGGATGCAAGCATGCATACACATACACACACTCTCACACACACACACACTAACACATTGATGCGCACGCACGTGACAGACTTACCAGCACAGCGTCCCACTCTATGTGAACAGGAAATGACATCATAAGGAATATATGACATCATCTCAAAACAGGAAGTGACCTCATAAATGACGTCATTTGTGACATCAATTTCTCTTAAGCAGTAGTCTCCTCCATTTGGGAACCAAAACGGGGTTGACGTTATCCGAGGTTTTCCCTTATGCGAGGTGACGCTAAGCGAGGAATTATAAATGGTACAAAGTAGGTGTTTGGCCGGAACCAACAACCTGATTGATCTTATCCGCGTTGTGACCTTAAACGGTAGTGACGTTAAAAGAGGAATACTGTACTGTGATCACCACAAAAAGACACCACAACACAACACCTGCACAGACACTCAAGCAGCCAAACACACCTGGGCCACAACGATGACGAAGATGAGGAAAACAGCGACGATGACGACGACGATGACGACGACACTGAGAAAGAAGATGACAACGACGATGACGATGATATGATGAGGCTGATGACGATGATGATGACGATGACGACCATGATGACGACCATGACGACGACGATGATGAAGGTACGATGACCACAAAAGAGGTTAAGGACGGCTGGTGGGCAGGAATTTATTTCAAGAGGTGTTCATGGAAAAGATGTGTTTTAAGTCTAGATTTGAATGCAGATAGAGTAGGGGTGTCACGGAGAGGCTGAGGCAAGGAATTCCAAAGTGTAGGAGCAGCAAAGGAGAAAGAACGACGACCATACGTCTCCAGCTTGATGCGTGGCACAGAAAGGTGACCAGCGTCAGCGGAACGGAGGGATCTGGATGGACGATATGGCGTTAAGAGCTCAGACAGATAAGAAGGTGCTAGACCGTGCAGACTGCGGTAACAAAGCATCGCAACTTTGTATTCGACACGCGCGCGCACTGGCAACCAATGGAGTTCCTGAAGAAGCGGTTTCGTGCTGTCGAATTTGCGCTTCTTGAGCACGATACGGGCTGCGTTGTTCTGTGCTTTTTGAAGTTTGTCCAGTAGAGTGTTGGGAAGACCTACAAACAGGGAGTTGCAGTAGTCCATTCTTGACAGTACAAAAGCAGACATCAACTTCTTTGTAGCGCTCACTGTCAAAAAGGGTCTTATATGACTAATCCTGCGGAGTTCCAGGAAAATGGCCTTGCAGAGAGTGTTAATGTGGAGTTCCATTGAAAGTGCCCTATCAAGGTGAACTCCCAGATTTCTGACAGTCTGAGAGAATTCAATCTGCGTGCCTGAGAGTGTGATGGTAGCTGAGTCAGAGAGAGATTTTAGTTTATGATCAGTAGCTATGGGAATAATTTCAGTTTTATCATCGTTTAATTTGAGTTTGTTTACGTTCATTTAGGTCTTGACAGATTCAATGGTTTGTTGGGTGGTGTTCAGTATTATAGGAAGTTGAGAGGGGGGACCAGACTTTTGGAGTTGTGTGTCATCCGCAAACATCTGATAATGCATTTCAAATTGGCGGATGATAGAGCTCAGGGGTTGAATGTATGCGGTAAAAAGTACGGGGCCCAGGACCGAACCCTGAAGGACTCCGAAGGCTAGTGTGGTTGGCTCTGAAAATGAGCTCCCGATCACCACAGACTGCGTCCGATCAGCAAAGTATGACCTGAACCAGCGGAGGACCGTTCCGGAAAGACTGAAGGTCACATGCAGTCGTTGAAGCAGAATGGCGTGGTCAAGCGTATCAAACGCAGCCGACTGATCTAGCATAGACAGTACGGAAACATGACCACGGTCACAGGCGGACAACAAGTCATTCACAACTCGCACCAGAGCCGTTTCTGTGGAGTGGTTCTGGCGGTAAGCGGACTGAAACTGCTCGAGGAGATCGGATTTTTCAAAATGGTCTAGCAATTGGCGGAGAGCAACCTTTTCAAGGATTTTCGAGAGAAAGGGAAGATTTGAAACTGGGCGATAGTTCTTGAGGATATTAACGTCAAGATTTGCTTTTTTATCAGTAGAGAAACAACAGCATGTTTGAAGGATGAAGGAACAACACCACATGATAATGACTGATTAATGATGCCAGGGATCATTGGGGTTAACTCATCCAAACATTCATGCAACAGGTTTGCTGGGATGGGGTCAAGGCAACATGACTTTTTAGGTGTCTGAAAAATAATTCTTCTGATCTGGTCACACGTTACAGGGACAAAGTTTAGCATTGGCGTTCCCATGAAGGGTGTAAAGTCAGGATTACCACTAATTCTATCTAGCTCTGACCTGATTTTGCATATTTTGTCAGTGAAAAAGTCACAGAAAGAGTCTGGCAGCTGTTTTGGTGGGATAGAATTTGGCAGGACCCTCTCACCTTTCTTACCAGTCAAATGACCAACGACTGAAAAAAGGTCCCTACTAGAGGAACATTCCTCTATTTTGTGAGTCGTGTACCTAGACTTTGCATCTTCAATTAGTCTCTTGGTTTTCTCCCTATGGTATACAAATATGTCTCTATGAACTGTGAGGCCTGACTTCCTCCACCTGCGCTCGGCGCCACGTCGCTGTTTCTTCGCTTCCTTAACCTCCAGCGTCAGCCACGGAGCGGAAGGACGGTCCGTGACGCACCGCGTCACGAGAGGAGCATGCCTGTCCATGACATCCGTAAGGCCACGGTTGTAGTCAGCCACAGGATCTTCTTTTCCGAACTACAACGCAGCCACATCTTCTTTGAAGGCCTTTAGGTCAACCCGCCTTATGTTGCGAGAAGTAACAGTTCTTTTTCTAGGGTCGGGTTTCTTGAGGTCGAGGCTGAAGGTCATAGGGAAGTGGTCAGATATGAGTTTGTCCATCACAGACAAGTCCAAGATCTTTCCAACGAAGTCATCTCTGACAATGAGCCAGTCCAGGATGTGATTTCGCCTGTGGGTGGTGTCACAGGCAGCATGTTATATAATATTCTAATTCTGCGCCTGTGCCATTGGTGATTCTTTGGTGATAGTTTATGATAGGAGTTGAAAGGGATGAAGAGGGTGGAAAAGATATCGGGTATTGCGCAGTAGTAACTGTAGCTTTGTCAATAATTATGTATACGGTCTCATGTGAGCGATAACGTATTTTGCGTGGAATTGCCAATAGTTACGGGACCTATATATAGACGGGTAAAGCTCATAAACTTTACGGATTTGAATGCGAGCGAGATAGGCCGAAGCAGACGAATTACATTTATAAACTTTTTCCATCATTGTGATATTTCTCTAAATTGTTTTGGCTGAAGTTAGGGCACAGTGAAGTGAATATTTTGTGATAGGTGTTTTTCTCTAAATTTAATTGTAACAAAGTTCGTTTTGATAGTTATAAATTATAATTGTGAATTGTAACTTTAAGGCTTCAAAACGTCTGCTTCGACATGTGTGAAAGAATTTATTGTTTAGATACTTTATTTGGTGTGTGAAGGTTGGTAGTGTTAACTTTGCTGGAGGTTTAGTTTTTATAATTTCTTTGAAAGAATTTTGCTTATTGGTAATTGAAAGAACATATATTAAATATTATATATTTGAAAGAATTTTGCTTATTGGTAATCGAAAGAACATATATTAATTACGTAGAATTTAAAGTTTGATGTAATAACGTTTGTGCAAACTATTTTATATTTGTGTTACTGCGAATGAAAGAATCCGTCATAAATTAAGTTAGAAATTCAAAGCAGGTGTTGTGTGAATTAATTGTTTCCTATAACTTTATTCTTCGCTGTCTCTATTGTATGGTGTTGTCCAGTGTCCTGAGTTTTCAAACTTATTCTATTTATCTATTTTCCTTGTCGGTGCGCCCGGGACCGAATGCGGCTTCCGAACCTATGAGTCGGATAGCGGTGCTCGTGACCTCGCGCATTACGAAGCTGTGCTAAAACCAATAATTAATAAATTTGGTTTTCTTTTTATCCACACTGTATTCGTGGATTTCGGCTGTGGCCAACAGCCTGGAGAGGATTGGGCACCGCCAGGTCTTTTTTGCCCAAGACACACTACATGATGACACAATCCACTAATTCCATTCCGGATCGGTCGTCGCCCGGCACAAGGACCGCGCCTTCCGTTGGCCACCAGGACGGAGGTGTTAAGTATGCTACTGATGGACAATTTAGACAATTTAGCAAGATCCGCACGAGAACCAACATCGTCATAGGAACCTGGATTGTCAGGACCCTAACTGCGGAAGGAAAATTAGAAGAACTGGCCCACGAGTTGGACCACTATCGATGGAACGTTCTAGGCATCAGCGAACTGCGCTGGAAAGGCCTAGGTGAAACAACGACCGACTAAGGCCACAAGCTCTATTTCAGCGGTAGAGATTACAGGCACGAACACGGCGTTGGATTCTTGATCCACAAGAACATTCTAGCCACTGTCATGGGTTGCCGCCCAGTCTCCAGTAGACTCATTACCATCCTCCTGAGAGCAACCCCTTTCAACATCACCATCATCCAGGCCTATGCCCCAACATCAGACTATGACGACAGCGAAGTGGAGGATTTTTATGAAAATCTACAGGCGGTCCTTGACCATGTGCCGAAGAAGGACATAGTCATAGTGCAAGGCAACTGGAATGCCAAGGTTGGCCAAGATGCGCACCACAACTGGGGAGACACATGTGGACCCCACTGCAACAACGAGACAAATGACAGGGGTCTGAGACTCTTGGAGTTTGCCAAATACAACAATCTGGTACTGGCAAACACGCTTGGTCTCCACAAAAACTCCAGACGATGGACATGGCACAGTCCTGGCGGGGAGCATCACAACCAAATAGACTACATCATGGTCAAGAAACGCTTCAGATCAAGCATCAACATTGGCAGGACACGCACTTTTCCAGGAGCAGACATCGGAAGTGACCACGATCTCGTGATGATGTCTTTCCGGCTCCACTTGAAGAGAGTAAATACAGCAAAGTGCACTAGACTGAAGTTCGACCTGGACAAACTGCAACACCCGGAGGTGGCAGAACTATTTCAGGCCACAATTGCAGGGAAATTTGCACCACTGCTCATTTTGGGGGCTGGTGAAGTAGATGTCAACACCATGACCACCAACTTCAACTCAGCTGTGACAGATGCCGCCACTGAGACCCTTGGCAAGCACCGACCAAAGAAGAAGCCGTGGATCACACCTGAACTTTTGGATCTGTGTGATAAACGAAGAGAGATGAAAAAGAAAAAGAACACCTCACAGGGAGCTGATGTCTACCGAAAAATCAACAATGACATCCGAAAAGGCATGCGCACAGCAAAGGAGAACTGGATAGAAGATCAATGCGAGGAAATAGAGAACAGTCTGAACAAGAACAACAGCAAGAAGGCCTAGCAGACAGTGAAGCGGCTGACAAGTGTCAAACAGCCCAAAGTCTCCACGATCCAAAGCAAGTCTGGCATATGCCTTACAGAAGAACAAGAAGTCTTGGACAGATGGACAGAGTACTGTTCTGACCTTTACAACCATACACCAAATGGAGACCCATCAGTTCTAGCATGTCCTGAGAACAGAGAAAAAGAAGAAATCCTCCCAATTCTCCGGGAAGAAGTTGAGGCAGCAGTGCAATCGCTAAAGAAAGGGAAGTCAGCGGGAGTGGACAACATACCCGCGGAACTGCTACAAGCAGGAGGAGAAGCGATGATTGATGCCCTCACCATTATCTGTAACAAGATCTGGCAGAGTGGGGAGTGGCCTATACCATGGATCCAGTCGCTTGTCATCACTCTTCCCAAAAAAGGTAACCTTCAGGAGTGTGAAAATTACCGCACCATCAGCCTCATCAGACATCCCAGCAAGGTCCTCCTGAAAATAATACTCAACAGGTTGAAACCCCAAGCTGAACAGATCATAGCTGAAGAACAAGCAGGATTCAGGGCAGGGCAAAGTACCACTGAGCAGATTTTCAACTTCAGAATAATCTGTGAGAAATACCTACAGCACCAACAACATCTATATCATGTGTTCATAGACTTCAAGAAGGCGTTTGACCGAGTCTGGCATGCAGCTCTATGGGCAACAATGAAAGTGTACAACATCAGCCCTAAAATTATTGAAGTCGTCAAAAGCCTGTATGACAAGGCTACCAGTGCAGTCCTCCACAACAGCGCCATCGGGAACTGGTTCAGAACAACAATCGGTGTGCGTCAAGGATGCCTACTCTCTCCAACACTCTTCAACATCTTCCTAGAGCGCATCATGTCAGATGCTCTTGCAGACCATGAAGGCACAGTCAGCATAGGGGGTAGAGCAATCTCCAATCTTCGTTTTGCAGATGACATTGATGGATTGGTTGGAGAGGAACAAGAACTTGAACAGCTGGTACAGAGGCTTGACACCACCTCCAGAGCCTATGGAATGGAAATAAATGCAGAGAAAACCAAAATGATGACAAACAACACCAATGGCATAAATACGGACATCAAAGTCCAAGGACAATCCCTCAACACAGTGCATAGCTTCAAATATTTAGGAGCCATTGTATCAGAAAATGGGTCCCGACAGGAAGTCCTCTCCAGGATCGCACAAACAACTGCTGCCCTGACAAGGTTGAAGCCCATTTGGAAAGACAGGACCATCAGTCTACATTCCAAAGTAAGACTGCTGCGCTCCCTTGTCATCTCCATCTTCCTATATGCTTGCGAAGCATGGACCCTCACAGCAGATCTCCAACGAAGAATACAAAGCATGGAGATGAGGTGCTATAGAAGACTTCTGGGCATTTCCTATACCCAACACATCACCAACGACGAAGTCCGACAGACCATCACACAGACCATCACACAAGCCATTGGACAACACGATGAACTGCTAACAGTGGTGAAGAAACTGAAACTCCGATGGTATGGCCACGTCACCAGATCATCAGGCCTTGCAAAGACTATTCTGCAAGGCACAGTGCAAGGAGGTAGAAGAAGAGGGAGACCGAAAAAGAGGTGGGAGGACAACATTCGTGAATGGACTGGTTTGACACTGAATGAAGCCATCAGGGCTGCTGAGGACAGAGAAAGATGGAGTATGCTGGTTAAACGACCATCTGTGGTGCCCCTACGACCTTCGGGTTACGGGACAGGATAGGATAGGATAGATAGGTTTTCTTTTTATAAAATAATTTAACGGTCGTGGAAACAGCTTCCTGACAGGTGGGTCCGTCAACTAGCTGGACCATGTTGTGCACATTCAGGACAGACTTCAACGCCTTGCCCATAACAATCCGAGTTTGACTCGAAGTGGAAGTTGAAGTCGCCCAGGAATAATACGTTCGTGTTGCAGGAAGCATACTGGTCCACCAGTTGGGGAAACTCTGCGACGAACTCATGGTCCTTGCGTTTGTTCTTCTTGCTTGGTGGGGGTCTTGCACAGCTCGAACGACTTGAAGTCGTCACTGCTCTGTGTCACTGTGATGCAGTCACGCAGACTCCCTGTATAAAACGGCTAGCCCACCAGCGTGCAACAGTCTAGGGCAGGAATACAACACATAACCAGGAGGGGTCATCTCCTGCATTTTTACTTCATCGCCTGCCGGCTTAAACCATGTCTCTGTCACAAAAACCAAGTCGGCGTTACTTTTCTAAATAAAGTCACATAGTGCAATAGTCTTGTTTCTGCACGACCAGGCATTGAAGTACAGGACCTTGAAGTGCTTGGACAGCTCGTGCTAAAAAAGCTGACAATCCACCTGAGTCAGATTAGCCTTATTTACGCCTACCTGGCGCGGAGTGGTCGTGTCATAGAAGGCTGGCACCTCGTCAGCTGAGACGGACGATAGAGTTGACACGCGAGGAGCGGCTTGTGAAAACGGCGAAGTCGTACCAGCAGCACCGCGTAAGGTGGGCTCTGAAAACAACCGTCGGACCTGACTGCCAGCACAAGTCTTCGCTTGTCTGTAGGTCAGTGGATCACGGTATGCAGGTCTCTTGGTCAGTGGGTCAGCAACAAAGCCATAACGTGCTTGATGACCACAACTCATGTACTGGTAGTAGGCACGAGTGAATGAGTGATGCTCAATAAGGCACTGGGTCACGAGGAACACACACGCTGTTGCTCTGAGACAGCATTTGACGACGAAACAAGGTAAAAAATATGCGGTGAGCGAAAGTCAATTCCATAATTGAGAAGTTAATTAAACTTGAAGATGACGGCTAATAATTGTGAAGATGGTGATTTCTCTATAATCCAGTTACAAAATACTGACCGTTCCAAATGGAAAAATGAAAATTACAACACCATCTCCTGTCAAATTTTGATGAAAACAACAACACCCTGAGCAGCAGAACAACGCGATCACACTGACACCAGAATGTTCGTCAAAAGTTCAACCAATCCATCCCAAAACAGACACAAACACTGGGAGCCCATAATCGTGAGAGAGAGAGAGAGAGAGAGAGAGGAGAGAGAGAGAGAGAGAGAGAGAAAGAGAGAGAGAGAGAGAGAGGGCGGTTGGGGGAAGAGAGAGCTCTGCCATTCAATCAATTAATCACAATAAAGCACAATAAAAAAAAATGTTTCACTAATAGTGTGAATTTAATGTATATCAGGTGTCCCCCTACCCCCCAACCCTCTCACCTCCCACATCACTGGCTTAATAACATCAGTCACTTCAGGATCAACGGTTTCTTTTCTCTCACATCTCAGTTACAGATTCTCCAGAAGAAGTGAAATCTTTCTGACGAGGTGACATATGTCTGTTATAATACTGCATTCATGCCGTTACACTTGGATGTATTATTATTATTATTATTATTATTATTATTATTATTATTATTATTATTATTATTATTATTAGATCTATTATAATAATAATAATAATAATAATAATAATAATAATAATTATTATTATTATTATTATTATTATTATTATTATTATTATTATTATTATTATTATTATTATTATTATTATTATCTGACATCTACTTTTGAAATATAAGCACAAATATAGTCAAACAACCTAGCAATAACGTAAACAGTGAGCGACCTGTTGAACGTAAACTGTCAGCAAGCAAACTGTTTTGGATTTAGCACATAGGTATAACATGAATCATCCAAGGCGCTCTCCGATTGTTTTAACACTAACAGCACTGCAGTGGTCTTAGTTTAGGCCTACATAAACACAAAAAAAATGAAGTTTTTCAATTGCAATTTACCTTTCTTTGTCTCTTGGAAATTTGAAAAAGGACTTGCCAACACAACTTTTCTTGTATCTGGCATTACGGCAATTGATGGCTGTGCAAAAGTCACCGCCCTGTTTGAAACAGGCTGTTTCACTCGGTCGCCTTTTGATTTTCTGCCACGAGCCATTTTCAGCACGCTGACAAAGGCGCATAACTCGTACCTTTCGTCTCGCGGTTCTGTACCAAGTTCCACCTCTTTCTATCATTAAGCTCTTTGGTGTCACCAAAAGCTTTCATTCATAGGGATGAAATCTTAGCGTAGCTGTGAAGACTAGTTTTAGCGTAGCGATCAAAAACATAGATGAAAAAACTGAGAAAGAAACAAAACAAAGCTGTAGTGAGGATTTGGGCCTAAAGAGTTTTAGATGACGAAAGTCAGTTATGACGTATTGTTCAGTGATGTAAACTAAATCTTACTAAAACAGACTTTAGATAACAAATCACACAGTCCGAACTACATTCTCCTTATTTAAAAAATAAAATAAAAATAAATAAATAATTAAAAAAAAATAAAAGTCAGCCGTGGTCTGTTTGTTTGTTTGTTTGTAGATTATAGTCACACGACACTTTCGCATATAGGTGACTACTGGACCGATTTATACTGACACCAGCGGGCCAGCCGTGGTCTAAAATGATAAGTAAACTTAGAACTTCTAATTTATAACCAGATGAAGGCTACAATGAAGATAACTCCTACAATAGCTACACGGGTGGAGGGTTGGAATCAGGGGAAGGTGTGGGTGGCAAGGGAGTTACATTGTAAATTATTTGTCAATTTATATTAAATTATTTTGGTACATAGAACGTATTTCCGTACATTTCCCATTCCTAGTTTTAATGTAACTCGTAGATAAATGCGCGTGCAATTGTGTGTGCATTTTCGCGTGCAATTGCACGCGCATTTGAGACTTTTTTTCCGCCTTACATATACGCGCACATTATAACGCGAACATAAGCACAAGGGAAACAACTCCTTCACTTCACCGAGCCTACTGCGGTGATAATTTTACTTCCCTTTAGACCGTACTCTCCAATATAATTTGTTTGTTTGTTGTTTTTTAAAACATTTTATTGTTGTTACTATTGCCGTTATCCGAGTAGACTAGTCTACTTCAGAATGAGGTTGGGCGAGCTTTGAATTGGTGATTATGATGATGATATCGACAACGATACGATTATGATAGCACATACATATATTGCACTGAATTCTCAGTAAGAACAAGTTGCATTTGAATTTAAACACATGACGGTTACATAAAGAAAATGATATTATCAATCATCATCGTCACCATCATCATCATCATCATCATCACCATCGTCGTCATCGTCATCATCATCGGTTTTGCTATATTTAGACTGTATAGACTTAGCACCGAGTTATCTCCCGTACCAAGAGACGATTTTTCTTTTTTTTTCTTTCAAATAATAATAAAATTCTCCTATCCTATCCTATCCCGTAACTCGGAGGTCGTCGTAGGGGCACCATAGATGATCGTTTAGCCAGCACACTCCATCTTTCCCTGTTCTCAGCAACCCTGATGGTTTCGCTCAGTGTCAAACCAGTTCATTCTCGAATATTGTCCTCCCACCTCTTTTTCGGCCGGTCTCCCTCTTCTTCTACCTCCTTGCACTGTGCCTTGCAGGATGGTCTTTGCAAGACCTGATGATCTGGTGACGTGGCCATACCATCGAAGTTTCCGTTTTTTCAATAAAAGTTCTAATCAGTGTATTTTTAATACTTCCCATTTTCAATATTTTGACCATCACTCACCCTAATTTATTCTTTAATCCTTCCTAAGTATCATCTCATTCTATTTGTGTGGAGTCCGGCTGGCGAAGAGCTTAGCTTAAAAACGGTTGTTTTTGTCCACATTAGTATTCTTTTGATTCATGTACATATTTCCATTCCTAAGAGCAACCACGGATTATCTGAAAAAATTGACAAAATGTTAACTTTTTCTTATTTGATAGAATTTTTTATGAACATTATGATGACAACATTTCAAAGTAAGATGTGTTGGTATAGTTTTGGAAGAAATCCCATTGTTGCACAAAAAGAGTGGGGTATCGTTTTTTGTGGAAGACTGGACTACCGAGCAGTATCCTGCTGATTTTGCACTACATGGGCCAGTAACAAACCACTGTAAGTTTTGTGCAACAATGGTCTACTGCAGGGTCAGCAGTTTATGCCTGAGAAAAAAAAAAGAAGGGGATGGGTCAGTAGTTCAAGCAACAACAGCACATATGGATGCAATTCCATTATTGCCTGTCGTAACTAGATAGGGGTGCCTGGTCTTCTCTGACAAGAAAGGGTCAAGCAGTGTCTAACCCGGTCTTGCTTGGAAGAGGGGCCGGGTAGCTCAGTTGGTAAGAGCGTCTTGCTAGTAACCAAAAGGTCGCTGGTTCGAATCCCGGATTGGTCAACGTGTGATCATATTATTTTCCCCTTTACCAACAACTGGCCCGCTGGTGTCAGTATAAATCGGTCCAGTAGTCACCTATATGCGAAAGTGTCGTGTGACTATAATCTACAAACAACAACTTGCTTGGAAGAAAAGGTGCAGTTTTCCGCTGCTTTTGTCAGTAAACAGTGTGAGATCTCGTTCCGTTGCCATCTCACTGCTATTAAGGGGATCGTGTGAAACGGCTATTGAGCAATAAAATAATATTCATTTTCTTTGTTTTGTTGATATGTTACTCAGGTACTGGAAGACAGTGTTCCAACCTCCTACAAAATGTTCCCTGCTGTCCATAAGTAATTATCAGGCAACAACAAATTATCTATCGTAAACATGCTTTTTTCAATTTTGTATTTCTTTTATTGCACCATTATTTGTATATGATATTCTGTACACCAATACCTGTTGTTGTTTTTTTAACTGGACACTTTTATTTGATATCTGATTTGTTCTGCTCTTCCAAATTTTTCAACTGGCCGTGTGAAAGAATTATAAAAATGGCGAGATCACCGATAGACCGTTGTTGCTCTACGGCATCGATTTGTTTTTGTCATTATTGTAGGTTTAAATGCTAGCAGTTCCTTTGATGGCAATTAATATATATGTGTGTGTGTGTTTGTGTGTAGGTGCGTGTGTGTGTGTGTGTGTGTGTGGCTAGGTAGAAACGATGTTAATCTGACATACACTTGAAACTCTACGTACTTTCTTTTGACAGCACCGTTATTTTGACGTCAAATTAGTGTTCCGTTAGAGTTAGGGCTGTGTTAGGCTTAGGGTTACGTTAAGGGTTAGGGCTAGGGTTAGGGATAGCTTAAAAAAATGGCAACATGTCAAAATGATGATAAGTGTGTCAAAATAATGTATGTAGAGTTTCACGACAGTCATCACAACGTCTTTTCTACAAAAATGTGTGTGGGTGTGTGCGTGTGTGTGTGTATGCATGCGTGAGCGTGCGTGTGTGCGCGTTTTTGTGTGTTTATCACAAGGGATATTTTAATAATGTGCCTATTTTAAAGACTAAAAGCGTTTAAGGCATATACCAGGTAATTTATGCAGCGCGTTTGAATAACTTTCCTTTAGTTTCCCTCCCTTTTCCTCTTGTTCCTTGTCCACTGGGTATACATGTTTATGACTGAGATGTTGTCATACTTTGCTTTTGCTGAATGAGTTAGTTAGTTAGTTAGTTGAGTAGATTACCGTCCCCGGACACAGTTGCATATAGGGGACTTTGATGAAGGAGCTCCGATGTAATAAGATGTCATGATGCTGAGGGAGTCGCTTGAAGAGGGAGCGCATGATGCAGCTGCGACGACCAGTGTAATGAGGAGATGAGTCGGAAGAGGCAGCGATTGGCAGCGGTCAAGTAGGATGGAGGGCTGGTGGTCCAGGGATGCTTTTGCTGAATGATGTGTAGTACTGTTTAGATAAAGTACTACTAATATATTCTTTTTAAATGTTGTTTTTTTTTTTTAGAATTTAAAACACCATTAAATTATTTTTATATTCAAATATTTCGTAACCATTATTTTTTTCTAAAAGCTTGTCTTTATGTGTGTGCAATTAGCGATTCGGGGGAAAAAGTTGCTTCCCTTGATCTGTTTTTAGTAATACCTATGTACTATCGGGGATCCACTGTTGCACTCCTTGTAACTATGAGCCCGCCATGAATTCAATTGCAGAAAATGTATAAAAATACTTCGCTGCAGGTCATGCACAATATCTATTGTGAGAAGTAATTCCTTTTTGCAGTCTGAGCATATATTGGTTCAGTCATGCATTGATTGCACATTTGTGAAGTCTGAGGAACTATTTAGAAATACCAGAAAACGTTGCCACAGATGGTCTAATTCACGGACTACTTTTTGTTTCTGTCGGCCGGTTCTGGGACGTGCACTATCAGGCGGCCCAATGGGGTGTTGTGATTGTGGTGGTTTCCTGTTTAAAGGTATGTAGATCTGTACGATTTTATTCCAACAATACACTAAATTTGCTACAAAATGCGGGGTCCAGAATATTATCATTGGAAGTTAAAAACAAAGTTTCTTTTCTCCACCAAAATGCTTTCTTTCTTTAGCCACAATTTACAATAAAACGCAATACAATAACCAACCTTCAAACAAATAAATTTAGGATAAATTGATGCTTAGGGTGTATGAGTAGAAAAGGGATGCTGTCATCTTGATTTGGCAAATGGATTAGAATAAATGAATTTTTGCATCATGTAAGACAGTGCCAGGGCGATTTTTAATCATGCGCAATTGTTGTTGTGAGCCAGTGAGATCAACACTGACTTGAAAATGCTGTTGATGCATTTGTCAAGTAGAAACGGATGTAGATTGCTTGATGTTAACGTCATGCATCAAACTACCTTTTTATTGACAAGAATAGGGTTTGTGAATGGATTGATTAATTCCATGGTTGTGACGTATGGTGATCAACTATGCTCAAATTATCTTCTGTCAAGAATATTATTTGGCCAAGCGAGGTCTAGTAGTACTACTGTACTATCACACAAGTAGTATTCAATTCATTACAGAAGTAACCTATTGTCACGGACCGGTTTTATAGTATTTCGGTCCGATGACTTTATGTATTGTAGTCTCTTCCTGTGAGAAGATATAAATGCTAATATTTTTTTTAATTGATAACTAAATTCTGATTGGTTGAGCTAGTCATGTGACGGCTAGCCAATGTACATTCAAAAATAGTCATTCTCTTCTTGATTGTACCACAGAGTGGTTGTTTGAACTTCTGGCAGCCGTGTCTGCAGGTATATATTGCTTATCATTGAAATATTGTATTATAAACATAATAGTATTTAACAATGTTTATATTCTATTGGTTATGTAATAAAATTAATAATAAATAACTTTTGATAGTAGTATGAAGGATGTAATAGGGAGATGATGAAGATGGTGGATCGTTGTATATTTTTGATTAACGAATTGAAGTCGGATTATTATTTGATTTGAAGTTGAAACCTCAACTTGCAATGTATAGCATTATATTTATTTTGTGAACGAAATTAATCGACGTCAAGATGTAATAATCAGTTGTTATAATTAGTTTACAACTTGCGTATGTGTGAACTGTGTTCGACACATATGAGATTTGAATTATATTGCTGTCTGGTCCCGTCACAGAGAAGAGAGAGGTATGTGTGGTAATTCAGAGAAAGTCTATGTATCAAGAAATTTAGTGGGGTAAACTCCTCTGTTCACAGAAGTTCCGGCTGGGGGCCTCGAGCCAGAAGAAGAAGCGGAGGAAGAAGAGGAAGGAGAAGAAGAAGAAAGAAGAGAAGCAGACAAAGACTAAAGAGGAAGAAGAAAGAAGAGGAAGCAGAAGAAGAAGGGGAGGAAGAAGAAGAAGGAGGAGAATCAAGAAGAATCAAGAAGAAGAAGAAGAAGGAGGGGAGTCAAGAAGAAGAAGGAGAGTCGAGAAGATTAAACAAGAAGAAGAAGAAGAAGAAAAAGAAGAAGGAGGAGATTCGAGAAGATTAAACAAGAAGAAGAAGAAGAAGAAGAAGGAGGGGAGTCAAGAAGAATTAAGAAGAAGAAGCTTCTAGAAGAAGAAGGCGAAGAAGAAGACGAAGAAAGAGACGAAGAAGAAGACGAGGAAGAAGCAGCAACCGCAACAGCAACGACAGCAACCGCAACAACAGCAGCTGCCACAACAGCAGCAGCAGCAGCCACAGCAACAACAACAGCAGCAGCTGCTGCCACAGCAGCAGCAACAGCAGCAGCATAGCAGCGGCGGCAGCCCCCGAGGAAGATTGGAGGTGGTGAAGGGGACGGTGAAGAGAGGAGAAAGCCTAGGACAGATAAAAGATACAGACAAGGAGAAAACAAGAGGAATGAAAGAAAGTACATAGACAGAGACAGAGGATTAAAAAAAAAGACACAACGAACCCTAATCTCAGTGAGACTCTTGTGGGTAACTCTCTCTGTCGACGGTGACTGGAACTTTATATGTGTGTTTTGTGAATGGTGTATAATTCACGGATTATCTCTACGAAGTACGTGAGTACAAAACTACTTGTATGTTTTCCCTATTATTGATTGATTTGTCTGTACTTATGTAAACTTTGTTGATTCTTGTTTCTAGTAATAGAAGGGGGTGTGACAACAGAAGTATTCTTGAGAGTTAGAAAGTGTGAGGCGGGAGGACACGCAGATTATTCACGCATGCAGACACGCAGTTCTTGATATAATCCCCTTTCGTTACACCTACTCTATAGTGTGGTTCTGACACTGACATTGTGTAATCTGGTTGAAGAAAAGTAATCGCTTATTGGTTGTGCTCACAATGTTTATTAGGGTGTTTATAATCATCCTACCTGGCAGCTCTAGTATTTTATAGTGTCTTGTGTGTGAGAGAGCTATGACAGTAGTCATGAAGATATTGAATGTGTTATGGATGTTGACCAACATGGGGGTACTTTCCATCTGCAATGGTGTAGTCATTTGGCTGAATACATTCTGTATTCTGGATCAGAAGAAATGATTGTTCCAAACGCCTTTATGTCCAACAACCGTAGGGTTACTGAAACACATCTGAACCATTCTGCCAAAAAAACCAAAAAGTCCGTGAGTAAAATTATATGTCTTTATTTGTATTTCCCATCTACCACTATTACAAACCCAAAAGGCAAAGCACAAATAACTCGCACGTTCTTCGCGAAACTCGCAATATTTTACACGAAAATGAGTGCCCAGAAAAAATGAAACGAAACGAAATTAGTTAGATAGTTATTCATTGTTTGCAGGGTCCAGCGGACTGCAAAGAGCCGAATCAGGGCCACAAAATCAGGACCACATCTTGGTTGAAAGAGGATTCACTCCTGATTTGTATAAAAGATGTGCTGAAACAACCCTAGTGGCAACACTAAAGGCACTACACCAGCCGGTCACTTTACAATAAAGGCATCCCAAGCAGGGGACGCTGAGTCTATACTCAAATTTATGGAACCACCGATTACACAAACAAAATAGAATATAAACGTCATTATAAAATATCAACAAAACACATAAAATGCCAACATTGTTTAAAAAAAAATCATAGGAAGCCCCAGTGACCATTTGGCAGAAAGCCTCCAGTATTTTCAAGCTAACCCAACAGACCTCATACACAAATGAGGAGTTGGGGAAGAGTTTTCAAGAAAAAAGGTAGGTGGCTGGTCTAGCGAAGAAGAAGATAGTATAGTAGATTGATTGAGCAGAATAGAAATGAGAAAGAACAAAGGAGAAGAGCAAGACAGTGACAGTGGGAATTTAAAGCACCACATTTGCAGAAAGTGGAGATACAATTTATACAGAAATCCCCGGCACCCCAACGGGGGACAACGAAACGAAATGGTGGCATCGTGACATCAAAAGTAATACTAAAATTGATCGTGCGATGATCTTGACCTTGAGATGACCTCTGATGTTTATGTATGATCAAATAATCCAAGTTTAGTTAGGTAGCTAGTCAGTGATTAAAGGGTCCAGCGCACTGCAAAGAGCCGAATCAGGACCACAACTAGGTTGAAAGAGGGCTCACCTCTGATCCGTATAAAAGATCTCCTGAAACAACCCTAATTAGTCTCCTCTCTGAAAATCCTTACCGGGAAGAGAGGGGACTATAAACTGATTAAATAAATAACCCTAATTATAACACTGAAGGCACTCCACCAGCCAGTCACTTTACAATAAAGGCATCCCACGCAGGGGACGCTGAGACAGTACTTTTAATATATCGAACCACCGTTTACAAAAACAAAATAGAAAAAAAACGTCATTATAAAATATTAACAAAACACTTACATATAGAATGCCTAATAATAATACCATTATAATAATACCTAGTGACCATTCGGCAGAAAGCGTCCAATATCCCCTAGTTGACCCAACAGCCATACACAGATGAGTTTTGGGAGTATTCGAGAAAAAAGGTAGCTGACTGGTCTAGCGAAGAAGATAGAAAATAGCAGATTGACAGAAAGATTATGAACGAAAAAGAACAAATGAGAATGATAGAAACAGTGGTAATTTAAAGCACTAAATTTCCACAAAGTGGGGATACTATTTATACCGAAACCCCGGGCATCCCCACTGCGTTAAATAAGCTATTGTTGATGCGTACTATGGGTCAAATATAGAGTCATGCCAATGTACGATGACCTTGACCTTCAAAATCAATAAAGAAACGTCACAAACATGAAAGATCAATCTACTATCCCTACATACAACAAAGACTGAACGCATATGAGTCAAACACAGAGACGGCAGGAACATTTTCACTTATTGTAAAAACATAATAATTGACAATTTAGGACTCGGGATTTCGCAAAAGTCTGGGACAATTTGATTTTGGGGTGAATAGATAGATTTCCATTGCTGCACGCATGCGAGTCAACAAGTAAAACAAGATGGCAAGCCATTCAAATGCATTTATACGTAACGAATTTAGTTAATGCGTACAAGATATAAGATGCTTTGTTGTACTCATCTCAAAAGTAAATTTGATATGTGGGAAACATAACTGAAACCAGACAAGGCCCACAGCAATCAATGAATAAAAGCCTCAGATATGACATCACGATCCGCTAACACAAACATTCTCAGGCACCCCAGAAATCAAAACCTTTAAAAAAATATATACACAATCATGTAAAGAGCAAATGGCTACAATAAGCCGTGACTAAGCAGGAATGATAATAGTTTAAATACATTAATTAAGATAAGAAAGTAAGATTTTATAATACACCGTGTACAGTGAAGATTTCAAGAAATACCTGTTTAAAATTTACAATGTTGGGCTCAGCACTTTGTAACTGAAAACAAAAGTTTTATATTTTCCTCAACTTTCTAAGCATATTATCCATGAAGATCTTTAAGGTATTTTGTTTTTTTTACACTTGCCCATTATTGTGAAATGTATGACCCTTCTTGTTTTCCCATTACGCTGTGGTTCGTGGGGAACTCAAACTACAGTTTTGCTATTGATGTAATGTACTCATCTTTCACGACACATAATGATCTAATATGCAGAAATCTTTATTTCCACAAAACACTAGGGCGATTACGATTCACACTAAATTTCTAGTCGTTCTGAGACATATGCAAATTAATACTTCTCTCACATAAAAGCACAATAACCATCTACAAAGACTTGTGATATAATGTATGACAAGAAACGAAAAGCTCCGTGGTAAATGAACACAAGTCAAACATCAGAAGATAAGTCCAACTAAATGAATAAGTAAAACGAATGCATTTCTTTTGACGATTAATACAAGTACATTGTCTTTGAGGATTAACATTTAATTATTCTATACTATAATAATGAATGAAAATATCAATAACAAGTAAGCAATATTGAGCACATAGAAGAAAAAAATCTGAAGTAACACGCATTACATATTGTATTAAAGAATAAAATGCATACAAATTATGAACGGTTTGGATTATGCACAAGTTACATTATATACTTTAAAAGAAATAATTAACAAAGTTTTGCAAACAAATTTTATTTATTTATTGTTTTCGTCATTGTGTGTTAAAAAAAAGGCTCCAAAAACGTATAATTATTAATGATTTTCTTTTATTCTGTTTTTGTTTACTTCTCGCATTATTATTTTAAGAATCAGCCCTCATTTTTTCATTTATTTCTCATTAGTCTAAATTATATAGCTTAAAAAAAATTGAATAATAAACCAAGATGGCAAGCTAAGTCTAAAAAAATTAATGTAACAAATCACACAAATATTTTGTTTTAAATAACCATACCTGAAGAAAAAAACAACACATTAATTCTTAGCCGTCGAGCTAACCCTTGACCTCAAACATGAGCTGTGAGTTCGAAGCCTCCACCACTAAGCCACCAAACCATCTACTGAGCATATTAGCAAAACAGAAGCTATCTAGTAGCTGTATGTAAACAATCTGCAAGCAAAAACGTATCAAAATCAGTTCTCCCAATGTTAAGATACAGCACAAAACACGAAAATGACGAAGAACAGCGATGTTGACTTTGACAAACTTCAAATTTGAATGATCTAAAATGCATAGCAATATTTAAAGTATCTACATAGCAAAAATAATCAATGTCGATTCAGTTATTCTTTACATAAGACCAAAAATAATTTATTTGAACAAAGTAGTTCAATTGGGAGCGACGGACTGACTGACCAACAACCGGAATGGTACTGAATGATTGACCATGAATTGATGTCACTTACGCACAATACTATTTAACTGGTTCCTAGCCTATCAGAACTACTTTTTTTTGGTCAAAAGACATGCAATGCACAAGAATTACATCTCGCAGCGAGGCACATGCAAACTCATACAGGCAGCATCAGGCAAATAAAAGCATACTTTTAAAATATAGCAAAAAAGTATAAATCATTGTAGTAAATTCCAACATTTAAAGGAACAAAACATTTCCTGATCATTATACAATATTGAACATGTAAAGAAAGCAATATTACTCAAATGACGGAAATACACGGATACACAAGAACGCACAAAGTTTCAAACAAGAGGACACTGGATGGACAGGCTTGAAGTCAGTAAAGCGCAACAATAATGTACACATGATTAAAACCTCTACTCATGCTCAGTTTATTGCTTGCAAATACTAACAGATGTACTGATGTAGTCACTGTACAAGAAAATGAAATAAAAGCCATTAAAAGAACACACAAAAAAACATTAACTTGTTCGTTAACTTCAATTACTTCCATTTAGCTGGACTACCTAGTCCGTTTTGTACACCAACGTTTGCCTTCCATTTTAAACTAGAAGGGCAAAGCCAATAAACATCACATGGTCCTTATGGAGCTTGCAATATTTAATATGAAAATGAATGCCCAGAAGAAAAATATGAAATGGTGGCATTACATTACATGGTTATTGCTTTAGGAACTTATATGAACAATCAATCTATTATCTCTAAATACACAAGTTTGGACTTTATACCTCTAATAGTTTAGGTTTAAGGTCACTTCAAAGTACCTATACGAACCGACTTTGGACAGCTTCAGTGACCTTGACCTTGGAGCAAGGTTGACAAAATTTGCACAGTATTTGTGTATCATTGATATTTATCATGCATAAAAGCGTCACAATTTCAATATTAATAACTTAGGAAAAAAGTAAACTTTTGTAAAACTAATTGTCATTTTTCTTTTTACTAACATTTGTTGACCGTTAAACCTTGACCTTGAAGTGAAGTCATTCATTTCATTTCAAGTCATTTCAACGATCATCTGTGGTGCCCCAACGACCTTCGAGTTATGGGATAGGATAGGATAGGATAGGATAGATTGATATAATATATATTTGAGTTCATAATGAATTTACAACAATCTCCTTTCCATAATGAATTTACCACAATCTCCTTTGCAATGTTTGCATGTACGTTTTATTAATATCTTATGTGCCATGTGAGTCGAAAGTTCAGCTAGTCATTGTTTATAGGGTCCAGCAGACTGCAAAAGAGCCGAAACTGGACTACTTGAGAAGTAAAAGAAACATGTCACTGACATGAAATAAGTTTAAAGATGATTCCCAAACTTCCTGACAATGTAGACCATTCCGTACGTCAGTTACTGGTAATTACCTTTTATCAATGGCAGAATTTGGTTGGGGTTTGCTATATCATTTAAAAAACAAATTACAATGATAAATTGTGACAATTATTGAGACCAAGGTAATTAAACATGTTAAAATCTCGGGGGAGGGGGGTGTGGGGGGGGAGGAAATACTGGTAAGAACGACTGTATGATAATAATTTGTTTTTTATGGAATGGGAACTGGAAGTGGGTGGCTTTGTCTTATTTTGGTACTTTCGTTCCCTTTTTGATGTATTCATTGTCATGGTAACTGTATAACAGTATTGTAATGTTCCTTTTTGTTCTCCCTAACCCCTGCCCCCAAGTGTCTGGAATTGGACTTTTGCTTTTATTTGATTTCTAAAATGTGAGACATCATTTCAAATCCAATAGTACAAAATTGTGTCTGTGAACATTGTGAACATAAAATGTTGAATACGTGTTTGGTGCTTTATAAAATTTTCAGTTTCAATTCGCTACCTGCGATGGTGCGCTATGGTCATTCTAATCAATATGCCATCCATTTATTTCCAAAACATAAACGTTTTGGTCCAACTCTTTGGGGTCTGAATAGGACATGTACAAGCATCCAGGACAGTTTCAAGATTCATATCTAGTTTCACCTGGTCATCAAGTTGCGAATAGGACACGATTCGACCACAGGCCCTTTGAGTTAAGGTTTTTAAATTGTAGCTGTCATCGGCTGTGAACGCTCTCGGTCTTTCACAGTGAGTGTAGGCGATGATGACATTGCAGTGGGCGTCAATGCCGGAAAGGTATGCATCAAATATTTTCTTTTCATTTGCTGTGAAAGCTTCGTCTCGGCGCACAGTAAAGATAAACGCTGTTAGAAAATCTGGAAGTATCACTTGCTTTAGCTGCTGCATAACATCATGTCCTCCTTGCTCGGTTCCAGGATCAGGAACATCGATAATCTGAAAACGCAGACACAATTAGGATAGAGTAAATCAGTAATTAATCACGGGTTATTTGTTTACAGTTTTATTCACCTGCATATAGCAGAAGAAGAAGCCGTGGATCACACCTGAACTTTTGGATCTGTGCGATAAACGAAGAGAGATAAAAAAAAGAAAAAGAACACCTCACAGGGAGCTGATGTCTACCGAAAAGTCAACAATGACATCCGAAAAAGCATGCGCACAGCAAAGGAGAACTGGATAGAAGATCAATGCCAGGAAATAGAGAACATTCTGAACAAGAACAACAGCAAGAAGGCCTACCAAACTGTGAAGCGGCTGACAAGTGTTAAACAGCCCAAAGTCTCCACGATCCAAAGCAAGTCTGGCATATGCCTTACAGAAGAACAAGAAGTCTTGGACAGATGGACAGAGTACTGCTCTGACCTTTACAACCACAAACCAAACGGAAACCCATCAATTCTAGCATGTCCAGAGAACAGAGAAGAAGAAGAAATCCTCCCGATTCTCCGGGAAGAAGTTGAGGCAGCAGTGCAATCGCTGAAGAAAGGGAAGTCAGCAGGAGTGGACAACATACCCGCGGAACTGCTACAAGCAGGAGGAGAAGCGATGATTGATGCCCTGACCATTATCTGTAACAAGATCTGGCAGAGTGGGGAGTGGCCTACACCATGGACCCAGTCGCTTGTCATCACTCTTCCCAAAAAGGTAACCTTCAGGAGTGTGAAAATTACCGCACCATCAGCCTCATCAGCCATCCCAGCAAGGTCCTCCAGAAAATAATACTCAACAGGTTGAAACCCCAAGCTGAACAAATTATAGCTGAAGAACAAGCAGGATTCAGGGCAGGGCGACGTACCACTGAACAGATTTTCAACCTCAGAATAATCTGTGAGAAATACCTACAGCACCAACAACATCTATATCATGTGTTCATAGACTTCAAGAAGGCGTTCGACCGAGCCTGGCATGCAGCTCTATGGGCAACAGTGAAAGTGTACAACATCAGCCCTAAAATTATTGATGTCATCAAAAGCCTGTATAACAAGGCTACCAGTGCAGTCCTCCATAACAGCGTCATCGGGAACTGGTTCAGATCAACAATCGGTGTGCGTCAAGGATGCCTACTCTCTCCAACACTCTTCAACATCTTCCTAGAGCGCATCATATCAGATGCTCTTGCAAATAACATTACATTATTATTGCTTTAGGTCCAGCGGACTCTTCCGAGCCAAATCAGGACCGGACAACCCCCAATCCGCATAAAAGATCTGTTGAAACAACCCTAGTGGTAAAACTAAAAGCTCTCCACCAGCCAGTCACTTTACAATAAAGACATCCCACGCAGGGGACGCTGAGGCTGTACTCTAATTTATCGAACCCCCGTTTACAAAAACAAAATAGAATACAAACATCATTATAAAATATCAACAAAACACATACATATAAAATGCCTACATTGCTAAATAATAACATCATAGGAAGCCATAGTGACCACCTGGCAGAAAGCATCCAATATTCCCAAGCTGATCCAACAGACCTCATACACAAATAAGGAATCTTGTCCCGGAAGAGTTTTGAAGGAAAAAGGTAGGTGACTGGTCTAGCGAAGAAGAAGCTAGTATAGCAGAATTATAGGACAGCAGGAATGAGAAAGAGCAAATGAGAAAGACAGCGACAGTGGGAATTTAAAGCACTAAATTTCAAGAAAGTGGGGATACTATTTATACTGAAACCCCCGGCACCCCAACGGGGGTTCTTGCAGATCATGAAGGCACAGTCAGCATAGGGGGTAGAACAATCTACAATCTTCGTTTTGCGGATGACATTGATGGATTGGCTGGAGAAGAACAAGAACTTGAACAGCTGGTACAGAGGCTTGACACCACCTCCAGAGCTTATGGAATGGAAATAAGTGCAGAGAAGACCAAAATGATGACCAACAACACCAATGGCATTAACACGGACATCAAAGTCCAAGGCCAATCCCTCAGCACAGTGCATAGCTTCAAATATTTAGGAGCCATTGTATCAGACAATGGGTCCCGACAGGAAGTCCTCTCCAGGATCGCACAAACAACTGCTGCCCTGACAAGGTTGAAGCCCATTTAGAAAGACAGGACCATCAGTCTACATTCCAAAGTAAGACTGCTGCGCTCCCTTGTCATCTCCATCTTCCTATATGCTTGCGAAGCATGGACCCTCGCAGCAGATCTCCAACGAAGAATACAAAGCATGGAGATGGGGTGCTACAGAAGACTTCTGGGCATTTCCTATACCCAACACATCACCAACGACGAAGTCCGACAGACCATCACACAAGCCACTGGACAACACGATGACCTGCTCACAGTGGTGAAGAAACGGAAACTCCGATGGTATGGCCACGTCACCAGATCATCAGGTCTTGCAAAGACCATTCTGCAAGGCACAGTGCAAGGAGGTAGAAGAAGATGGAGACCGAAAAAGAGGTGGGAGGACAACATTCGAGAATGGACTGGTTTGACACTGAGCGAAGCCATCAGGGCTGCTGAGGACAGAAAAAGATGGAGTATGCTGGTGAAACGATCATCTGTGGTGCCCCTACGACCTCCGGGTTACGGGACAGGATAGGATAGGATAGGATATAGCAGTGTAACCTTCTCATTCAAATCATACTTTAATAAATGTTTATTTTATTGTAGTTTTAGGTAGTCTACTATTTATTTATTTTGATGTTTGTATTTCCAGATGTATCCCAGTTTGAAGGTATCACGAAGAGTAGAGGCAGACTGGAGGAGATCAAAGTGTTTCTGAAGAAGGTTTTTTTTTCCGAGTTTGTGGGGACGGTAGGTGAGGACCAAGACGGAAGTTTCAAGTCAGAAGTGGAGGTGGACGGAACGGGAGTGAGAGTGTGGGAAGGGAGGAAGAAGGGGGTTGGAGGTGGCAGACACCTTTCATCAGCGTGTCTTGGAACATGGCGTCGGGATAGCCCCTGATGGCAAGGAAGATGATCATAATGCGAGCTAGTGACCTCAAATCCAAGTCGGAACTACAAATGCGGCGAAGACGGAGTAGCTGAGAGAATGGGAAACTGGAGGAGAGATGGCTAGAGGAGAAATGGAGGTAGGAGTGAGAGTCAGTGGGCTTAGTGGACTGAGGTGGACACATATGGGGATATGGTGACTTGGAGATCCAGGAAGACCACACTGTGGTCAGAGAGGGTGAAGGTAAATTTGATGGCAGGAAGGAAACTGGACTGGATACTAAACTTGGAAATGATAACTTAACATTGTATACGACGAGGTCATGCATGAGTTACATACTCTTGCATTGCTACAGTTCGTCAAAAAGAAACTTGCACAGAACATGCCGGTGCACGTGTTGTTAGTGACTATCACTGGACTTCCTTGTCCATCGTTGGAAATACTAGATATGTTTAAGTGCTTGGGATTATGATTAAATTCAGTAGATCTCACATGGAGACAGTCTTATTGTGTTGCACAACTGATTGAAAATCTACTCACGTGAATCTGTCGATTGGGTTGCAAATCGTTACCGCCACTTCTTGGTTCCGAAACATGCTCCCCTTTGGGTTTGGAAACAGGAAAGTATTCGCAGTTATCATAAGGATCTTTCAGCTTGTTGCAGACTGTGCTCTTGCCTGACTTTGCTTTCCCAAGCACGACTAGTTGAAACTTTCCTGGCCGATGAGACAGGCTCTTCGTGATAGGTGCTGTTCTTTGAATGCTGCACACACACACATACAAAAACACACGCCCACACACACGCACACACCGCCACACACACACACACGAGTTTAATTAGATAGGGACCTTTTGCAACTCAACGAAAATATTTTTCGTGTTGATTCCTTCTTTTTATATTTAGAACGATCGCAACTGCGCCTATGCGAGTGTGACGACACGAGTTTCAGTAGTACAGAGAAAGCTATATTTTGTGCGAAGTTGCACTTCTCTGTTATGTAGTGTACATAGAATAGCTTGACCGTTTTCTTTATTGCGTACGAAAGAGTGCAGGAGCCGTAAAGTCCGTGCGTATCGTAGAAGGTAGGGGTAGGCCAAATACAGAAACAGGGGTATGCATAATAAGAGATATTGATACTGACGAGAACTCGACTGTTTTGCTCTTGGCCTGGGTGCGTTTGGTAGGGCAGTGATTTGGGGTGCTTTTGCGAGAGGTCAACTCTAACCAGGCAGTGACTCTGTGACAGTGTGTCATATGAGAACTAGGTTTCTGTGTTGGAAGGGTGTGTAATTGTTGATACAAGCCACCCAAGGTCTTACGCCCTCATCGGGGTAAGAATGCTTAGAGTTGGAGAGAGGAGGAATGTAACTGCCATTTATAAGTAAATGTAGGGTTCTTCCTAAGGTGGTGTGGTTCTCTATTGAACACCTACCGAGACTCAAAGTCTGTCACAGAATTGAGGTGTCCTCGTCCTCATTATCAGTGTTATTATTGAGTGAGAATAACCAGCAATAGCCAGACACAAAGTAGCTCTCAAAGACTAACCATTGTGTTGTGACAGTGTTGTGTTGTTCTGTGTTGGGAAAGGAGGCGTGTCACAAGCCGGGGCCTATACGGTGAGTAAACCCTGTAGTTCAATTTCTTGGTGGCAAGCACTCCGGGACTGCGTACGCGAATGAATGGTGTTGAATGAGGGGAAAAGGGATGTATTTTTGATGCATAATGATTTTATTGATTTTGTATGATTTTCATGTGATGTTCTTAGTATGTATACGAATGTGAAATGTCGTTGCTGCTGTTGTTGTAAAAGTGGGTCAACGGCGACGATGGGGAATGCATGTTAGAGAGGGAGAGAGAGAGAGAGGGAGGGGGTGTATGTATGGAGAGAGAGATAAATGTACTATGCTGAAGAGAGATGAAATGATTAATATGAGCAGAGCATGTTTATATTATAGTATGACAAGATAGATGGTTGAAGGGAGATAATCGTGATGTAGTTATAGCAGTTGGGGAAGATGATGAGGATGGATGGAGATGGAATGAATCAGGACTGCGTGATGGAAGTGTTGTCGCAATAATGATGTATATTTATATAAATGGCTGTGTTTATAAGATATGAATTATTAGGCATCAATGGTTGCATTATATTATTGAAATGTATGCATAGCATCATGTAATATTATCATCGTTGTTATGCATAAACAGGTCAAGATGGCGGACGGCGTGTTATATTATATAGTGTTTATGTTTTGTAGGCAGGCTGTTAAGACTGTGTATCTGCTTACAGGTTTGGGCTGTCGTTACCTGTCGTTACCTGTTGTACCTGTTGTACCTGTTGTTACCCGTTGTATCAACTGTTGCCATCTGTTGTCAGCTGTGTTACGCTGATTAATTCCTTACCAGTGGAGTTGCGTTCCACTACACCATCACATCCTTGCGCAGACGTGCCTCTGTGTTGTGACCGTGCCTCTACAGCTGGGGCGTGGAAGTAAACTCCGCCACTGCTGCTTGTTTTGCCTCTGTATCGGGGCATTGCCTTTATTACAGGAAGTCCACACACTACACTCACGCACACACAGACTTGCACAGCGCCACACATAAAAACATATTTCATTTAGTTAGTGAAGATCATCCTTTATATTGTGAAAGTGACTGTCTAGCTCCTTCTGAGCTACGTGCACCAGACATTTGAACAGTGCTTAAGTTCTGCAGTTTACTTGGACAGTAGTTCGAAGATTAAAGATTCACAGCTCTATCAGGGCTCGAAATTAGCAGGGGCCCGGGGCCAAAAACCCGCAAAGTTGATTTCGGGCTCGGAAAGTTGAAAAACGAAGGGCCCGCTTGGCCCGCAAAATAATTCGTCTGCTACAGCTAGCTCTACTCGGCAGTTTCGTATTTGGGCCAAGGGAAGCAACCCACATCATTTGATCATTGTCCATCTGCCCCCACCCCCACCTCCACCCATCCCACCCCCCCAAAAAAAGATCTCTGCCTGTGTTTAGATCTAGTCACAGTGTAAATCATAATCTATTTGTATACAAAGATTGTACACCGGATTGTGTTTTTCTTTTATATATATATATATTGAAATGTTTGCAACAGACTTACTCACAGTAATAGTATTGTGTTCTTTCTTTCTTTTTTTTTTCTTTTTTTTTTTTGTTATTGTATTTTTAGTTTACTTCTGTTAACTCAAGTGCACATAAGTGTAATATGAATAGATGATTGAACAAAAAAAGAAAAGGCAAAATCTGTTTGTTTTAGTTTATCAGGAAGAGTACTGTTAAGTTTAGTTCCCTTTCATGGTTTTGTTTTGAACTTTTGTGCATAGAGGTCAGATTTTTTGTTAGGTTACTCATATTAAAAATTTAATGATGTTTATTGTGCAATACTCAGTCGCAAAACTGAAAAGTATTATACAAGAGACTCACTTGATTGTTTTTCTATTTTGTTTAATGGCCATTTCAGGCTCAATAGTCACTGGAATATGTGTGTCACTGAATGTGTGTGTGTGTGTGTGTGTGTTTCCCCTTTTTTGTTGGTAATGTTTGAAAGTGAAAGAATAGGCAAATAAAAAGGACATCACTCAGCAAAATTGGAAATTCAATTGTTTTTATTTTAGATTATCAGACAAATTGTACTTTCTACTTATTATATTGTCAATAATTCTTTTGTTTTTTGTTTGCATTTTTTTTCAAGTTGGGCCCCGAAAGTTGCTTGTGGGCCCTCAAATTTTTCAATCAAGGGGCCCGGTGGCCCCCAAAGAAAAAAGTTAATTTCTAGCCCTGTCTATTATTTCTTAGTTGGAATTTTATAATATTTTGAATTGATTTATTGGTTGATATTTTGTTGTGCATTTTTTAAAAACCTGTTGATGTTTAGTTCTGTTTTGGGGTTGAACAAAGGGAGGTAATTGTTAGTTAGTATTGGGACGGGGGTCTTGATAGGGGTGGAGGGTGGTTAGCTCCCCATTTGTCCTGTGTATGTATGTTTAGATTGTTGAATAAAAGAGTGTGACTGTTATTCTGGCATTGGTGTTAGTTTATTTTGTTTGAGTTTTATTCCTACTCACTCGTGTTATGCGCTGAAGTCGCGGAACCTGCTCGGGTGACGTGACAGCGAGGTTAGTTCTTGTTTATTTTTTCGGTCGAAATCCAAAACGTATTTCGCCAGAGTCAATAAGGACTTTTTGCAACTCAACGACATTTTTATGTGTGGTGATTTCCTGGTTTATTTTTAGAATGATCACATTTGCATCTGCGAGACGTTATTTCCTGTTTACTTTTTCGGTCAGCATTAATTTTCTTTCGCCACAGTCCATGCTTTGATGAGTGTACAGTATTAAGTTTATTTATATGAATGAAATTAATTGGTGTCATTGACGTAATAATCAGTTGTTATAATTAGTTGTAGAATTTGTTTGTGTTGTGAACTGTATTCGATATGGATGAAATTGGAATTTGTATTGCTGCACTGGTCCTGTCACAGAAGATTGAGAGAGAGGTATATGTAATGGTCCAAAGAAAGTTTATGTATCAAGAAACTTAGTTGTGGTTAACTCCTTTGTCTGCACATGTCTCTTGCTGCGAGGGCCTCAACAATAGACGAAGAAGAGGAAGAAAAAGAAGAAGAATAGAGAGAAAGGAGAAGGAGAAGCAGAAGTGAGAAGAAGAAGGAATCGAGGAGGAAGAAGAAGATGAGGAAGTAGCAGCAGCAGAAGAAGAAGAAGAGGAATCAGTAGCTGCAGAAGAAGAAGCCAAAGCGACATTCCTGGATCTAGGAATGTTTCCGATTATATCATTTGCTTTGGAAAGGACCAGGCTGATCATGATCGTGCACTTCATGCCACACTTTCTCAGCTGCATACTTCTGTCAACGCTCAAAGGTGTGAGTTTAACAAATCTGAGATAGAGTTCTTTGGTTTCATTTTTTCATCAGAAGGGCTTCGCCCAGATCCAAAGAAGGTTCAAGCCATCCGTGATGCTTCCAAACCACAAAACCCTTCAGAGATCCGCTCTTTTCTGGGCATGGCTCAATACAGTGCTCGGTTCATCAGCAATTTTGCGACTTTGACCGAAGCGCTTCGAGCACTTACCAAACAAGACATTCAGAGGTCTTGGGGTGAGAAAGAGGATGCAGCTTTCCAGGCTGTAAAAGATGCACTTTCTGGCAAGACAACGCTGGCATATTTCGACCCGAAGAAACACACATCAATTCATGTTGATGCCAGTCCGGTTGGCGTTGCGGGCATACCCTCTCAAGATGGATGTCCTATCGCTTATGCCAGCAGGTCACTCTCAGATGTTGAACAACGTTATTCGCAAACTGAACGCGAAGCGTTAGCAGTTGTCTGGGCATGTGAACACTTTCATATGTATGTCATGGGTTCTGACTTCACAGTGGTCACCGACCACAAGCCATTGATCGGTATTTGAGACAAAGTGAACCCACCAACACGCATTGCGCGCTGGGCGTTACGCCTTACACCATACACACTCAAACTGGAATACTATGCTGGGAAAGATAATCCTGCCGACTACATGTCTCGCCACCCAATTACACACACAAATGGACAAAGCAGACATGAACAGATTGCAGAAGAATATATCAACTTTTTCATTGACTCCAATACACCATCCGCAATCACTCTTGCAGATATTTAATCAGCAACCGAGCATGATCCCACTCCGCAAACCGTAATCAAACTCGTCAACTCTGGCCGATGGCATTCGGTATCAGAAAGCGCGCTGGAGAATGCAAGTCTTTCCGCTTTACACTCGTTCAGAAATGTCAAAGATGAACTCTGTGTCAACGCAGAGCAAAACATAATTTTGAAAGGGACACAGCTTGTCATACCTGCTAAACTGCAGAAACCAGGATTTAAGCTTGCACATGAAGGACACCAAGGTGTCTCCAAAACCAAATCCTTCATCTGAAGTAAAGTCTGGTTTCCAAGCATGGACAAAGCTGTTGAAGAAGAAGTGGAAAAATGCATACTGTGCCAAGCCAACACAAACCGGTGCATAAAAGAACCCCTGAACATGTCCGAACTCCCTAAAGGGCCGTGGCAAAACCTATCCGTTGACTTTTGTGGGCCGTTACCATCTGGTGACTATTTGCTGGTCATCGTTGATGAGTTTTCAAGATATCCGGTTGTTGAAATGGTTCGTAGTACCTCTGCCGAATGCATCATTCCAGTGGTTGACAGAGTTTTTGCAACTTTCGGATACCCGAGATGATCAAAACTGACAATGGACCACCTTTTCAAAGTGTTCAGTGGAAACAGTTCATGAAAACATCCGGTGTCACAAACCGCAAAATCACACCATGCCAATGCACAAGCTGCATCTTTCAACAAGCCACTCATGAAGGCGATCCGAGCCGCCCAAATTGAACACAAAAACTGGCGTAGGGAGCTTACTGCATTCCTCCGTTCTTCTCGGTGCACTCCGCATACCTCTATACTCTGTTTACGCCGATCAAACTCATGTTTGACAGGGATTCGAAAACTAAACTTCCAGAAGTAAGCAACACTAAAACTCACACAGTGTTTCCCAAACATGAAAATGATTACACCTAAGACACCAAGATGCGCAGGCAAAGACAAAAATGAACGAATATGCTGACAACAAACATCATGCTTGTCGCTCAAACATACAACCTGGTGACTATGTGCTTGTCAAACAACCGAAAGAAAACAAACTTTCTTCAGCCTACAACCCCTCACCCATGATTGTTACACAGTCAAATCATTCCATGATAACAGCACAATCTCTTGGGGGTGGTTTCAAACAAGTTACACGGAACAGTTCCTGCTTTCGCAAACTGAGAAACACTCCACTGGTGCAGGACAATCCATTTGACCCTGACCTTGACCGTCATCTCCATACTTCCCTTCCTACACCATACAAACCTGACACACCACCACATATCCCCATCAGGCAAACTCCACAAAATTCAGCTCCAAAGCATCACAACTCAGCAACATCTCTGTCTCCACATTGCAGAAAGGCCCTCATGCCACAACTAAGTGCTCGGAAACCCCTGGTTTCAGAAAGTCGCACTCCTTCAGACACTCACAAGCCTCAGCTAATCAACCTTCCTGACACCCAAAACCCACAACACTCTTCTCATCATTCAGACCCACCCCGAAGATCCTCTCGCACGCATAAACCCCCTGCATACCTCAAAGATTATGTGCAATTCTGATGACATTATTTTTTTTAAAGTCATTATGATTGTTGACAGGATGCTATTTTATTATCTGAGTGATGCTTCCATTTAATTTTTACACAATAACTACACTTTTGCGGTAGTTGGTAGTTCTTTATTGTAATATTTAGGCTCAAAAGGCCTAAAATGTTAACAATACTATTGGGTGTTATATGTGTATTAAATGTATTTGCAGCAAGTGAATCCTTACTCCTGTGAATTTGACTTGTATCTAAAGAATTTTATACATTTTAAATTTTAAAAAAATCTCCAGCTTTATCCAGCACTGGAAGTATCAATTATACTTTTCATGAACAGTATCTTGTAATTATGGACTGTACTGCATTTGTGCATCATACTCTGATCATGGACTGTGAAGAACTCAAATGTGACTCTGGGTTGCTGATATGGTGATAAACTTTCAAGCCTGGTGCACTTGTGCTTCAGAACTACAGTAACAATTGCTGTGGACTTTCATACCACCCTGTATTGTCCTTATTTTGGTGTGAGAGAGAGAACGAGAATTTTGAGAGTGACTGGTACAAAGTTAATGGCTTAAGTTAAAAGGTTTAATAATTATTTTAATTTGCTAAAAGCCACATGTATCTAGTATTGTTTTGTATACAGTTCAAGAACTGTGTGGAATAGTATTTGTATACATAGATTAACACATGCTTCTGAACCAGTTCATTTTGACTATCTGTTTTAAACTTTTCTTTTTGTTAAAGTTCTTGTTAAATGTAGTGTTAAAGTTTAATTTCATGATTGGTCAGGTTTTGCTTTGTCAGTTTAGTTTATGATTTTTAAACTATAGTTGGGGAGGGATGTAATAAAGTGTTGTTTTTGATTGGTATACCGGATGCAGGGTTCAGCCTGACACAAAAAAGCTATGGGCCATTGGGCCCCTCAGATCAAATTTCAATGGGCCATGATTTCAGCAGTAATTTACGTATATATGTAAAAGATAACCTGGAGATATTATTACTTCAAATTAAAACAAAATAGATTACTGTGAGTGTGCATGTGTTGTGAAGCATGTTTACCAACAAAACTGGTCCTGACTTGGCTCGGAAGAGTCCGCTGGACCTAAAGCAATAATCTTGTATTGTATTGTACCAACAAAACACTAACCAGAACAGGGATCAGTTTACTGAACTTGAACACGACCGCGTAGGCCTATCTGCGTCCGACACTTCGGTATTTTGACTTGACTCAGGGCTCACACAATCGTCTTGCGTAGGATTAGCGGCGGTAGACTCTGGTTTAACAGCAGCAAACGACAGTCTAGACTGTCCTACCTCAAGTTTAGTTGGTTTTTTTTTTTTTTATTTATTTATTTATTTTTTTTTTTTTGGGGGGGGGCGGGGGGGGGGGGGGGATATTTTCAAATCGGCACAAAGAAAAACACAAAATCCTCCTTGCACTGACACAAATTCTGATTTCGAAGAATCGTAAACACTTCTTAATGGCTGAAAGATCAACATCCGGGCCCTCATAGCCAATCGCTGAACTTGCCTTAGCAAAAGCACGTTTGTCGCCTCCAATACAGTGCACTGTTATTGTGGTGGCGCACTGGTACCAAAAATCGAAGCGCCATCCGGCCCCTGGCAAGAATTGTAGATGGGTCATTTTTAATTTTTATACGTCAATGGCGCAGGGCGCGCTAGTAAACTGATCCCTGCGGATGTATGCTTTTCGGGAATAAAAGCAGAGACCAGCCAAACTATCCAAAGTGTGGCAGCGTTGATTAATATTGTCTGTCCGTACATGCAGATATATACACTCACACACGCATTACAACAGCGAACTTGTTTTACAAAGGTTGCGGGTTCAATTCCCGATGTCACGGACATAAACATTGGCTGTGAGCACTGGCCATCTTATTGTTGCTATTAGTCTGATTGTTGTTTCAGTGTATAGTATTCTCTTGTCCCCGGTCGCCTAGGATTTTGCACAGTCGTCGAAGCGTCAGACTGTGTGCCCAAGGCCAGTGGGCGCCTCGGGCGGCTTGTGTTAGATCCTATATCGGCAAGCGCCTTGAGCAGCCCTTGAGCTGAAAAGCGCTAAATAATAAGAATGATAAAATAATTGAACAAATAAAGTGTAGCTCAGAGGTAAAAAGGTAAAGGTAAAGGTGGTCCCATAGCCTTGTGGCCGTAGGGGAGCGTGATGTTGGAGATCACACTTATCTTGGGCCAGCGTAATGAGGGTGAAGCCTATCTCTCTCCCTCGCTGCTTTACCTTCCCCACTCTTAAGAGAGTAGGTACTCAGTCACAGTTGAGTCAACTGGGGGCGTTGTTATTTGTCGCTTCACGTTTTGCGGTCACCCATCCAAGTGCTAACCGCACTGGACGATGCTTAACTTGCGACACAGTAGCGAGTGCTCCAACCACTGCGCTATCCGACACCCTCAAAGGGTAGCTCAGAGGCCTAGTTGCAAAACGCCGAAAATAGACATTCTTCGTCGTTTGGTAGGTGACGTCATGTGATAGAAAATCCCGGGGTTTTCCCTGCAGCGAGCGAAGAAGAAAAATATTTTGGGTAATCGCAAAAACTCCCTATTATCAATGATTTGAGCACTAGTTGCTCTCCAACATCTGTGATTACCATTGATATAATACAAGTAACTATTCGGTTCTTACCCCCGTTGGGGCGCCGGGGGTTTCAGTATAAATAGTATCCCCACTTTCTGGAAATTTAGTGCTTTAAATTCCCACTGTCGCTGTCTTTCTCATTTGCTCTTTCTCATTCCTGCTCTGTTCTATCAATCTGCTATACTATCGTCTTCTTCGCTAGCCCAGTCTCCTACCTTTTTTCTTGAAAACTCTTCCGGGACAAGACTCCTTGTTTGTGTATGAGGTCTATTGGATCAGCTTGGGAATATTGGACGCTTTCTGCCGGGTGGTCACTAGGGCTTCCTATGATGTTATTATTTAGCAATGTAGGCATTTTATATGTATGTGTTTTGTTGATAATTTATAATGATGTGTGTATTATATTTTGTTTTTGTAAACGGGGGTTCGATAAGTTGGGGTGAAGCCTCAGCCGTCCCCTGCGTGGGATGTAAAGTGACTGGTTGGTGGAGAGCTTTCAGTTTTACCACTAGGGTTGTTTCAGCAGATCTTTTATGCGGATCGGGGGTTGTCCGGTCCTGATTTGGCTCGGAAGAGTCCGCTGGACCTAAAGCAATAATAATGTAATGTAATGTAATTCGGCTCTTTGCAGTCCGCTGGACCCTGTAAGCAATGAATAAATAACTAACACACACGTAACTTACCGAGCAATATGTTGTTTCCCGACGCAGTTGTAAACCAGACGTGTTATTTCTAACTTGTCGTTACTCAGGTCAAGTCAAGTCAAGAAATCTTTATTCACAAAAACCGGCAGTGAAAATTTGGCTTGACACTTCATATATAATAAAAAAAAAAAAAAACACCAACCAACTTATCAAATAAAAATAATATTCAATGGCAACATTCGCAAAGCCCTTATCAACCAATTCACATCCATCTCTTCCCACCCCCACCCCCTTCCACTCTACCTCCCATCCAAGCCTTTCCCCTTCCTCCCACCTCTCTCATACATAGTTTCAAATTCTACTACCCGAGATGATCTCTCTCACTCTCTCTCTCTCTCTCTCTCTCTCTCTCTCTCTCTCTCTCTCTCTCTCTATTCACCTATTATATATTTGCATGTGTTAAGGACTAGCTGGAAGAAAGGACCTCTGGACCTAAAGCTACTATCCTTATGTAATAAACGTTTTTCAGTTTCAGTTTCAGTTTCTCTCTCTCTCTCTGTCTGTCTGTCTGTCTGTCTGTCTGTCTCTCCGCGACAGGCCCAATATATCAAACCTTACGACGTCCATGTGAGATTTCTTGGTTTGACCCTAAGTTCGGAGGTGGAAATTCTTCTGCTATTACAGTCGTACTTGTGCTTTTGCAGCTTTTGGTTTGCGATTTACTAGAACTCGTTACACGAAATGTGATAAGGTAATAATATTACGTCATTAATGATATCATTATCCAACTCGGGTTTCATTTAGTTCACTACAGTTTGTTATAGAACGACCAAGTCGTTGAAATGATGTAAACGTTCATGAAAGGCATAGAATGAAAACTTTATAAAATTATTTCCTTATCAGCTTGCTAGAGTACTACGGTACAAGTTTAAATTTAAAATGTGAGGTGTTGGGTTCAAATGAAAATCGATTTACCTCTCCACAGTGTGAGAAGGCGTTTGTGGACTGGTTGCAGCGGCGCCGGAGGTTGATGCCTTGGGTTTCTCTGTCGGTTTCCTTTCCACTGTGGGAGAAGGCGTTTGTGGACTCCGACTGGTTGCAGCGGCGCCGGAGGTTGATGCCTTGGGTTTCTCTGTCGGTTTCCTTTCCACTGTGAGAGAAGGCGTTTGTGGACTGGTTGCAGCGGCGCCGGAGGTTGAGGCCTTGGGTTTCTCTGTCGGTTTCCTTTCCGCTGCAACTAGAAAGGCTTTCAGTTTGTCAATAGTGTCAGTCAGTCTCTCTTGCTTTTCGTTTAAAGAGAAGACAATGTAGTTCTTGCCAGTCTTTTGGAGAATTTCTTTCGCATAACTCTGTTCAATTTCTTCTATTCTTCCTTCTAGACATTCTGCAAACGTGAAAGCTACAATAATATTGTTGTTATAATTATCTGGGATTCTGGAAAGGTACCTTGTGTAGTATTCTACAATGTCTACGTTTATAAAAATGTCTACACGCATTGTGAGCACGATGACAGTAGGGCAGTTCGGGGGCCCTTGGCCTTCCCATTCTTTGAATTTGTTCTCAGCGGCAGCCTCAAGAAGTCCCATGCCAAAAGCGTCTGGCGTGTCCACTACCTGGAAAGAAAAAGACTATTTTGTATTACGTGTGAACAAAGGAAAAATCGATACATCACTGTCATTAGGTGCAAATCAGGACCAAGGTGTCATGTGTCATGGCATAAACAAAGACATATTTATAAATAGTAGACTATTCTGTAAAAAAAAGCAACAACCAAGATTTTGAACGCTCCACATCCCCGAACGGATGCAAGAACACGAAGGGTATTTCTGGTTAGTTGCGCCAGCAAGAAGCTGTTCCTACTTAAATTCTGCTACCTCCCCCTTAACCCCCTCTCCCCTCCCAACACGTGGTAATACCGGGGGTTTCCGTATTAAAAGTATCCCCACGTTCTGGAAATTTAGTGCTTTAAATTCCCACTGTTGCTGTCTTTCTCCTTTATTATTTCTCATTCCTTCTCTGTTCTAGCAATCTACTATACTATCTTCTTCGCTAGGCGAGTCACCAACCATTTATGTTAAAAACTCTTCCAAAACTTCTCTTTTGTGTACGAAGTCTGTTGGGTCAGCTTGGGAATATTGGACGCTTTCTGCCAAATGGTCACTGGGGCTTCTTATGATATTATTATTTAACAATGTAGGCATTTTTTATGTATGTGTTTTGTTGATATTTTATAATGATGTTTATATTTTATTTTGTTTTTGGTAAGCGGGGGTTCGATATATTAGAGTATAGTCTGAGCGTCCCTTGCGTGGGATGCCTTTATTGTAAAGTGACCGGCTGGTGGAGTGCTTTCAGAGTTACCACTTCGGTTGTTTCAGGAGATCTTTTGTACGGATCAGGGGTGAGTTCTTTCAACCAAGTTGTGGTCCTGATTAGGCTCTTTGCAGTCCGCTGGACCCTATTAGCAATGAATAACTAACTTGAACTCTGCTAGATTTGTGAACAGTCGCATCTTGAGATGGGCGATGTACTTGCAAAACTTTTACATGAGGGTATGATCCATGAAAGCATTGGACAATGTTGGTGCTGATTTTCTGAGCGTAGTGTATGTGTAAAGAATGCCGACAGTACCCAGACCAATTAGGTCGACAGTACCCTGTTGTTTGACAGAAATTAAGAAAATTTCTTCTTGTGTAGGAGGTAGTGTTACGATTGAGACACTCTCTTTGATTTTCAGAGACAATTGTATTCAGGCACCAGGCACGCGATAATAGCTTTTACTTTTCTTTCATCTATGCCGTTGCTGGAGGAGCCTTGTGTAAAATCTATTTGTTTCGTGAGGCGATATATTGTGATTATTTGTTTTCGAATCTTCGAGATGAATATAGAAAGTACTCTGACTTCAGAGGGTGCGTAACTCCGGCGACGAGTTTTATTTTGATTGGCTAATTATGTTACTCTGGAACGTTCCGCGTTTTTCTAGCTTGTTGATAGACTCCATATAAGAAGCGTGCTATCTGCTTGTGAAAGTAGGGACGTTAATCTAATTAACGAACGAACGAACGAACGAATTGTGAAAGTTAGTTTTTGGAAAGAGCTTGTATGCAGTTGTTGATGCTGGTTGCTGAATAAAGCTGGAAGACATAACGACGACTCCTGCCTTGTGGCTGAGTGAGCGGGTTGCATGGATAACAAATTGGAGTTACACAAGACTTGGGGCTGAATCGACTATTGCCGTGTAACAATTACTAAGGTTAGTAAACGGCTTCCCGTGCCATCGAATTTGATCTACCTCAAAGGCAAGGTCGCTTGGGCCAGATTACTAAACACGTTTTTCTCGATAACTGGAAGACTGCTGAACCGATTTTGACGATTTTTGGTACTACTTCAACTTTTGGCCAATTATTCAATGGCAAGTCCATTAGTTGGTCAGTCGGTCGCGGTCATTTGGCAGCTCATTGATTCCATTCTTCTTTTTACGGGTGGGGTTGATGAACTGGGTGAGGACAGTTTTACAACTTTACTTACACAAAGATGAAAGTCGCCGATGTTAGTGGATTCACACTGGTAATCAGTAGTCTGTTTTCCAATCAAGCTAGAATAGACAGGAAAAGGACCATCGGCAGTACGTCCCAGTAGCTTGTTGCACACTGTGCTCTTGCCCGAGCCTACCTTTCCCATCACCACCACACGGTACGTAGGCCTTCCTGGAAGATTTGACCCATGCGGGCTGAAAAAACAATAAGCCGCTTATTTTATAAAGATTTACAAATACACGTGACATCATTTTATGTTAATTAGAGCTTCTAAACAGTTTCACATTTCTAAATGGCAAAATTTAAACGTATTAAGGTTTTTCAATCCCTATCTAAATAGTAGGACAAAGTTAATATGACTCACATGCTTCTTATTGAATTTGCAATATTCTACATAAAAATTAGCGCCCAGAAAAACCGAAACAAAACGGTAGCATTAAAATATGAAGTAATACTGAATTTGATCTTGTGGTTATCTTGACCTTGAGATTACATTGACCATTGGTTCCAAATGGACACACACATAGAAACGAATAAACTACAGCAAGTTGTATTATGCCAAGAAACGGTGTAAATGAGGACAGTGGATTGTCTTGTAGCTTGTGTTCTGCTTAGAAGACACAACCACTTAAATAATATTCCTAGGTCAATATAGTAAGCTGATGTGTGAATTGTATGACTTTGTATCACAAAGTTTGTTATGTGTGAGTGTACTGATGTTTTTGTTTTGTTGTTTTGTCAAAATGTGATTTTGTGTGAATAAAAAAAAAGAAAAATGACCTTAACCGTCACCCGATCTCTGATGCTCATGTATGATCAAGTAATCCCATATTGATCCATTCAATAGGTCTAAAATAGCCTCGTTCCTCTGTAGGGTGAAACTTTTGTTATGTTTTTGTAAGGCCTAAAATGATTTTGACCTTCAAGGTCAACGCAACAACGAATATATATTATCCCTACATACTACAAGCTTGGACTTTCAATCTTTTATAATTTAGGGTCAAGGGTACTTCAAAGTACCCATATGAAACGACTTTGTACATCTTCAATGACCTTGACCTTGGAACAAGATGGACGATTTTTGCATAGCGTGTGTGTCTCATTGATATCATTGCATCAAAGAATCATAAGTTTACCATCAATAACTTAGAAACGAAATTGAATGTGAACAATTGTCTTTTTTTTACTAAAATTTCCTGATCCTGCGGTATTGACCTTGAAGTGAAATCATTCATTCACCAATCATTTTTGAGGTCTTATGGGTTTATTCCATCCTACTAATTTGCTTGCGACTGATGAAATAGTTTCTGAGAAGTTATGCCACTTGCAAGATTTGTTACCCTGTGGATTCGGGCACTGATTAGAATAGACCCAAACGTTTCCCGGCGTGTCGTAAGAGGCGACTAACAGGGGTGATGTCAGCATGGTATCTCTGGGCGAAAGTCTTCTACACAGGAACCTCTCACGGTTCAACGACCGTGTGCTCGGGATCAAGGCGAGACACACTGCAGTGGTTGATTTCAACTCTGGCCTGGAGAGGATTGGGCCCCGCCAAGTCTTTTTTGCCCAAGACACACACCATATGATGAAAAGAACTGCTAACTCCATTCCGGATCCGTCGTCGCCCGGGTCAACAAGGACCGCGAATTCCGTTGGCCACCAGGACGAAGGTGATAAGTGGGTTACTGATGGACAACTTTGCAAGATCCGCACGAGAGATAATATCCTCACATGAACCTGGAATGTCAGGACCCTAACTGTGGTGGGAAAATTAAAAGAAGTGGCCCACGAGCTGGACCACTATCGACGAAACATTTTAGGTATTACCGAAATGCGCTGGAAAGGCTTATGTCAAATAACGACTGACAAAGGCCACAAGCTTTATTTCAGCGAGAGAGATTACAGGCACGAACACGGCGTTGGTTTCTTGGTCCACAAAGACATTCTAGTCTAAGAGCAGCTCCTCTTCAACATCACCATCATCCAAGCCTATGCCCCAACATCAGACTATGACGACAGTGAAGTAGAATGATTTGTACATCTGCAGGACATAGGCATAGTGCAAGGCGACTGGAATGCCAAGGTTGGCCAATATACAACTTTAGACACACATGTGGACCCCACTGCAAATACGAGATAATTGACAGAGGTCTGAGACTCTGGGAGTTTGTCAGATACAACAATCCGATACTGGCAGACACGCTTGGTCCCCACAAAATATCCAGACGATGGATCTGGCACAGTCCCAGGCAGGAGCATAACGAACAGAATGACTAGATCATCGTCAAGAAACGCTTCAGATCGCACTTTTTTTAGGAGCAAGCATCGGAAGTGACCACGATCTCGTGATGTTGTCTTTTCGGCTCCACTTGAAGAGAGTGAACCCAGAAAGTTGCAACAGGCTGAAGTTCGACCCGGAAGAATTGCAAGGCCCGAAGGTGGCAGAAATATTCCAAGCCACAATTGGAGGGAAATTTGTACCCTGCTCATTTTGGGAGCTGGTGAAGCAGATGACAACACCATGACCATCATGTTCAACTCAGCAGTGGCATATGCTGCAACTGAGATCTTGGCAAGCACCACCGAAAGAAGCAGCAGCAAATCATACGTGAACTTTTTGACCTGTGTGACAAACGAACAGAGATTAAAAGGAAATAGAACACCTCACAGGCAGCTGATGCCTACCAAAAAAAATCAACAGTGACATCCAAAAAGGCATGCGCGCAGCAAAGGAGAACTGGATAGAAGAGCAATGCCAGGAAATAGAGAACAATCTGAACAAAAAGAGAGCACGAAGGCCTACCAGACTGTGAAGCGGCTGACAAGTGTTAAACAGCCCAAGGTCTCCACTATACAAAGCATGCTTGATTTGTATCTTACAAAAGTCTTTGATAGATGGACAGAGTACTACTCTGACTTTTTCAACCACAGTTTAAATTTAAAATGTAATGTGTTAAGTTCAAATGAAAATCGTTTTACCTCACCACAGTGGGAGAAGGCATGTGTGGACTGGCTGCAGTGGCGCCGGAGGTTGATGCCTTGGGTTTCTCTGTCGGTTTCCTTTCCACTGCAACTAGAAAGGCTTTCAGTTTGTCAATAGTGTCAGTCAGTCTCTCTTGCTTTTCGTTTAAAGAGAAGACAATGTAGTTCTTGCCAGTCTTTTGGAGAATGTCTTTTGCATAGCTCTGTTCAATTTCTTCCATTCTTCCTTCTAGACATTCCGCAAACGTGAAAGCTACAATAATATTGTTGTGATAATTATCTGGGATTCTGGAAAGGTACCTTGTGTAGTATTCTACAATGTCTACGTTTATAAAAATGTCTACACGCATTGTGAGCACGATGACAGTAGGGCAGTTCGGGGACCCTTGGCGCTCCCATTCTTTGAATGTGCTCTCAGCGGCAGGCTCAGGAAATCCCATGCCGAAAGCGTCTGGTGTGTCCACTACCTGGAAAGAAAAAGACTATTTTGTATTATGTGTGAACAAGGGAAAAATCGATACATCACTGTTATTAGGTGGAAATTAGGACCAAGGTAACGTAGTAGCTTCAATGGCATAAACAAATACATAATTTTAAATAGTATCCTGTAAAAAACGAACAACACACACACACACTACCACTACACCACACCACACACATTTAAAAACAAAGAAAAAACATCGATGTACGTTCACCTAGGAGGAACAGCAATGAAATAGCCGGTCCTAAAATGTAACTGTAAGATTCTAAGAATAAGATTTTATTTAAACTACATAGGAAAGTGACCCAGGTTAGGAACCAGCTTCCTATGCCATCGAATTAGCTCTAACGCAGTCGCTTGGCTCGAGATCTGAAATACGGCTGAACTTATTTTTAGGATATTTTTGGAATACAAGTACTACTTCAACTTATGGCCATTCATTCAGTGGCAAGTCCGTTGGTCGCTCATTCGGTCGGTTGCTTAGTCGGTCCGTATTTCAAGTTTCTGTTCGCAAACAGTAATGATTTGCATTATCACAAAAATGACTACGGATCTTGGTTATTTTTTACCATGCCGATACTTTAACTCAGCCTATTTCCTATCACAGATGGGGTTGATGAACTGCGCGAGGACTGTTTTACAACTTTACTTACACAAAGATGAAAGTCACCGGTGTTAGTGGATTCACACTGGTAATGGGTAGTCTGTTTTCCACTCGTGCTAGAATAGACAGGAAAAGGACCATCGGCAGTACGTCCAAGTATCTTGTTGCACACTGTGCTCTTGCCCGAACCTTGCTTTCCCATCACCACCACACGGTACGTAGGCCTTCCTGGAAGATTTGACGCATGCGTGCTGAAAAAACAATAAGCCGCCTATTTTGTAAAGTTTTGCACATACAAGTGACGTCATTTTAGTTTAAGTAGAGATTCTACAGATTTTCACATTTTAATGGCAAAGGGTATTTATACCTCCAATGAAACGTAATAGAGATTTGCATAGCCCCGTCTAAAAATTGTTAAGTTAGTTATTCATTGCTTACAGGGTACAGCCGAAAATTGTTAAGAGTATTAAAAATGTATTTGATATGGGACTGACTGACGCTTGAACGTTATGATCCTCGATGAACTAGAAGCCAAAAATGTATCAAGCGATTCAAAATGAATAGTTCACCATTTATTTTCTTTCTTTAACATTCAGATTATACATATTACACAGTAACAACGATTTGATGATTTGGACTTGCTGATTAATACTATCATACCTTTCTTTCTCCTTCTTTCTGGGTGTGAATTGTACAACAGCCATTTCTTTCATCAATTTGAGCATATTCTTCTTGTTTTCCTCAAGATGTTTGGAGTCGTCATTCTCGGCAAATGCAAGGTAACGTCCGTTTGCCTTTTCTATCAGACGCTTCAGAAAGTCATGTTTCTGTACTTCCTTGTCAACAGGTTCTGCAGTATTTTCGCAGAACGTGATTGCTAGAATGAGATTGTCTTCTGAACCAGGTGGCAGGAATTCCAGATACCGAGAATAGAGTTTTTGGTCTCCAGGTGTAAATCTGCGGAGTTTAATGGTCATGAGAAAAGCTGTAGGGACATCACGATACGCCTTTTGCTGCCACTCTTGAAATTTTATCATTGTCGCCTCTTCAGGGTATCCTGAAGTGATCACGTCTGGAGTGTCCACAATCTGAGAAGAAAAGGGCAGGAAAAACTACCTCATGAATATGATCTCATCAGTAATAATTCGGGGAAACACGGTCTAGAATGGCAGACAAGTAAAACTGGATGTTCCAGCCTCTCTCCCCAACCCCCAATCCCTCTCGGCCTATTGTTTTACCCTGCCCTCAACATTAAAATACCCCCATTTGCAGCACATGTTTTGACACACATGCATAGCTTTGTGAGTCTGTCTACTCACCCCAAAATAAAACCATTTTTGTCGATCACAATGAAACTTGATAAGATATAGTACAGCCATCAGAGCTAATAATAATAATAATAATAATAATAATAATAATAATAATATTATTATTATTATTATTATTATTATTATTATTTAAAATTATTATTATTATTATTATTATTATTATTATTATTATTATTATTATTATTATTATTATTAAAAGTAATAATAATAATAAAATTTATTTTATGAGAATAATTTATTTTATAAAGTACGTTTGCGACGCGCACGATAGTACGTGTGAGACGCGCAAGATAGATCCGATCGTTTTGTTTTGCAAAGCATTCAATAACAGAAAGTATTTACCTTTGATTTGAATTTGCATTGTTAGAAGAAGCATTGTATAACGTTGATAATTTTATTTGGTCGATATTATTGGAGAATTTTCTAGAGTTGCTTGTTTACTATCGATCGAAGCTTCGCGATAAATGTAAACAGCTGAGAATTTCTAGGCCCCTAAGGAAAGTTGTATGACGTAGTAACTTTTGTAAGAATATGGAAGAGAAGTTGCCGATCGTTTATCTTTGCCAGCGGTGGTTTTGTTCCGGTTTCTGGTCTCAAAATAGTACTCATCCACTCACTGAACGTCGCTGTGTGTCTGCGGTATTTTCCGACACGCTTTTCGATTCATGACTGTACCAGTATTCCTCGGACTGTACTCTAATCAATCACGTGATGAAAGCCGACTCAAGCACGCGCGACCAGAATCAAACACGTGATCCATTTGTCCAATAAAAACACTCGTTCTTAGCCTTTCGGGGTAAAGACAATAATGAAGGGAACTCGTACAGATCTATTTTTAGACTGACGTCAACTGGGGTTAGGGTAGGGTTGGGTTAGGGTTACACAGCAAAGAAGGCATCGATGATGTTAAGCTAGGACCAAGCTTGACGGAGTGTCAAAAGTTGGAGCTCAAGGACCTTATGGGCAAGTTTCCCCATAGCTTCAGTGATGTCCCAGTCTCTACGACTTTGGTCGGACATGAAGTCCACCTCATTTCAAATATTCCCGTTTGATCCAAACCCTTCCCGATCCCTTTCAAGGCCCGTGAATCCTTGAAGAAAGACATAGATGAGATGCTGAAGATGGGCATCATCAGGGAGTCCAGTTCCCCCTGTCGTGGTCTTGAAGAAGAAGGACCGGAGTAACAGAGTATGCATCGACTTTAGGAAGGTTAATAAGATCACCGTCTTCGACCCTGAGACGATGCCTACTGCAGCAGACCTCTTCTGCCAATTATCGGGGAGTAAAATATTCTTGAAGATTGACCTCAGCAAGGGTCATTGGCAAATTCCCGTGCGTCAACAAGACATACCAAAGGCTGCTTTTATAACTCCTGATGGGCCCCCACGGGCTCGGCTCCGCGCGCCGGGGGTGGACGCCATGCCTCTCTCTGGCTGGGTGACCAAGTTGCCTACCCCTTTTTCTTCTCTTTTGTCTTGTTTCTGTCTTATTGGTCCTTTCACCTATATTCTCTTCACTCTTAAATTCTCCCAGTATACTATGCAGTTTTGACTCCCTTTCTTCTGCCTTACCGGACTTTCCCTGTCTTCTTTTTCCCCATCATTCCTTCTTTTTCTACCCTTCTTTTTCTCTGTGGCCTTCTCTTGGCCCCCTGCGTTTGCCGTGCAGGGCAACCCGTGTCGGGGGAGAATGGGATCCTGGAGGTTGAGGTCACTGAGGGACTGCGGTCCCTCACACTAACACACCTCTTTGGCCCGGACTTCTCCTAGACGGGAGGCTGGCGTGGCCCGCGTCAGTCAAGCGGCTGGTCGTGTATTGCCCTAGCTCTGCTAGAAGGCTGCGGCTCATGGGTCAAACTTGAACAAAACCGTAGTGGCAGTGCGGGATTGTCTGGGTGTATATCCCCCCTGTAGCCCTGGTGCGTTTCCTTGCTGGACTTTCCGCTTGGACGCATCCCCTTGTTGGACTCCGTGGTGGGTGGGGAGCAGGGGGGATGAATTCATCAATTAATAACATGGCATCAACAAAAAACGACCTCACGGTGACGACTCTGACACGGATACGGACAGTGACTTGGACGTGAGACGAAAAGCTTGTGATTCTGGAGTGGAAGGGGCCTGGCCTCGTTTTTTGGTTGTAGAGGGGGCGGATCCAGCTATGCCACTAGGCAAGCCGTCTCCGTTCGAAATCCATAAAGGGTTCCAGTCCGTTTGCACAACCGGTTTCAAGGACGTTAAAAAATTGAGATCTGGGGCCTACCTGGTGGAGTGCTCGACCAAAAGGGCATCGGATTGTCTGCTCAAGAGGAATTCGACTGTCTTCGTTGATAGACCAATCAAAGTTTCTGTTCATGGAAGGTTGAATTCCTCCAAGAGAGTCATCCGATGTCAGGACCTGTGTGATATGTCCGAGTTGGAAATCCGAGATGAGCTCTCCAGCCAGGGGGTCACGGCAGTGCAGAGGGTATTTGTCACCAAAGGACCCCAACGTATCCCAACTAACACCCTTTTTGTGACCTTTGCAATGGCCAAGTTGCCGGAGTCACTCAAGGTGGGATACCTTAGGGTGAAGGTGACGCCCTTTACACCATCGCCTTTGCGCTGCTACCGTTGCCAAAGGTTTGGTCACGGTAGCAAGACCTGCAAAAGTACAGAAATTTGCCGCGAATGTGGAAAGGATAAACACGAAAATGCTTGCAAAGATCCTATTTGCTGTGTAAATTGCACGGGCAAGCATGCTTCCAGCTCCAAAGATTGCCCTCAGTGGCAGTTGGAGCTGGAAATTCAAAAGGTTCGGGCCACTGAGAGGGGCTCCTTCAGTGACGCGAGGAGAAAAGTCACAGAAAGTAGGCCGGCTGTGCGAGAGAGGTCATTTGCGTCCGTTGTTGGTTCCACACCTCTTGTGGAATCTAGCACACATCCGGCAACGGAAATTCTCTTAAATAAAATGACCCAGATTCTTGAAACGTTGTGCAAGCGGATGGACACTCTGGAAAAAATGCTCACGTTTGTTCAAAAGGGGGGTTCTCCAGCCCCACCGATTCCACTGGAGAACGTGCCGACGGGCACGTCCCCAACCGGCACCCACAACACGCAGACGGCCGTGTCAAAAGCCGTCACACCTGCTGCAAAGGAGGCTAGGCCTCATGCCACCGCACCAGCAACGACCGGTTTTAGCGACCGGGTAGTTGCTGGGGCGGCTAAAATTCTAGTTGCCCAGCAGAAGAGCGTCAGAGGAGGAGAGGGAAAGATTGGAAGGGGTGAAGGGGAGAGGGAAGATACAAAGTCCGGTGCTGGGGAGAAGGGGAGGAAGTCGGCTGGCAGTTCGGGTTCCGGGGCTTTGACAAAAAATCAAAGGCCCGGACCCCTTTCTTCCAAGCACCATCAGCCTCTCGAAACGGAGAACCGTTTCGGGGGGTTGATGGAACATGAAGAGATGGACGAGGGTCCAAAAGATAAAGAGACGTACTTGTGCTTTCAGAGATAAAAATTTTAGCATTCTTTTACTTCATTTTTATGGCCATTTTACAATGGAATATCCGAGGGATAAGGGCAAATTATGAGGAGCTCTGCTGTCTGCTTATAGAGCATCAACCTGAGGTGTTAGCCATTCAGGAAACTCTCCTGTCAGAGAAACATCTTATAGATATTAATGGTTATTCCTCTCTAGATTGTTTATCTTCTAGAGGCGTTTCACTCTTTATTCATAGAAATGTCCCATTTAACCCAATTTCACTTAATACAAGTTTACCAGCAGTTGCAGCCAGAGTATCTCTTTTTAAATCCCTCACAGTTTGTTCTCTATATTTGACACCATCAATAAATGTAACTAAAAGTGAACTTGAGAATCTGGTCCAACAGTTACCTAAACCTTTTTTGTTGTTGGGAGATTTTAATGGACGCTCTCCCCTGTGGGGTAGTGATCGTACCGATTCTCAGGGTAAAATAATTGAAGACATTTTAGACTCGTTAAACCTAGTAACTTTGAACGAGGGTGCTCCAACTTTTTCCTGTTCTAGAACTGCTTCTTTGTCCCACATTGATATATCGATCTGTGATCCCTCCTTACTTTTGGATTTTAAATGGACAGTTTTAGATCTCCATGGCAGCGACCATTTTCCGGTTTTATTTAAATATGATTCAGACAACCTTGAGCAAACTCATGGCAGGTGGAAACTGAAACAAGCTAACTGGAGTCTGTTTTCTAACCTGTCTGAGGTTCAGTTACGTACTAAGAAGCAGGAATTTTCGAATGCCATAGATCCAATCCAGCTTTACACTGACATAGTTATTAACAGTGCCAAGGAGTCCATTCCGCAAACTTCGTCAAACCCTCACACACTTAAAAAACCCTTGTTTGACGATGAATGTAGAAAACTTCAGCAAGCTCGTAAAAAAGCTTTAAGAACTATGTTTTTACACCCAAGCACTGAAAATAAACAAAACCACCAACGTTTGCGAGCGCAATGCCGACAGCTCTTCAAACGAAAGAGAAGTGAATCGTGGAGAGGTTTCTGCTCCACGCTTAATTCGAAAGCGAAACTGTCGAAGGTGTGGAAAGTAGTCCGCAAACTCAAAAATAGAAGTAACAAACAGGTGAGCCCATGCCTTACTGTGCAGGGTGACGTAATCGGAGATAAAAAATTAGTAGCTGATCTTTTGGCTTCTTCTTTTGCTGCAAATTCTTCCTCTGTAAATTATTCTGTCCCTTTTCAAACAGTTAAAACCCGTAAAGAAAAACAACAGTTAAATTTTACCTCCGATAATTCTGAAGATTACAACATTCCGTTTTCATTAGTCGAGCTTGACGATGCAATTAACAAAAGTGCAGATTCAGCAGTTGGACCGGATGATGTACATTATCAATTTCTCAGACATTTAACAAGGTACTCACGTTCTCAACTGCTGGACATCTTCAATCAGCTCTGGATCACTGGCACCTTTCCTCCCTCCTGGAGAAAGGCCATTATTGTACCCATTCCTAAACCTGGCAAAGACCATACTAACACAACAAACTATAGACCAATAAAAGAATGGTCTATTCTCGTTTACTGTGGTATCTAGAAACAAATAATATTTTATCCAACATTCAGTGTGGCTTTCGAAGTGGTCGAAGTACTGTTGACCACCTGGTGCGACTGGAAACTTTTATCCGTAACGCGTTCGTCCAGGGTGAACATGTCGTTGCCATCATGTTTGATTTGGAAAAAGCCTATGATACCACATGGAAATATGGCATTCTTTCAGATTTACAAGAAATGGGTTTGAAGGGACATTTACCTCTGTTTATATCCAATTTTCTAACAGACAGAATTTTTCAGGTTAAGGTTGGGGGATCTTTGTCAGATACGAGAGAACAGGAGATGGGAGTGCCTCAGGGTAGCATCTTGTCTTCCTTGCTGTTTAATATTAAAATAAATAATATTGTTCGTTCCGTTAAACGGGGAATTGACAATTCTTTGTTTGTTGACGATTTTGCGTTAGTAGCCAAAGGTAAAACTTTGGCATCTGCAGAACGTCAGCTACAGTTATGTGTCAAGGCCGTTGAAGACTGGGTTTTACAAAATGGTTTTAAATTTTCTGAAGCAAAAACTGAATGTATTCACTTTTCCAAGCACCGGGGAATTATTCAAGACCCTACTAGTATCCTCAATAAAACTCCAATAAAGGCGGTCCAACAAGTCAAATTTTTGGGTGTTATTTTTTATCAAAAGCTATCTTTCATTCCTCATCTGAAAATTTTGTAAACTAAATGTCAACAGGCCTGCAATTTGCTCAAGGTTATCAGTGGTACAGACTGGGGTGCTGACAAGAAAACTTTATTGCTGTTATATCGTTCTTTAATTAGATCCAAGTTAGACTATGGTTGCATTGTTTATGGTTCTGCTAGAAAATCTTATCTTAAGATGCTAGATCCAGTTGCCCATCAGGCACTACGCATTGCTTTGGGTGCGTTTCGCACTTCCCCTTGTGAAAGCCTTTACGTGGAAGCTAACGAACCCCCGCTGGAGCTGAGACGTACAAAATTGTCAATGAATTACTATTTAAAATTAAAAACTGATCCTATGAACCCTGCTTATGACTGTGTTTTCAACCCAGATTATGTTCAGAAATTTGAAGCCAAACCTAACACAATTCCTCCGTTTGGCATCAGAATGCAAGCTCATCTGTGTTACGTTGAAACGAACGAAAGTGTGTCTAAAGCGCGCACGATAGATCTAATCGTTTCGTTTTGCAAAGTATTCAATAATGGAGTTTATTTACCTTTGATTTGAGTTTGCATTGTTGTTAGGAGAGGCTTTGTATAACGTTGATAATTTGCTTTGGTCGATATTACTGTAGAAGTTTCTGGATCTGAGTGTTTACTTTCTATAGAATTTTCCCGATACATGTTGAAGCAAGAGGTCGTTCCAGAAGGAGAAATAATAATGTATGACGTAAGCCAGTGATGACGATCTTTTATTCGATTGGTGGCAGTGCGTCATTTCTACATTGTTCGAAATTCTTCCGGAAAAGAGAGAGGTTATTTAATCGTGTGCCGAGTTGCTGTTGAGAGATAGTGTTGTTGTTGATAGTGAAGCTGGAGAGTTGCTGTGAAAGTTGTTGAGTTAAATTGAGAATTGTATGCAGTTGTTGGTGTGTGCTGAATAAAAGTGGAAAACTTCATACGTCGACTTTGTGACTTGTATGCTGTTTGGACGGGTTGCGTGAATAAACGAATCTGAGTTACACAACTATCAGGAATTCAAGCATCGGGGCTGAATCAGATACTGATAGAAAACACCAACATCAAACGGAGTGTAACATTTTGGGGGTCAAGCCGCGATTCACGCCATAGCCAAGGGTTCAACTGCTACAACAAGCGAGTCAACGTTACGAGAGGCAGTCATCGAGGGTAGCCGCCAACGAGTTGCGTCGAGAGGGGCCAACATACTGGGACTACATCACCGATAGATTCGGGTTGACTGCAAGGGCGTGTAGTCGCTGAAGAGTTGCTTCGTGAGCGAACAACAGATCGGGGACTACGTTGCTGCCGTTAGACTACGTCGAGGGACAGTCTCGGAGCTACATCGCCAGTATTAGAGAGAGTGACGAGCGGACGTCGCGTCTACTTCAGCACAGGAGCGTGTACATCAACACCAGCGTGGTGCAGCGTCGCATACGACGAGGACAGCGGGGCCTGCGTCAGCGAAGGCGACTAGTGACAAGCATCAGCGCTACTGCAGAAAGAGTGCTGTTCTAGAACAGTCTAGAAAGGTACAGCACAGTCAAGAACTTTCAAGAAAAAGAACTCTACAGTCAAGAACCTTCTAGAAAAGAACTTTCCAGAAGCATCAAGATGGCTGACTTCTGGCAGAAAGGGGTTGAACTAAATCTAAAAGGCAAGCAGCTGACGGAGTACGTCAAGTCTCAGGAGAGAATGCGAGAAAGAGAATTGGAAGAGAAGCGTCTAGAAAAAGAAATAGAACTAGAACAGAAGCGTCTAGAAGTAGAAGAGCAGCGTCGCCGTGAAGAACGAGAATTAGAAGAGCAGCGTCGCCGTGAAGAAAGAGAATTTGAACAGCAACGTCAAGAGAGAGAAGAGCAGCGTCGCCGTGAAGAAAGAGAGTTCGAGCTGAAGCGTCTTGAAGGTGAGCGTCAGTACCAGTTAGAGTTGGCGCGTATCCAAAACAATCAGCATGCGCCACAAGTCACCAACGACCATACGGCTCCTAAATTGCCAGCTTTCGTCGACGGGAAGGACCAGATCGACAGCTATCTGGCGAGATTCGAAAGGTTCGCCGAAAGCTCTAACTGGCAACCTCAAGACTGGGCAATTCGACTGAGTGCACTTCTGACGGGGCAAGCTCTCGAAGTTTACACCAGACTGTCGAACGATGACGCCAAAAACTACGACGTCTTGAAAGAGGCCCTGTTGCAGTGCTACAACTTTACAGAGAAGGGCTACCGTAAACGCTTCCGTGAATGCCGGCCTAAGTCAGACGAGACGCCAAAGCAGTTTGTGGAGCGCCTGTCGTCATATCTTACGACAGTCTCCATGACCTGATTGTGAAAGAACAATTTCTCAATGCCTGTCACAAGGACCTAGCGACCCACTTAGAAGAACAAAAGCTGCAGACGCTTAAAGATGTGACTGAGGCTGCTGAAAGATATCTCATCGCTCATGGGAAAACCCTGGGGCCACCCAGCGCGACGAAACATTTTCAGAAGACTGGAAACCATGTGAACCAGATCCAGGGAAGCCAGACGAGCCAGAGACAGACAGACTCCACGCCTCCTCCCAGGGAAGGGCATTCAAGGGGCTGTTTCACCTGCAACGCTACAGACCACAGAGCGGCTAACTGTCCTCAAAACAAAAGTAGCGGACAGCGGAGCAGTACGGACAATTCAGCGGCGGGCAACCGGCAGAGGCGGTTCTCCAATCAACGGCAAACCAGTAGATCTGACCATCAAGTGTGCGGCGGGAGCGTCATTCTTCCGAGTGAGACCGAGCGCACAGCTACCCTGCGGACGTGCAAGAGTGCATGACTGATGGCCAACTTCCTCCTTGCCAACGGGAAAATCCATCCCCGTCGTCGCCAGCGCAGCTGTGACCGTACAGAACATGCCTGTTTCCAAGGGACGCGTCGGAAATCATGAAGTGACTGTTTTAAGAGACTCTGGCTGCAGTGGGGTCATCGTCAGAGAAGACCTAATCGCTAAAGAACAGTTCACTGGCGATTCAAAATGGACACTTATGGCCGACAGCAAATGTGTGAGAGCGCCAGTTGCGAAGATTCATGTCAACACCCCTTTCTACATAGGCGAAGTCGAAGCGGTTTGCCTGAAGAAGCCGCTGTATGATTTGATGATCGGGAATATCGACGGCGCGAGACGACCCGACGACCCCGATCCAGAGTGGAGTCCTGCCTCAACCCAACGCGTCGAAGTTGTGGAGGAGGATCCATTGCCGTTTCCCGATGGAGACCTTACAGAGCTGCTACGGGACAATGTGGTTACTCCGGCTCAGCCCTGCCGACCAGAGATCGTCGGTGCTGTTACTACCAGGGCCCAGGCCAAGAGAGACAAGATGTCTACGCCACTGAAGGTCGCCGACAACTCTAAAGCTGCCATCGTGGACAGAGATAAGCTGATCCAGCTCCAGGAAGCTGATAGCACTTTAAACAAGTATAGGAACCGCCAAGACCACGTGACCAAGGGCAGTGGCACGGTCTATTTTGAGGTGAAGGCCAAGATCCTGTACAGAATCTTCCAGCACCCGAGGGTCAACGGAGGTAAACCACTACGTCAAGTACTGGTACCATTACCCTTAAGGCGCCAGGTGATGGAAGTAGCGCATGACTCAATTATGGGAGGTCACCTAGGTATCAAGAAGACGTCAGACAGAATCCAGGCGGTGTTCTACTGGCCAGGACTTCATGCGGACGTCAGCCGTTTCTGCCGATCGTGTGACATTTGCCAGAAGACCATACCTCGAGGAAGGGTCCCGAAAGTGCCTATGCAGAGGATGCCTCTGATCGACCGACCTTTCAAGAGGGTGGCCTTAGACTTAATCGGCGAAATAAGACCTCCGAGTGAAGAAGGTCATCGATGGGTACTGACTTTAGTGGACTATGCGACTCGGTACCCAGAAGCAGTGCCACTGAAGAAGATTGACACTGAAACTGTAGCAGAGGCACTGGTGGACATGTTCAGTAGACTTGGAGTGCCTGAAGAAATTCTGACAGACCTCGGGACGCAGTTCGTCTCTGACTGCATGAAGGAGGTCAACAGACTGCTGAGCATCCGGCATTTGACTACGACACCCTACCATCCGATGTGCAACGGGCTTGTCGAAAAGTTCAATGCTACGCTGAAGTCCACCCTGAAGAAACTGTGCAGCGAGCAGCCCAGACAATGGCATCGCTACATCAACGCCTTACTTTTCGCCTACAGAGAAGTACCGCAGGAGTCCACCGGCTTTTCTCCGTTCGAGCTGCTGTACGGAAGAACCATCCGAGGGCCGATGCACATCCTAAAAGAACTGTGGACGAAAGAAGTAGACACCCCAGAGGTGAAGAACAGCTACCAGTACGTGTTTGAGCTACGGGAGAAGCTGGAGCAGACTCTCGAGATAGCCAGAGAAAACCTGAAGAAGTCCCAGGACTGTGGAAAGCACTACTATGACCGTAGGGCTGTGAACAGGAAGTTTAAACCTGGCAACAAAAGTGCTGGTGCTGCTACCTACTGATACAA
>CM072514.1:86359580-86401278 GCA_036898135.1 Oncomelania hupensis | reverse complement strand
TCGCAACGATCAACTAGAAAATTATTATTATTATTAAATCTAAAATGAAATGAAACTTGAAGTGTAACGTCTACAACCAGCATTGACGATATGGTTGATATATTATAGGCTAAACTCAAACAGTGTTTCGAGACAAAAGTTATTAAATGAAAAGCGGTTTATGGATATTGGGCTATATACCATCAGATATTATCAATATCGTTTGATGGTATTACCATAATTGAGTATTAGTATTGTTTGATGCTATGACAATATGTATACATTTTAAAAATTACTTAATATATTGCGGTATTGCTGTTTATTACCTTGAGCAACTCTTGAGCTGAAAAAGCGCTATATACAAATGATTACATAAAATACATAAATATTAGTATTTTGGTTTTATTATTATGGATGCCATTACGGTATTTGTTTAATAATAATAATAATAATAATAATAAATAATAATAATAAATAATAATAATAATAATAATAATAATAATAAGAAGAAGAAGAAGAAGAAGAAGAAGAAGAAAAGAGGAAGAAGAGGAAGAAGAAGAATATTCCTATTCTATCCCGTAACTCGAAAGTCGTTGGGACACCACAGATGTCGTTTAACCAGCGTACTGCATCTTTCTCTGTCCTCAGCAATCCTCATGGCTTCGCTCAGTGTCAAGCCAGCCCATTCTTGAATGTTGTCCCCCCCCCCCCCCCCCCACTACTTTTTTATCTCCCTCTTCTTCTGCCTCGTTGCACCGTGCTTTGCAGGATGGTATTTGTGACGTGGGGTTTTGTTGTTGCTGGGCTCTGCACAATGGAATGCTATTACCCACTGTCTTAGTCTATGGGGATCGCTAGTAATCTCCCTTTGACTTTACTTAATACATTTTTTGTTTAGCTCGGTCTGTGTTTAGGCTGGGGTACAGAGATAGATAGAAAAATGGTAAAAGATCACTGTCACACTAGCTTTCACACGGCTATGAAACATATGTAGTCCAGCCACTTGATAACAGTAAAATCACACATTTATTTCCTCTACTCTATACACGATCTTCGATGTACGAAACTAACTTAAAAGTTCAAATGTCAATGCGAATGGTTCGCTCTGGATAGGTCTAGGCAGCTACTTTATCTTCATCGGGCACTGGATACTTTCTGCCCTAATGGTCAGAGTTCTTGAAGAGTGGACTACTGTGGTCCTGTTTATACAGAGTTTGGTGCACTGAAGGCTGTGTACTTAGCTCAGTGTCCGAAGAGCTGTGTTGTGGTTGATTCCTTGACACGCTGTGTTGTCTTGGAGTTTTTTTCCCTGTGGCTAGACTGGTGGGCTCTCTTTGCTCGTTGCTAGAGAGACCTCTGCAGACCAACTTTCAGCGACGACTTGTTCTGGTCTTTTGCCGAGTTGGGCTCACGATACAATGCCTGCTCGTCTGTAACATATGAGACGAAATTCTGCACAACCCTGTATAATAGGTGTGTGCAGAGCGTCTCACTGAAGACCGAAGTAGCCCTCAGTGATTAGCTCCACATCTCTATATATAAGGGAAGAACATTCTGCTAAGTTCGTGGTCCACTGGAATCTCCACTCTAATTTCCTATACATATATAAATATAACTCTTGGCTAACTATACACATAGAGAAAGAATTAGGTTGGTTGGTTGGTTGTTTTATTTACGTCTTTTCCACCAAAGATGATAAGATGGGGGAAAAAATATGTACACAAATCTAGCCACAGGAGAATCCATCAAAAGTTTTGCTAACAATGCACTTTGACAGAATTAATATTATACACCTTCTCTGGTACAGCCACTGGTCTGCATGCATACATAATGGTTAAATAACAGTGGATCCGTACATATCGCCACGTGGTGACGCAACGTTGGACTAATAATTCAATTCTGAGCATAGCAATTTTCACAAACATAATTCAACAATAATATAAATACATCACGATGAAACAAAACAAAAGTATGTTCATTTACCTTTTTGACAATGTCAGGCCGTGGCTAACTTGATTGAATTCGAATTTCAACAAGTCCTGCTTCCTAAGTCTGCTCAGGAGAGAGATTTCTGCTAGAGTGTAACTGTGTACTGCTCGGCGTGTGAACGCACAATGAATCTAGACAGACTTTCTACCTGCCTCTGCTTGAATCAGCCAGAACTGGTTCTATCTAACCTAGCTGTGTTCTCATTGGATGGAAAAATCTGAGTGACTGTAAAATCGAAGCTCTATCGTAGGCTGCGATGATGTCATTACCTACTTGGCTATCGTCAGCATACAACTGCTACGCATGATCACTTATGTCGTCTGCTTCAGACTAACAGTAACCTTCTAAGTCTACACTGACTAAACAAGCAAAAGCTTAAAATGTGCGGGGTAAACTGGTCCTCTTGTTACAGTATTTGCAAGTCTTGATGCTCTGTTGACATGGCCATACCATCAGAGTTACGTTTCTCCACCACTGTGAGCATGTCATCGTGTTGTCCAATGGCTTGTGTGATAGTATGTCGGACTTCGTCGTTGGTGATGTGCTGGGTATACAGAAGGAAATGCCCAGAAGTCTTCTGTAGCATTTCATTTCCATGCTTTTTATTCTTCGTTGTAGGTCTACTGTGAGGTTCCATGTTTCGCAAGCGTATAGGAAGATGGAGATGGCAATTATGTATTATTATTATTTTTTTAAATCCTATCCCGTAACTCGAAAGTCGTTGGGGCACCACAGATGATCTTTTAACCAGCGTACTCCATCTTTCTCTGTCCTCAGCAACCCTCATGGGTTCTTCTTCTTCTTCTTCTGATTATTGTTATTACGGCATTTTTTTATTATTTGTATGAGTTTTGTTATGGTAGTAATGTTAATTATTACTTATGCTAATACGGTAGTGTTAGTTATTATTATTTATGCTATTAAGGCAGGGACGTTTAGTATTATTTATGTTAATATGGTAGTGCTGTTTATTATTATGTATGCTATTAAGGCATTGATGTTTATTATTATTTATGCCATTACGGCAGTGATGTTTATTATTATTGATGCTATTACGGCAGTGATGTTTATTATTATTTTTGCCATTACGATATTGCTGCTGCATAATACATAACACGACTTCTCAAGCTCAGGCCATGGCTTTAAATATTTTTTGTCTGCGATGGTAGAATATGTTATTGTTTTAGTTATGCAGTTTTCATTCAGTTTTTACCTTTCCAATGTTTGTTATTTAGCCAGTATAATTATAATTGTTGTCTTGCATACTACCAATCAGGTTTTTACATACTCGATTTTTAATTAGCAGCATCAGCATTAATTACCATAATCATTCTTGACCTTGAGGGCATAACAGGCGCATTCAGAATCTCATTAAGCCTAATCGTAATCAGTGCGATCGTTGAGCCTTGTTCGTATTTTGGGAAACGGCGCTGTATAATTACTTTTATTTATTATCATTATTAATCTGGGAGTCTTTCATGCGCTTTATATGATTTTAGCCAGCTTAATGTCAGAGAGGAGAGAGAGAGAGAAAGAGAGAGAGAGAGAGAGAGAGAGAGAGAGAGAGAGAGAGAGAGAGAGAGAGAGAGAGAGAGGTTAACCTTGTACTATTTGTTGTAAACCAGGAATAGGGGGAGGGGAGGGGAGAGGGAGTAGGGATAGGGATTGGGAGGGGGGTGAGGGTGAGTGGAGGCGCGTGTGCCAAAAGACTTCTTCAAGTATTATAGATATAATGTATATGTTAAACGATACTTACATTAACCATCAAGTATTATAGATATATGTATATGTTAAACGATACTTACATTAACCATCAAGTATTATAGATATATGTATATGTTAAACGATACTTACATTAACCATCAAGTATTATAGATATATGTATATGTTAAACGATATATGTATATGTTAAACGATACTTACATTAACCTTCAAGTATTATGTTAAACGATACTGCCATTAACCATCAAAAGCTGGCATGTGGGCGGCTCGAGTGGTTGGAGTTTGTTCCTATATCGGGCAGCGCCTTGAGTTGCTCCTAAGCTGGAACAGCGCTATATAAGAACGAGTAAATAAATGTAAAATTATAGTATGAGCAATTTCTATAGGGCATGTATTACGCTTATCGCTAAATCCTATCCTATTTTGTCCTATCCAATCCTATCCTATCCTATCCTATCCCATCCTATCCCGTAACTCGAAGGTCGTTGGGGCACCACAGATGATCGTTTAACCAGCGTACCCCATCTTCCTCAGTCCTGAACAACCCTCATGGCATCGCTCAGTGTCAAACCAGTCCAGTCTCATATGTTGTCCTCCCACCTCTTTTTCTGTCTCCCTCTTCTTCTGCCTCCTTACACCGTGCCTTGCAGGATGGTCTTTGCAAGGACTGATGCTCTGATGACGTGGCCATAACCATCGGAGATTCCGTTTCTTCACCACTGTGGGCATGTCATCGTCTTGTCCTATAGGTCCTATAAGCTTACGAAAAGACGATATAGCCAGTAATCCTATACCATAGTTGTGACCATGCACCCCACACAGTCTGTGAGCATGGTGCACGGCCAACAAGGTGGACATTGGTCAACAGGAATAAGCTTAGTCACTGTCGTACGGTCGGCTTCCAACAACAACAACAACAACAACAGACGCTAGTTACGGACAGATTATTTTATTATTAGACTTTGTTTTGGGTTAGGATGGATTTGATGAGGCTTAACAGTGAGTTTCCGTTTCTTCACTACTGTGATCGTGTCATTCGTGATGTCTAATGGCTTGTGTGATGCTCTATCGGACTTTGTCGTTGGTGCTGTGGTGGGTATAGGAAATGCACAGAAGTCTTCTGTAGCACCTCATCTCCATGCTTTGTATTCTTCGTTGTAGATCTGCTATGAGGATCCATGATTCGCAGGCGTATAGGAAGATGGAGATGACAAGGGAGCGCAGCAGCCTTACCTTGGAATGTAGACTGATGGTCCTGTCTTTTTCTATGGCCTTCAACCTTGTCAGGGCAGCAGTTGTTTGTGCGATCCTGGAGAGGACTTCCTGTCGGGACCAAATGTCTGATATAATGGCTCCTAAAAATATGTGAAGCTATGCACTGTGTTGAGGGATTGGCCTTGGACTTTGATGTCCATGTTGATGCCATTGGTGTCGTTGGTCATCATTTTGGTCTTCTCTGCACTTATTTCCATTCCATAGGCTCTGGAGGTGGTGTCAAGATTCTGTACCATCTGTTCAAGTTCTTGTTCCCCTCCAGCCAATCCATCAATGTCATCCGCAAAACGGAGGTTGGAGATTGCTCTACCCCCTATGCTGACTGTGCCTTCGTGATCTGGAAGGGCGTCTGACATGATGCGCTCCAGGAAGATGTTAAAAAGCTTGTTGGAGAGAGTAGGCATCCTTGACGCACATCGATTGTTTTTTATGAACCAGCTTCCGATGGCGCTGTTGTGGAGGACTGCACTGGTTGCCTTGTCATACAAGTTTTGATGACTTCAATAATTTTAGGGCTGATGTACACTCTCATGTTTGCCCACAGAACTGCATGTCAGACTCGGTCAAACGCTTTCTTGAAGTCTACAAACAAATGATAGAGATGTTGTTGGTGCTGTAGGTATTTCTCGCAGATTATTCTGAGGTTGAAAATCTGTTAGTGGTACTTCGCCCTGCCCTGCATACTGCTTGTTCTTCAGCTATTGATTTGTTCAGCTTGGGGTTTGAACCTGTTGAATATTATTTTCAGAAGAACTTTGCTGGAATGGCTGATGAGGCTGATGGTTCAGTAATTTTCACACTCCTGAAGGTTACCTTTTTTGGGAAGAGTGATGACAAGCGACTGTGTCCATGGTGTTGGCCACTCCACACTCTGCCAGATCTTATTACAGATAATGGTGATTACAGATAATCAATCATCGCTTCTCCTCCTGCATGAAGCAATTCCGCTGGTATGTTGTCCACTCCCGCTGACTTCCCTTTCTTCAGTGAATGCACTGCTGCCTCAACTTCTTCTATGAGAATAGGGAGGATTTCTTATTCTTTTCTGTTATGGGGATCAGCTATAACTGATGGGTCTCCGTTTGGTGTGTGGTTGTAAAGGTCCATCTATCCAATTCTTCTTGTTCCTGTAAGTCATATACCAGACTTGCTTTGGATTGTGGAGACCTTGGGCTGTTTAACACTTGTCAGCCGCTTCACACTCTGGTAGGCCTTCTTGCTTTTGTTCTTGTTCAGACTGTTCTCTATTTCCGGCATTGATCTTCTATCCAGTTCTCCTTTGCAGTGCGCATGCCTTTTCAGATGCCATTGTTAATTTTTCGGTGCGCATCAGCTTAATGTGAGATGTTATTTTTCTTTTTCATCTCTCTTCGTTTATCACACAGATCCAAAAGTTCAGGTGTGATCAACGGCTTCTTCTTTGGTCGGTGCTTGCCAAGGATCTCCGTGGCGGCATCCGTCACAGCAGAGTTGAAGGTGGTGGTCATGGTGTGGACATATACTCCACCAGCTCCCAAAATGAGCAGTGGTGCAAATTTCCCTCCAATAGTGGCTTGAAATATTTCTGCCACCTCCGGGTCTTGCAGTTTGTCCAGGTCGAACTTCAGTCTAGTGCACTTTGCTGTGTTTACTCTCTTCATATGGAGCCAGAAGGACGTCATCATGAGATCGTGGTCACTTCCGATTTCTGCTCATAGAAAAGTGCGTATTCTGCCAATGTTGATGCTTGATCTGAAGCGTGTCATGAGCATGATGTAGTCAATCTGGTTGTGATGATCCCCGCCGGACTGTGCCATGTCCATCGTCTGGATGTTTTGTGGAGACCAAGCGTGTTTGCCAGTATCAGATTGCTGTATCTTGCAAACTCCAAGAGTCTCAGACCCATGTAATTTGTCTCGTTGTTGCAGTGTGGTCCACATGTCTCCCCAGTTGTGGTGCGCATCTTGGCCAACCTTGGCATTCCAGTCGCCTTGCACTATGACTATTTCCATCTTCGGCACTTGGTCAAGGACAGCCTGTAGATGTTCATAGAAATACTCCACTTCGCTGTCGTCATAGTCTGATGTTGAGGCATAGGCCTGAATGATGGTGATTATGACGGTGGGTCTATTGGTGCTGGCTCTGAACAATGGATTCTATTACCCACTCGTCTTAAGTCTGTGGGGATCGCTAGTAAATCTCCCTGTGACTCTACTTAATACATTTATTTGTTTAGGTCGGTCTGTGTTTAGGCTGGGGTACAGAGATAGAAAGAAAAATGGTAAAAGATCACTGTCACACTAGCTCTCACACGGCTATGAAACATAGGTAGTCCAGCCACTTGATAATAGTGAATATCACACATTTATTTCCTCTACTCTATACACGATCTGCGAAGTACGATACTAACTTAAAAGTTCAAATGTCTCTCGGACTGGTTCGCTTCTTAATAAGTCTATGCAGCTACTTTATCATCATTGGGTACTGGTTGCTTTCTGCCTTAAGGGTCAGAGTTCTGGAAGAGTGGACTACTGTGGTCCGTAGATACAGGTTTGATGCACTGATACCAAAGTCACTTAGCTAAGGTTTGAGGTGCTGTGTTGTGGTTGCTTCCTTGATAAGCCTTGTTGTTGTGGATTCGTCTCCTTGTTGCTAGACTGGTGGGCTCTCTTTGCTCATTTCTTGAGATACCTGGCAGGCCAACGTTCAGCGACGACGTGTTCTTGTCTTTCGTCTGGTTGGGCTCACGATACAATGCCTGCTCGTCTGTAACATATGAGACAAAATTCTGCACAACCCTGTATACTAGGTGTGTGCAGAGCGTCTCACTGAAGGCCGAAGTAGCCCTGAGTGATTAGCTCCACATCTCTATATATAAGCGACAAACATTCTGCTAAGTCCGTGGTCCACTGGAATCTCCACTCTAATTTCCTATACATATATAAATATAAATCATGGCTAACTACACACATAGAGAATTAATTAATATTATACACATCCTCTGGTACAGCCACTGGTCTGCAAGCATACATATAGGTTAATCAACAGTGGGTCCGTACGGAATACAACATGGCGTCAAACCCGGTCGTGTTTTGCCACGTGGTCACGCAACGTTGGACTAACAATTCAATTCTAAACATGGCAAATTGCACAAACATAATTCAACAATAATATCAAGACATCACGATGAAACAAAAGTATGTTCATTTACCTCTTTGACAATGTCAGGCCATGGCTAACTTGATTGAATCGAGTTTTCAACACGTCCTGCTTTCCTAGTCTGTCAGTGGAGAGATTTCTGCTAGAGTGTAGCTGTGTACTGTTGACGGCAGGGATAGCCCAGTGGTCAGAGCGCGCGACTTGTGTGAGTGCATCTTGGGCGACGTGGGTTTGAATCCTGACTTCAGCAAACTATTTTTTGATTGCTGGATATTACGGACCAGCGCCTTGAGAAGCTCCCAGAGCTTGTAAGTGCGCTATATAAGAGAAATCTCTTTCTTTCTTTTTACTCTTAGGCACGTTGATCAGCGAATGACTCTCCTAAGCTATCAGCCTGAACCAGGGAGAACCGGTATACCTATTCTCTCTGTGTCCCGATTGGCTGTAAATTCGATGAGCTCTAACGTAAGCTGGATGATGTCACTATACTGCGCTATCGTCCGTATACAACTGTGTATCCTTACCGTGAACTTGTATCGTCTGCTGCAGCCTAACATTAACCTTAATGTTACAGCTGACTAAACAAGGCAAAAGCTTAAAAGGTGCTGTGTATAAATCTCGGCTCTTGTTACAGTGATTTTGAAAGGGGCTGCTCTTTGACTGATGGTAATGAGTCTACTGTAGACTGGGCGGCAACCCATGACTGTGGCTAGAATGTCTCTTTGGACCAAGAATCCAACGCCGTGTTCGTGCCTGTCGTCTCTACCGCTGAAATAAAGCTTGTGGCCTTTTTCGGTCGTTGTTTTATCTAGGCTTTTCCAGCGCAGTTCGCTGATACCTAAATCGTTCCATCGATGTTGGTCTAGCTCGTGGACCAATTCTTCTAATTTTCCCTCCACAGTTAGGGTCCTGATTTTCCATGTTCCTTTGACGATGTGTTTCTCGTGCGGATCTTGCTAAGTTGTCCATCAGTAGCACACGTATTACCTCCGTCCTGATGCCGTGCTAACATCACCCCTGTTAGTCGCCTCTTACGATCTACGACACGCCGGGAAACATTGGGTCTCTTCTATTTAGTGCCCGAACCCACAGGGCATAGGTGTGAATGTGGGTAATGTTAACATTGTCTTGTGGTAGTAAGGGTTGGTTCGGTTGGGTTTAGGCTGTATAGTACGATTGTTTGTTGGGTTTATGCTAGGGTGGGTAAAAGTTACGGGGGAGTTAAGGTTAAAGTCAGCACAGGTTAGAGCGGGTTCGGTAAGATTTGGTAGTAGTAGATAAGGCTCGGGGAAGTGTTGGTTTAAGTTTCGGGGGGAGGGGGTAAGGTTAGGATATTGTCATCAGAGGGTGTGGCGATGGGTTGTGTTTATTAAGAGTGCCGTCGGCGTGGTTTAGACAGCATGAATAATAGATGAGAGGAAAGCTGATGATGAGATGACAGCTTTTTTTTTCTTTTTTGGGTTTGTTGACGTTGTCTACCTTCCATCCTGCCGATTGAGGTCGTCATTTATTTATCTCCGTCCCCCACACTCTTGCATGGCCCTCTGAATTATGCAGCCCTTAATTTGCTAGATTGAGCCCAGTCAATGGAAATGAAAATTTTTTTTTTATATGACCGGACTTGAGGGGCCGAGGTAGGGTGAATTATTGAGGCGTTTGTCTGCAGATCTTCTGGCAAGCTTGTTACACTAAATCTTCGTGGCGGATTTTCATGATTTTTATTTTCAACCCAAAAGATTAAAACCCCAAATGTCGGCCTAGTTCTGTTTTACAATTTTCATTTCAGTTCAACATGTTATTTGTATGTATGTTTGCGAACATGTGATTTTTGAGACCACTTTATTCTCACGCGTGGGTATACAAATATAATAAAATTCATTTAACAATTTAAATTTGAAATAATCTTACACCCTAATTTAAAATTGAAGTACGCCCCCGAAAGCTCCAGCATTGTTATTTCCGTCGAGTTTAGTTATGTAACGTTTCTTTAAGGTATGTAACATATTCTTTTTGTTCTTTAAGGTATGTAACATGTTCTTTTTGTTCTTTAAGGTATGTAACATGTTCTTTTTGTTCTTTAAGGTATGTAACATGTTCTTTTTGTTCTTTAAGGTATGTAACATGTTCTTTTTGGTCTTTAAGGTATGTAACATGTTCTTTTTGGTCTTTGATTATGTAACGCTATATGAAACAAGCTATCGTATTCTGATATAATACCCGGAAGTTTAATATTATAAGTATATATATTAAAGACTGTCTTATAGGTGCTCAACAGAAAACAATAGTCTAATGTTCATAAATTATTTACCTTAAATGGCAAAGCAGTGTGAATGCTCAATATTCATAACTATCTTTTGTGCACTTTGAACTGTATATTTTTAATAGTCAAAAGCGGCTTATAGATACTAGTAGTAGTAGTAGTAGTAGTAGTAGTAGTAGTAGTAGTAGTAGTAGTAGTAGTAGTTGTACATACTTCCTGTTACTGTGCATGAGATATTAAATAACTTAGGTGCTATGCAGTGATGTGTATAATTATGTACCTTGAACAACAAAACAGCTGCGTTTTAAATTGTTTATTTATTGTGGTTACGTCTTTGAATTGTACATGTACATAATTCATTTCAAGTATTGTATGCAACTGCCAAAATAACGATTGTTTGACTCAAACATGTTTGTCTGTTGTTGCTCACTGTCTTAAACCTGTATTTATGATGTTTGTCTTCTTTAGGTGTATTTTTGATTTATATGTGTGACTATAAACTAGGTGTATTTTTATGTATGTAGTGTGTCTTTGCTAGATGCATGTTTGACTCGTGAATAGCAATGTGAGTTCATGTATTCATTCCCCCAACAAAATTTGAAGATTTTTGCAAATCTGTACGAGATTAGTTTTAAATAATATCGAAAAAAAATTTCCGTCCGTCTGTTCGCCGTCTGTCTGTGTAAAAACTTTAAAGTGGCTATGTATTCAGAACTATTTCAACTATCACAACCAAACTTAGAAAGATAGTGTTTACCCATGAGACCTCATAAAGGATCAGTGAATAAATTATTTCACTTCAAGGTCAAGGTCACAGGGCCATCAAATGCTTGTCAAAAAATGATAATTTCTCACGAAATTTCACTTTTTTAAAAAAAAATAGGTTAATAATATTGAACTTAGATTCTTTGAAGCATGATATATATCAATGAAAGAAAGAAAAAAAAAAAAAAAAAAAAAAAAAAACTTTAAAAAGTGGGACTTACAGGCTCAGAGAGCTTCTCAAGGCGCTGGCCCGTAATATCCAGCAATCACAAAATAGTTTGCTGAAGTCAGGATTCGAACCCACGTCGCCCAAGACGCACTCACACAAGTCGTGCGCTCTGACCACTGAGCTATCCCTGCCGCATATACTATGCAAATTTTGCCAACCTCACTCCAAGATCAAGGTTACTGGAGCTGTCCAAAGTCGGTTAGTATAGGTATTTTGAAGTGACCTTGACCCTAAACTATAAGAGATAAAAAGTCCACATTTGTTGTATTTAGAGAGGATAGATTGTTCTTTCATATGTACTCCGTTTTTGCGTTGATCTTGAAGGTTAAAGTCATTTTAAGCCTTGCTAAAACATACAAAAAATAAGTCATCGTACAGTGGAATGGCTGTTTATTTAATCCTAGTATGCAACAACTGATGAGATGAGGTGCTACGAAAACTTCTGGGCATTTCCTATACCCAGCACATCACCAACGACGAAGTCCGACAGACCTTCACACAAGCCAATGGACAACACGATGACCTGCTAACAGTGGTGAAGAAACGGAAACTCTGATGCACAGGCGCTTGTATCTGGACACGCGAGCGCCTATGCCTGTGACGCGTCTCCTCTGGACACGCGAGCGCCTATGCCTGTGACGCGTCTCCCAGGCATAGGCGCTCGCGTGTCCAGATACAAGCGCCTGTGCTCTGATATTATGGCCACGTTACCAGCGCATCAGGTCTCGCAAAGACCATCCTGCGAGGCATAATGCAAGGAGGCAGAATAAGAGGGAGACAAAAAAAAGAGGTGGAGGGACAACATTCGAGAATGGACTGGCTTGACACAGAGCGAAGCCATGAGGGTTGCTGAGGACAGAGAAAGATGGAGCACGCTGGTTAAACGATCATCTGTGGTGTGCCCCAACGACTTTCGAGTTACGGGATTGGATAGGATGCAACAACATTTAGTTATTTGATCACACATGCATGAGAAATCGCGTGAGGGTCAAGGTCATCCCAAAGTCAAGGTCACTAAAGGTCAAGGTCATCTCAAGATCACAGGTGGTTTTTTTGGGCATAAAAACATTTTTGGGGGGATAGTACATGAGTGTATTTGCAGCCGGAGGTCAATGAGATGAAAGTCGGCATTTGCATTTTAATGCCACCATTTCATTTTGTTTTTTCTGGGCACTCATTTTCATGTTAAATATTGCGAGTTCCATAAGGAGCATGTGAGTCATATGGACTTTGCCCAACTAGTTATATATTGTGTGTGTCTAAGCTAGGTGTATTAATATTGATTATGCGTGCATAAGCTGGATGTATTTTTATGTATCGTGTGGGTCTACGCTAGAGGTATTTATGTGTATCAAGTGTGTTTATGCTAGGTGTATTATTTCTTTATGAATTATGTGTGTCTAAATTAGATGTATTTATTTGTATTATGTGTCGATGCTATGTGTATTTGTAGGTATTATGTGTCTATGATCGAGGTGTATTTATTACGTGTGTCTAAGACTGGTGTACTATATTTTTAACGATTGTCTAGGTTTGAACGCTACAACTTTATTTTTCACCGTTCAAATTTTAAAAAAGCATTGGTTTTTATATAAGTTTTTGTGCATGTACAGGAAGACCACAGGCGCCGGACTTGTGTCGTTTTGTCTGTGAAGAAGAATCAGCCAAGATACTACTTCAGAGACAAAACAGACCACGTTTTCAGTGCCTGTGGTGAGGGTGTGATGTGACTCGATTGTTTTGACTATTCGTAGTAAATATATTCATATCTAGTTTATGTGTAATAATCAGCATTATGATTTCTCATGCTAGCATTGTTCTTACGGGTTCACTGTCTGTCCGTTCGTCCCTCTGTCCGTTCCTTTCACTATCTCTGTTCTGTCTCTCTCTGTCTGTCTGTCTCTCTGTCTGTCTGTCTCTGTCTGTATGTCTTTCTCTATCTCTGTGTGTTGAAGTCTTTCCTCTATTTGTGTCTCTATCTGTGTGTGTGTCTCTCTCTGTGTCTCACTTTGATTGTCTCTATGTGTCTGTCTCTCTCTGTGTCTCTCTGTGTGTATATCTCTTTCTCTGTCTGTCTCTCTTTCTTTCTCTGTCTGTCTATGTCTCTCTCTCTGCGTCTATGTCTCTCTTTGTGTGTCTATGTCTGTGTCTCTCTGTGTGTATATCTCTTTCTCTGTCTGTCTATCTCTCTTTGTCTCCCTCTGTGTGTCTCTCTCTGTGTGTATATGTCTCTCTGTGTCTCTCTGTGTGTATATCTCTTTCTCTGTGTGTCTATCTCTGTCTCCCTCTGTGCGTCTCTCTCTGTGTGTCTATGTATTTCTCTGTCTCTCTGTGTGTATATCTATTTCTCTGACTGTTGTCTCCCTCTGTGTCTCTCTCTGTGTGTCTATGTCTCTCTCTGTCTCTCTGTTTGTATATCTCTTTCTCTGTCTCTCTCTCTGTGTATATCTCTTTCTCTGTCTATATCTGTGTGTATATCTCTTTCTCTGTCTGTCTCTCTCTCTGTGTCTATGTCTCTCTCTGTTTGTATATCTCTTTCTCTGTCTGTCTCTCTCTGTGTCTATGTCTCTCTCTGTTTGTATATCTCTTTCTCTGTCTGTCTCTCTGTTTGTATATCTCTTTCTCTGTCTGTCTCTCTCTCTGTCTATGTCTCTCTCTCTCTGTTTGTATATCTCTTTCTCTGTCTGTCTCTCTCTGTATATCTCTTTCTCTGTCTGTCTCTCTCTTTGTCTCTCTCTGTGTCTGTCTCTCTCTTTGTTTGTCTCTCTCTGTGTCTGTCTCCCTCTCTATCTGTCTCTCTGTGTTTGTCTGTCTCTCTGTCTCTCTCTCTGTCTCTCTATGGCTCTCTCTCTTCTCGCGTTGTAAATATGAACAAAGTGATGATTACAGTAGGGTATAATGACTCGTTAGATATTGATGGCAGCGCTTGAAGCAAGGTTTGGCTCTATCTATCTATCTATCTATCTATCTATCTATCTATCTATCTATCTATCTATCTATCTATCTATCTATCTATCTATCTATCTATCTATCTATCTATCTATCTATCTATCTATCTATCTATCTATCTATCTATCTATCTGTCTGTCTGTCTGTCTGTCTGTCTGTCTGTCTGTCTGTCTGTCTGTCTGTCTGTCTGCCTGGCCTGCCTGCCTGCCTGCCTGCCTGCCTGCCTGCCTATCCATCCATCCATCCATCCATCCATCCATCCATCCATCCATCCATCCATCCATCCATCCATCCATCCATCCATCCATCCATCCATCCATCCATCCATCCATCCATCCATCCATCCATCCATCCATCCATCCATCCATCCATCCATCTATCTATCTATCTATCTATCTATCTATCTATCTATCTATCTATCTATCTATCTATCTATCTATCTATCTATCTATCTATCTATCTATCTATCTATCTATCTATGTCTCTCTCCCGATTTTCTGGCTCTTTCCCTCTCTGGCTCTCTTTCTCTCTAAGAGTTTCAAATTAGTGTAAAATCTTAATCCCTAATAAAAAACGAAGTTTCAAGTCTCTCTCTCTCTCCCTCCCTCTCCTCTCTCTCTCTCTCTATCTCTTTTCTCTGTTAGTAAATATGAACAAAATGATTAATAATGATGAATACAGTTGGGTGTATGACTCGCTAGATTTTAATGGCAACGCTTGAAGCAAGACCTACATTGTATGACGAGAGCGAGAGAGAATGCGAGAGAGAGAGAGAGAGAGAGAGAGAGAGAGAGAGAGAGAGAGAGGAGGAGGATGAGAGATGAGGAATGGGTTATTGAAAGTGCTACTGAATTATTGATTGCGAATTCTTTTCTCTCTTCTGCCGCCCCATGAATAATTTAAGCACCCATCTCGCTGCTGAGAAACAAGATCTCATCTATATTTCATCTATTTCTAAATTTCCTTTTCTACGTATTTTTTCGTTATATATTTTGTTCAAATATAAATATTTTAAATCAACCTGAATGAACTGTAATAATGGAAGTCTTTTCTGAAATTCGTTAGAATACAAAATGTACCGTGGATCTATTTATTGGTTTTCAACGCAATAATAATGTAGTGTGTGTGTGTGTGGTTGTGTGTGTGTGTTTTCGGATGTGTGTGTGTGTGTGCATGTGTACGTGTGTTTATACAGTAATAAATATATTATGGTAAAGAAATCAAGTGTTACTAAGACTGAATAAATTTAGGCTATAAAATGAACCAAAGGCGTACAATAATAATATTAACAATGTCGGTCGAATGACAATATTTTGCATAGTAGCGTGGCAATGTTTGTAATGTTATCTTTATTTTTTTACCACTGAATTACCATTGTTTTTGTATCTTTCACACGCCAAACGGGGGTGTAATAGGATTTTGAATCTTGAATCTTATATTTACCCTATATATGTATGTGTGTGTGTCAGTGTGTGTAGGTGTGCGCATGTGTGTGTGTGTGTGGAGGTGCATGCGCATATGAGTGCATTTGAATGTGCGTTTTGCGTGCGTGCGGGTGTTTATGCGTGTGTATTCATTTGTGTGTGGGTGGGTGCGTGTGTGTGTGTGCGTGTTTTCCCAAAGCTCCCTCACTCTTCCTCTTGTTTATGTTTTCTTTTTCATTCATTCCTCTTCGTCATCCTCTTCTTCCCCTCCTCCTTCTTCTTCTTCTCCTCTTCCCCCTTCGCCTCTTCCTACTTCCTGTTTTCCTGTCATTTCCAATCTGTACTGCCCCACCCTCCCCACTCCTCACAGCAATTTATAGTCCTTACCACTACACTAATTAATGTGCGGTGGATTCAGTTATTCTACCTGGTTACCACCCTGTTCCATCTTTTCATATTTCATTCATATTTCATTGGATTTCAACCGAGAGGTTTTCAAACTAAAATACATCCAATCGTGGGTTACGATCTAAGAGCATGCACAATCACCATTTCCTGTCCAGCCCTTAGCCCAGTTGCAAAAGCAAGAGGAAGGGGAGAAGAAAAAGAAGGAAAAGAAGGCGAAGAAGAAGAAGAAGAAGAAGAAGAAGGAGGAGGAGGAGGAGGAGGAGGAGAAGAGGAAGAAGAAGAAGAAGAAGAAGAAGAAGAAGAAGAAGAAGAAGAAGAAGAAGAAGAACAAGAAGAAGAACAAGAAGAAGAACAAGAACAAGAACAAGAACAAGAACAAGAACAAGAACAAGAAGTAGAAAAATAAAAAGAAGGAGAAGATGAAGAAAAAGAAGAAAAAGAAGAAGGAGAAGAAGAAGAAGAAGAAGAAGAAGAAGAAGAAGAAGAAGAAGAAGAAGAAGAAGAAGAAGAAGAAGAAGAAGAAGAAGAAGGAGAAGAAGAAGAAACAAAGAACAAGAACAACAAGAACAAGAAGAAGGAAAAGAGCAAAACACAATAACAACATAAATAACAATAACAAGAACGGAAGAGGAGGAGAAGGAGGAGTATGAGGACGAGAATGATGTGGAAAAGTAGAATAAGATTTTTTTTAAAAAGAAGTAGAATGAAAGGAAGGAAGAAGGAGGAGGAGGAAAAGGAAGAGGATGAGAAATAGAATAAGAAGAAAAGACAAGAAATAAAGCAAGAAAAAAAGAAGAAAGACAAAGACGTACACTATGAACATGAAGAAGAACAAGAACAAGATGAGCAAGAACAGAAGGAATAAAGGAATAATTATCAAACGTAAACCTGTTGTTTTTGTTTTTGTATTTTATTTACGGCACCAACAAAGATGAAGTAATCTTACACACCACACCATGGACGTAGAACAACAACAACCTTTACAGGAATAAATCATTTCGTTGAGATTCTGAAAATTACTTTGGGTTGAGAATGGCTGAAATAAAATAATCAATGATTCCTAAACAAAGTTTGAAATGGCTTTTTATTTCATGTGGAAAATACCAAGAATGGGCTTCATTATTTATGTACAACAGGCGATGAAAAACCCATAATCCTAAATACACTTTCGTTTGCATTGAGAGAAAGGCTCCTGAATAAGTGATGTCACCCAATAAATATAATTTCCAACACTCGCTCCAAAGCTCACACGTCAACATGGGCACATATACAACCATATGGGAACACACCTACATACTTTTACACACGTATAACCATACGTACATCCATATAGATACCGACATACATACACATACACATACTTACAAACATACACACACCCACTCAGATATTCTCTCGTATTCTCTGTCTCACACACACACCCACCCACCCACCCACCCACCCACACACACACACACACACACACACACACAATCTCTCTCTCTCTCTCTCTCTCTCTCTCTCTCTGTATCTATCTTTTTTTTTGTCTCTCTCTCTATCTCTTTTACTCACGCACACGCACACACACATTCACATAAACTCGCTCTATCTCTCTCACACACACACATACACACACAATCTCTCTTCTACACATACACATACATACACAAACACACCCACACACCCACACACACACACACACACACACATATATATATATATATATATATACATATATATATATATATATTTTATATATATATATATATATATATATATATATATATATATATATATATATATATATATATATATATATATATATATATATATATATATATATATATCCTGTCCCGTAACCCGGAGGCCGAGGTCGTCGGGCACCACAGATGATCGTTTAACCAGCATACTCCATCTTTCTCTGTCCTCAACAAACCTAACGGCTTCGCTCAGTGTCAAACCAGTCCATTCTCGAATGTTGTCCGCCCACCTCTTTTTCGGTCTCCCTCCTCGTCTACCTCCTTGCACTGTGCCTTGCAGAATAGTCTTTGCAAGGCCTGATGATCTGGTGACGTGGCCATACCATCGGAGTATACCGATTCTTCACCACTGTGAGCAGGTCATCGTGTTGTCCAATGGCTTGTGTGATGGTCTGTCGGACTTCGTCGTTGGTGATATGTTGGGTATAGGAAATGCCCAGAAGTCTTCTGTAGCGCCTCATCTCCATGCTTTGTATTCTTCGTTGGAGATCTGCTGTGATGGTCCATGCTTCGCAAGCATATAGGAAAATGGAGATGACAAGGGAGCGCAGCAGTCTTACTTTAGAATGTAGACTGATGGTCCTGTCTTTCCAAATGGGCTTCAACCTTGTCAGGGCAGGACATATATAGATAGATAGATAGATAGATAGATAGATAGATAGATAGATAGATAGATAGATAGATAGATAGATAGATAGATAGATAGATAGATAGATAGATAGATAGATAGATAGATAGATAGATAGATAGATAGATAGATAGATAGATAGATAGATAGATAGATAGATAGATAGATAGATAAGATAGATAGATAGATAGATAGATAGATAGATAGATAGATAGATAGATAGATAGATAGATAGATAGATAGATAGATAGATAGATAGATAGATAGATAGATAGATAGATAGATAGATAGATAGATAGATAGATAGATAGATAGATAGATAGATAGATAGATAGATAGATAGATAGATAGATAGATAGATAGATAGATAGATAGATAGATAGATAGATAGATAGATAGATAGATAGATAGATAGATAGACAGAGACACACACATCCATACAAACACATACCCACACACTCACACTCCCTGTGACAACCCTCCCCTCTCGCCCTCCATCCCCTCCCCCTACCTACCCCCGCTCTCATGCCCCCACCTTTGCAGTGATGTAGTAAAAACATTATCTTACTGAGATGTACGTACGTGCACATTGTAGATCTGTGTCCCGGCCATCTGCCTATTGAAGACATTTATTATTTTAACATGGCTAATTATTTATAGATGAAAACCAAGTTACCCCATCTCTTCTTGTCTCAGCTCAGTTCGATAATGCATGGCCAGCTTAAGGGGAGCTCATCCTTAATTCATTTGGCGCGGGTAGTTTTGGTAAGCCTACTTAGCGTCTGCCTACCCATTAGCCGCCAGCACACAAAACACATGCCGATCATCTCCCCTTCCTCGTTCTTTTATCTGCAAGGAAGTAATATTCAAAGTTGTGTTGTTGTCTTGACAATTATGTCCTCTGTGTGTGTGTGTATGTGTGTGCGTGTGTGTTTTGTGTGTGTGTGTGTATGTTTTGTGTGTGTGTGTGTGTGTGTGTGTATACGGGCGAGCGCTTAGAGCAAGCTTTTAATTTGGTTTTGCGCTGTCAAAAATGGATTATTAGTATTAGTCTTCTTCTTCTTCAAACAATACAACACAATACAATACAACACAATACAATACCATACAATATAATACAATACAGTACAATACAATACACTACAATACCATACCATACAATACAATACAATACAGTACAATACAGTACAATACAGTACAATACAATACAATAAAAATACAATACAGTATACGAATACGAATACGAATACGATCACTTTATTATCTCAATCAAAGAGAAATTCACACGTGGTGCCAGATATAAATGTTACAAGACGATAAAGGACAGTATAACAACAATAAACAATAAAACAGGATAAAAGTATATCAAGAAGACATTACTGAATTAACCATTTAAACTGTAATCATAAGAAGTTACATGGGGAAAACAAATACCTATCACATGATTTACGTTCAGTGTCATAATCATGATAGAAGGTATTGCAACATAACAATCACTGTTGGCGCAAGCAATAATCGCATCAATATACAACAACGTAAGACTTTTAGATAAATATGTTCATAAAAGAATTATAAAAATCGCTAAGCACATAGGCCTACACTAAACGGAAATGTAAGATCACAGGGGCACATACTCACTATCTCATGCGGACTGGACATTAATTATATAAATCAGGCCACGCACACTGTCATAATAGAAGCATCATACGTTAGTACAATACCATACCATACCATACCATACAATACAATACAAATACAATACAACACAACGCAACACAATACAGTACAAATACAATACAATACAATACAACTTTATTGTCCGATTCAAACCCTAAATTTGCCTTGGGTACACCGTCCACGCATGGAACAACGTAAATGAGGTCTAAAAAGTCATAACAGTAAGATCTGCTCCCGCGCAACCGTCATCATACACCCACATTATAGGCCTACAATATAATTCTATGCGCAAACATAAAGTATCCAATTCAGCTTAAAATGTCATCTGTAACACACAACTTACCTCTCAATCACTGCCATGCACGCCACTCACGCAGCATCAGCGCTTGCCCCCCCCCCCTCTCTCTCTCCATCCCATCACACAGTCCACAGGCGCCAGCAAACAGTCACACCAACAGGGCAACACACAACACATCCACACATCGTCAAGCCTACTCAAAATCCATGATTCAAGCCAAACAAAAAAACTAAATAAAAAAATAGACGTATATTACGCCCCAATGGATGGAACACAAAACAAACAAACCATAATTCGTTCACTTTTTTTTGGTCAAAACCACAAACAGCAAAGTAGTTGAAATAATTTCTATATCAAATACCTATGGGGACATAACAGCCAGTGTCTTCTTCTTCTTCTTCTTCTTCTTCTTCTTCTTCTTCTTCTTCTTCTTCTTCTTCTTCTTCTTCTTCCCCCCGTGGGGGTGCCGGAGTTTCAGTATAAATAGTATTCCCACGTTCTAGAAATTGTGTGCTTTAAATTCCCACTGTCGCTGTCTTTCTCCTTTGTTCTTTCTCATTTCTAATCTGTTTTATCAACCTACTATACTATTTTCTTCTTCGCCAGACCAGTCCTCTACCTTTTTTCTTGAAAACTCTTCGGGAACAAAACTCCTCATTTGTATGTGAGGTCTGTTGGATCAGCTTGGGAATATTGGACGCTTTCTGCCAGGTGTCAATGGGGCGTCCTATGATGTTATTATTTAGCAATGTAGGCCTTTTTGTATGTATGTGTTTTGTTGATATTTTATAATGATGTTTGTATTTTATTTTGCTTTTGTAAACGTGGGTTCGATAAATTAAAGTATAGCCTCAGCGTCTCCTGCGTGGGATGTCTTTATTGTAAAGTGACAGGCTGTAGGAGTGCTTTCAGTGTTACCACTAGGGTTGTTTCGGCAGATCTTCTATGCGGATGAGAAGTGAGTCTTCTTCCAGCGAAGTTGTGGTCTTGATATTTTCGTCCTGATTTGGCTCGGAAGACTCCGCTAAACCTAAAGCAATAACCATGTAATGTAATGTAATGTTCTTGCTCTTGCTCTTGTTCTTCTTGTTCTGGTTCTTTTTTTTGTTCTTGTTCTTCGTGTTCTTGTTCTTGTTCTTGTCTTCTTGTTTTTGTTCTTGTTCTTGTTCTTGTTCTTGTTCTTCTTCTTCTTGTTCTTCTTCTTCTTCTTCTTGTTCTTCTTCTTCTTCTTCTTCTTCTTCTTCTTCTTCTTCTTCTTCTTCTTCTTCTTCTTCTTCTTCTTCTTCTTCTTCTTCTTCTTCTTCTTCATGATGATGATGATGATAATGATGATGATGATGATAATAATAATAATAATAATAATAATAATAATAATAATAATAATAATAATAATAATAATAATAATAATAATAATAATAATAATAATAATAATTATTATTATTATTATTATTATTATATTTGCGAACTTTGAATATAGAAGTGCACAGCACAGACAGATTGTATATTAAGAGAGGTATTGGAGTTTATCAAAGAGAAAGGGAGAAAGGTTATATTCTGCTTTAAGTTACAGTCTGAATTGTTTAGTAATTAAAAAAAATAATTAAATACAGATTTTGTAATATCATTGTATACTTAACAGATGTAAAGTGGGAAGAGAAAAGAGAATAAAAATGAAAACAATAGATAGAAGAAATAACAAAAAAAACAGGATAAAAATAAATGAAAAGGAATTTATAAATCATGAACCGACAAGAAAAGAGTAGAAATAATTAAAGAACATACAGACAGAATTAAACGGAACAGGTCTACTTAATGCATGTAATGGACTAGCGGATGTTTGGTAAGCATCACCTAAAGAAAAAGAAAAGAAAAGGGAATGCTAAAATAATGGACCGAAAAAGTGAAGCGAGAGAAAAGATAAAATACTTAATATAATGGAGCGACCAGAAAAGAGAAAGAGAAGAAAGAAATAGAAAGAATAATAAATAATGTATAAGCGGTGGTATCGACCAGCCTTACATAACTCAAAGTCTTGGCCACAATGGCGACGGCACATCAAGTATTTATGCCACACATCGCCTCTTTCAAATCTGGACAAGGTAGAAATGGAGGATTTCGGAGACGTGGGGGAAAGATATTAGGGGGTGGGGGAAGGTGTGTGTGAGTGTGTGTGTGTAGGGGTATGATAAAGGGCGGTAGACGAGTGGGGTGGGGGTTGGGGGTAAGAAGGTGGAGGTCTTTAACGTAGCTCAAAATATTTATGCCGTTGTAACATCGTCAAAGTTCTCGGCATCTTACTTTTAGCCGGGCACCTTGGCGCATGCGCCAGGTCAAGTCGGGCCGCAAACTTGTTTTTTCCAACCTAGTTCCAGTCATTCGCCCAAAAAGGCAATCACCGAAGTCGAACGAAGCTCTCCGAGGTGTTACGAAATGATGCTTGCATGACTACGACTAGTTGACATTAAAAATGATCGCTGTTGCTTCTAATTCTGTTCGATTTACGCAGATTAGCATTTCCCAACGGTATACTTTGTTATTATCGACTATATTTAATAGTTGCGTTCCTTGATTTGCATTTTGTTAGTTCTCAGCAGTAGGCTAATAATAGTATTCCCCATTTCCTGCCTAGAACCAAGTAGACACTGTTATACAGTAACCATAGGCTTAATTTACATTAGACCTGTATTGTTTGTTTTATACGTAAATAAATGTATAAACTATAATTTATCTATTCTAATTAATAATATTTAGACCTATACTTTATAAGATTTGAATCTTTAAATTTCCGAAGAAGGACGAGTAGGCGAAGCGAATTTTTTTTTATAACTCTAGATCAGAGTTCAAGTAATTGTTAGTTATTCATTGCTTACAGGGTCCAGCGGACTTCAAAGAGCCGAATCAGGACCACAAAATCAAGACAACTCGAGATCAGAGTTAAATTAATAGCTAATTAGTTATTCATTGCTTACAGGGTCCAGCGGACTGCAAAGAGCCGAATCAGGACCACAAAATCAAGACCACAACTTCGTTAGTAGTAGTAGTAGTAGTAGTAGTAGTAGTAGTAGTAGTAGTAGTAGTAGTAGTAGTAGTAGTAGTAGTAGCTTACTAGATAGTTATTTAGTTAAATTATTATTATTATTATTATTATTATTATTATTATTAATAATATTATTATTATTATTATTTGTTTGTTATTATCATTATTTGTTTTTAAAATTATTATTATTATTAATCCTACCTTTAAAAAAAAAAGAAAAGAATAGTGTGCTACTGTGCGTGCTCAATGGTGTAAATATGGTCAGTGACGTTTTGTTTGTTTTTGCTGAAGTTGGGTGCAACCCGAAATATTCAGATGGTGTTACTGGTTATTTTTTTCTTATAGATTTACCAAAGTTTTCAGATGATTTATGGAAATTTCCGCCTGCCACGCAACATGTTTTTTAATACGTGTTTCTCATTAAAATACATATCATTGAAATACATATAACAAATTTAATGTATCAGTTAAAAAGAATAATAATTATTAGTTAAATAATAAAAATGTCACTGTTTTTTTTTAGACCATTATAAACTTGCTTTGCCTTGTTGTGCTGAAGAGACATCAACGTATCCATAGCGCTTTGAAATTTTGTCATGGTTTTATTGTTGATATAGATGTGAAATCGTTGAATGTGTGCATTATGTGTTATGTATTACTTTTACTCTTTATTACTAATTGTGTCAGTATATTGATCATCATAAAATAATAATAATAATAACTGCTTCAAAATGCGTTTCTCGACTTGACTTACAGCTTGAAGCTGTGCAGATCGAAATAGAATTAGATCTAGAAGCAACAGCGGCTATTTTTATGCACGGATGTTTCACCACAGGCTCTGAAGTCTTTTCTTGAGCCAGACCAAATGGTCTGGTAAATATGTATGATGAGGGCTTTTTAGCCCAATTTTATTGTCCTTAACGCTCATGCAATAGGACGTTAAGCATCGTTTTTCGTTCGTTCTTTCGTCTTTGTAAACTCGTGGGCCTCCTACATACGTACGTAGTTTAGTATGTAATTGAGGCCTACGAAAGACGAGACTTCCCAGCCTGTGGTTTCACGTAGTCCTGCCAGCATTCGTTTGTAAAACATCGGATGGCTTCTCTCGACTCGGAGAGCTTCGTTCGACTTCGGTAATTGCCTTTTTCGGCGAATGACTGGAACTTGGTTGGAAAAAACAAGTTCGCAGTCGGGCCGGCTTTTTCACGATGTTCTTAGGCGTCGTAACTCTAACCCTAACCCTAATCCTTACTAAGACTACGATAGCACTGTGCGCATGCGTCGAATTGTGTAATGCGTCGACCAATCAGAATTCTCCTAGTCGTTCCCAGCCCAAATAAGATACTAGCAACTTTGACGATGTCACACCGTGACTCCCAGTCTTTGCATAACTAGACTATGATGAGAATAAGGTTCAATGACAAGAAATGGAAGGTAGGTGTGTAGGACATGTTTCCCATTGTAAACCTAGGTCACAATAGCGAAGAAAATGTTGGTTAAGGTAGAGACAGAGATTAAAAGACAGAGACAGAGAGACAGAGGAAGAGACAGGGACAGGTAGGCTTACGTTACGGGGACATGAACAGACAGACCAACAGAGAGAGGAAAGACAGGCACCAGACATAAGCACACACACACACACATTCAAACACAAACACACACACACACAAATACACACACACACACACACACACACACTTCATTTATTATATAAAGACTACACCAAAATACCAATGGGAAATATCCAAATATCCATAATGTTTATTTTGTTCAGCCAAGCACTTCATTCATTATTTTATACAGCGTCATGCAATGATGGGCTGTCGCATGACCTGTCATTATTGTGGAATCTTATCAAATTTAAATGATACCTTACTTCAATATGAGCTGGATTCGAGATGTGGATGATCGCACTTTATAATGACAAGGCTTCTTCATCATCATTATCATCAACATCATCATCAGCAGCAGCATTATCATCATCTTCTTCTCCTTTTTATTCATCATCATCATCATCATCATCATCATCATCATCATCATCATCATCATCATCATCATCATCATCATCATCATCATCATCATCACCATCATCATCATCATCATCATCATCATCATCATCATCATCATCATCATCATAAAGTTTCGAAAAGAATCCAAAAGAGTAAAGCTTGTTTTAAATTCACGTTAACAATATATATATATTTTTTAAAGTTTTTAACCAATTTTAAAGTTTTCAATGGTGTTAAGAAATACGCCTGAGCTTTGTACTATAGCCGGGGAAAAGCCGCGCTGTACAAGCCGTCTAACATCCGCAACAACATCGGCGTGTCTTTACGTGAAACATTAAATCAAGTAGTCAGGATCAAACCACATCTTAAACAACCACATTTTGACTTTCCTTGCAAACGCGCTTCACCAAGGATTTTACATTCCACCTGTTAAAGGCACACTCTAGTACACTTTATTTCGTATACTTTTTTTCTCCAATCAAATAATATTAATAATAATAATAATAATAATAATAATAATAATAATAATAATAATAATAATAATAATAATAATAATACAGGATGCTATCACGCGCTTTTTTTTCTCAATCGTACTCAAAGCGCGGTGATCTGAAGAGAACGCTATTACAGAAGGCGGAATAGGCTTGAACTTGTAACGTTTGAAACTTAGACTGACTGCTTCCAAAACCATTAATGAACGGAGGGAGGAAACCGGATTACCAGAAGAAAACCCTCTGTGACCTGAAAAGTCTGGTATTAAAGTCACTGAAGCTCGTCCCATGCAAGGTACGAACCCGCGGCGCTTTCGGAATAGGAAACCAGCGGCTAAGCCACTGTGCCACGAGGCTACCCCAAGTCCATCAGAGTTAAAATCCTAATCCTTTTACGTGTAGCTTGAAAAGAGGCGGGGAAGGGGGGGAGGAGGGGGATTGGGGTAAGAGGACTCAAAACATAAACCTGTGTATTTACTGTAGGAAATGGTTCGTTTATTGAACAACTGGATTATGTACATGTACAACACAAAAACTTGGTTTCCTGTGGAAATTGATAGCGAAGTATAGTATCTGTGTCAAGCTCGATGGCAAAACTTCATTAAGAGAGGGGAAAATGGAGAGCGGGGTAACGGGGGTGGGTAAAATGAGTTACCGTTCTTTTCTCTAGAAGAACCACTGTACCATGTTATAAGGAGATGGAATGCGAATCAAAATCAAGGCTTCTGATTCTATTCTGAATCCATCTATGTACAAACGTAACTGCATGTTACAATGTCTAAGTTTTCTGAATCTGAATCTGAAATCTTCCAAATCACGACATAGTTTGCCGAAGTTAGAGAAGTACATAAACTTGTCACAGATCTGTCCACCCAAAAACATCACCAACGATAAAATACACCTCGACTGTCCACTTGAATGTGCTGATTGTCCAAAGGACAACTTAATAATCTGTGCTTTACGCTGATGTATTCCTACGAAAAATTGCTAATTAATTAAGCTTATTAGTAGTTATTATTATTGTTAAATTCTTAAATTACACACATTTCTAGCAAATGTTTTACATGTAATTGTAACTATAATAAAATGGCTGCATACCCATTACATTTATTTAGTTTAATAATAATTGTATGGCTATAAGGTAGGTCCGACGAGGCAAGTGTCTGAGAAGGTGATTCCAATGTAAAGTACGTCAACAGTATCAGCAAATGATCTCTTTTACATCACATCCACAGTCAATATCTTGTTAGTTGTCTGATTCTACCTTCACAACATTACTCATGATATGTCTATGTCTGATAACTGTCTATGACATCATACGTTTGACGAAGATAGTTCCGTCTACGATGACTTCACATCATTTCCTGTGTTCATGATTATTTGACGTCACAGAGGGCGCGAGGGATGATGTCAATAGTGAAGCGTGTGAGTGGCGAAATGGAGCCGTGACGTGCAGACCAGCCCACAAGCGTTGCACTGCCAGGGATTGTTGACGTTGTGCAAGCCCATGTGCAGTTGGTAAAGCGTCCGGTCCCCGAACAGCAGCTCGCAGTGGCTGCACGTGCTCACCTCGTGACCCGATGAAGCCAGCACCTGCACCAGGCTGCTGAACTTGGACGTCGACGAGGAAGAGGAGAAGCTGTGGGAGGTAGAGGTGGAGGTGGTGGGTGCAGACAGGGAGAAAGAGGCTGATGGAAGAGAGCGGTGTGCAAGGGACGGGGCGCCCGCACCTCTCCTTCCATAGATGGTCATGGGCGGGCGACCGCGGGCGCCTGTTCGCCTGTACACGCCCTTGGCCAGCCTGAGCTTTTTCAGTCTGTGCAGACGATACACGTTGGCGGCGTCCACGGTGCTGGACCACGTCTGATTGACGCCGCTCGCGAACAAGGACTCCCTGTGACGCATATTGATGACGTCGTCGCTGTGACGTCGCTCAGTGGATGAAGTCAGAGACAGCAAGACGGAGGAGGACGGATGATTCCGAAGATCGACGTGATCTGCCGATAGAGGGCGAGGTTTATCAATGACGGATGTCGTGACGTTATCACCAAATTGTCCAAAGAGAGTCTTGTTGACGTCAGCATTGGCTAATGAGGTGGTGGTGGAGCTGAAAACGGGGGCAGAAGATCCACGCTGGGGCAGGGTGACGGACAACGCGTCTCTGTCAGAGTTCCCGTCCCTGCCCGCTGTCCAACCTGCCAGCCGGTGACCGTTGATCTCGGTTCTGGCCACACTTACCGCCTTCCCCGGTTGTCCACTACCCTCCACACTGCCCGGCGTTGTGGTATCCCTCGTGATGGCGGCCACGGCAGCGGCAGCGGCGGAGGCGACAGCGGCGTTGGTGGGGCTGTGGAGACCCGGGTGGGCATTGAGGTGGCTGGCGGTGGGCAAGTGGGTGTAGGGGCGATCAAGTGATGTGTGGAGCTGTCGCGCGGCGTGGCCCATCAACAGCAGGTTGGAGGCCAGAGTGGAGGCGGAGGAGGCGGCGATGGACAAGGCGGGGTCTAGGGAGGACAGCTGGCTTTTGCGCCACGATTTGGCCTCTGCGCTGTCCTTAGGGGAGGGGTTGTCGCGCGTGTGGAATAGTACGTGCATGGCCAGGGCGTCACGGTTACTGAACAACTCCCCGCACACGTAGCAAACTAGGGGCAATGCCGTAGCGTCCGTTTCCCCGACACTGCCCAAACTACCCGTACTGCCCACTAGGGAACCGGCGGTGACCCAGGGCAGATACTTAGCCCACCAGGCGCTGTAGTCAACTCGTGCCAGGTCCAGACCCAGGCTGGCCATCAAGGCGTGCTGCTCCTGCAGGCGTCGTGTCTCGCTCACGGAGGCGGCCTCCCGCTTGACGTCCTGACTGCGAGACTCGGCCAGTAGCGCCGTACTGTGGGCTGACAGTGTGCTGGCCACCGTGACGTCCCGCTGGCTATTGTAACTGGCGATGGAGGCGGTGCTGACGGAGGTGGTGACGTTGCTGTCAGCGGGCGGGGAGATGGTGGCGTGTGAGAGGTGGGTGTTGACGGGGAAGCAAGCGTCGTTCTTGGCGCGGATTAGCATGTGCATGGCGTAGGTGTCACGACTGCTGAACCTGGCCTGGCAGTCTTCGCAAGTGAAGCAGCTGGTGCCATCCATCGCCCCTCCCAGCCCCGTCAGCAACCCGTCCTCGTCCCCCTCCGCCTGGGCCGCGCGCAGTCGGGACTCGGCCATCAGCACTTTGTGGGTCAGGACGTGGGCGCGGTAGTCGCGTGCCGTGTCAAAGCGCGAGCTGCACTCGCTACATGCGTACTCGCCGCGTGACTTTCCGCGGCCTTCCGACAGCAGTGCGGGGGAGGTGAGAGGCGGAGGAGCGGTGTACAGCCCTAGAGCGGTGGCAGACCCTTTCAGGTCGCTGACCAATGGCGGCAGATTGTTCACCGGCGTCAGCTCCAGCCCTCGCAGCCCGCTCTCTTCTCGCACACGCCGCGCGATCTCCGCTACCAGGTCGTCGGCCGTCGACACCGTCAGCCCTCCTCCTGCCCGGCCACTCTTAGCCTCGCTGCTAGCCCTCAGGTCCACGGCGCCGTCGTGGTGGTCGCTGACGCTGATGTTGTTGTTATAGCCGTTGGTGGGGACGTCGTGGTCGCCGTCACGTGGTTCTTGCTTCACCACGATGGGGCAAAATGACGGCGGGGTCGTTGTGGCGCTGTCCTTCATTTTGTCCTGCGTCACTGCAAACATAAAACAGTAATAGCTGAGAATTCTGAAGTCAGCAAAATGGCCTATATACTGTGCTGCTTTCAAATCCTCATACACACCACTTCACACCCTGTCTCTGTCTGTCTGTCTGTCTGTCTATCTCTGTCTGTCTGTCTGTCTGTCTGTCTCTCTCTCTCTCTCTCTCTCTCTCTCTCTCTCTCTCTCTCTCTCTCTCTCTCTTTCCCACACATACAAACATCGCCCTCCTGTAATCAAAATATTTTCAAACATTCTGCTTAGCCTAATAATATACGACTTGCTTCTAGAGGTTTTGGAAGAAACCCGTTTGTATTTATTTTATTTTATATTAGAATGGATGGTAGCATTTATAATCAACACCACCCTCTTCTCCTTCCTCTTCACCCAATTCCATCAACTTTGCAGGACGTTGGGGGGGGGGGGGGAGGAAGTGAGGGGACATGTTGAGAGTAGAACAAGAAAATCCTCTTTCATTTAAAAAAAAAACATTCTAATGGTTGCAATTCCGCGGTGGCAAATAAAAGATTATAGTTGTTCACTGTCAATCTTAACAGTATGATTGCTCTGTTGGTTCAGTGTAGATTTAGGTCCCTATAACTCCTTATTCCTGGGATGGCTATCCGCGTCTGCCGTATCGCCCCAGGTTTATTTAATAAAAAAAAAGAGTTTCCGAACACTGGATGATCATCTACAAGGGGATGTAGGCCTAATAACTATACTCCCAATGAAGATTTGCAGTCAAAGTTGATAACACAATGAAAGTCTTTGTGCACAGTACTTGCCGCCATTCTGTATAGGTTTTGCTTTACTGAAAGAACCGAAGCAAAAGCGAGCTAATTACATTAAAATCAACCAAACTATGAGAAAGGTTGACCTGTACAAATAAATTTCAGCGGCGGTTGTCTCCCCCTCAGATATTTTCGTCACACATCGCGGCAGTCATAATCAACAGCAGCAACCACACTGTGTGGCCCTGAATCAGATGTTGCCAAGGCAAAGTTTCTTCAACAAGTTCTGTTTGAAAGCGACTGTGGTTTTGTATATTTTTTTAATGAAGCTTTTGAGATCGTGAAGTGTTGTTTTATTATTTTTGTTTTAATTGAGTCTGACAAGGTGTCGTCTGAAGCTATAAAAACAACAACAGCAACAGCAACAACAACAACAACAACTACAACTACAACGACAACGATGAAACAGCTCTAAAGTTCGCTGGTTTGTTTAAATTCCTGAAACACACCAACAAAGATTATTTAAAACATATCTACAACTTTAAATGTTAAGTTTAAAACTATCGACGTTTTACTGGTTTTGAAATTTCAAAACAATTTAACTTTCTATACTGAATTTTTTCCATTAAAAAAAAAACACAAAACAATAGTCTAGAATGTACCGTTCTTATATAATATAGCGCTTTTCCAGCTTAAGAACTGCTCAAAGCGCTGGATAATACACGATCTAACTCACAGAGCTCGCTTGCTGCCTTAGGCGCCTCAGACAACTAAGCACAGTCCCGGGTGACCGGGGACGAAGAAGAAAGAAGCCAATACCGGCGCTCCCTCGCCCAGGACATGAGCGTCATGATCTTTAAGGGCCGTGCGATGAAATGCACAAACCGACATGTTCTTGAAACAGGCATATGCACATGTTAAAAACAAAAGTAATAATGCAGATGTTCTATTGGCCATTCTCATTGTCGCAAAATGCCTCACTGTCGCTACACTTAATATATTGGGGGGAGGGGGAGGGGAGAAATGGTGCGATTAGTATCAGCTGCTGATATACTGCAACAGAACAGTTCTACAAACCACCCTAGAAAGAATCGACCTTAATTCTTCCCGTGTCCCCGCCTTTTTCTATGCCAGATTTTTTGCCTTAAAAATCCAGTTTGCACACCAATAGTAACAAGTGGCTATCTCACGCTAGCAATGAGAAGGGGAGATAATTCCTTCCGATGAGAGTACAAACCAAAGTCTAGTCTGTGGACGCGCGCATCCTATCGCTTAAAGATCCCGACGCTCATGTCCTAGGTTGGTGAGTGCAGGCTAATAAGTACACCCAGCAACGCACTAGGTCCCTTCCCCTCCCATCCCCGGTGGCCTAGGATCGTGCTCAGTGGTCTGTGGCGTCAGGCAGAGCGCCCAAAGGCTGCCAGTGGGCGCCTCGGGTAGCTTGAGTTAGGTTCTGCATCGGCCAGCGCCTTGAGCAGCTCTTGAGCAGGAAAAGGGCGCTATAGTAATGATTAACTTTAAAATATATAAATAACTTCGAAGACCAGACTGGACAATTTGTAAAGAACTCCTGTGCTAGTCCTTCACGTCAACATTTTCTACTCGCTGATTTGTAATGTTGGAGTTGACTCATTAGCATAGCGTAGTTAGAATTATTCACTTTCGGCCCTCAAGATAAGTCACTTTGTTTGACTTAATAACTTACGAGCCATGCAAACCTTTCAATAAACGGTTAAATGTAAAGGCGTTCCCCTAACCTATCGGTCGTTGGGGTGAAGAGAGTGGGAGAGAGAGATAAAGAGAGAGAGAGAAAGAGAGAGAAAGAGAGAGAGAGAGAGAGAGAGAGAGAGAGAGAGAGAGAGAGAGAGGCGTTTTGGGACTGCTCTTTTCTCTTTGCCAGCTTAATGAGATCGTGCCAATCTCCTCTCCATCTCTCTCTCTCTCTCTCTCTCTCTCTCTCTCTCTCTCTCTCTCTCTCTCTCTCTCTCTCTTTTTCTCTCAAAGAGGAAGATAAGCTACAGAGTCAAAAGTGACAACAACACATCAGATTACAAAGTCCTCTGAATTGACTGAACTTTGAATTGTAACCTCTACACCCACCATTGAAGTGTAACGTCTCCATCCACCATTGAAGTGTAACGTCTACACAACCATTGAAATATAACGTCTACACCCACCATTGAAGTGTAACGTCTACGCCCACCATTGAAGTGTAACTCTACACCCACCATTGAAGTGTAACGTCTACACTCACCATTGAAGTGTAACGTCTACACCCACCATTGAAGTGTAACGTCTACACCCACCATTGAAGTGTAACGTCTACGCCCACCATTGAAGTGTAACGTCTACGCCCACCATTGAAGTGTAACTCTACACCCACCATTGAAGCTTAACGTCTACACTCACCATTGAAGTGTAACGTCTACACCCACCAATGAAGTGTAACGTCTACGCCCACCATTGAAGTGTAACTATACACTCACCATTGAAGTGTAACGTCTACGCCCACCATTGAAGTGTAACTCTACACTCACCATTGAAGTGTAACGTCTACGCCCACCATTGAAGTGTAACTCTACACTCACCATTGAAGTGTAACGTCTACGCCCACCATTGAAGTGTAACGTCTACGCCCACCATTGAAGTGTAACGTCTACACCCACCATTGAAGTGTAACGTCTACACCCACCATTGAAGTGTAACGTCTACGCCACCATTGAAGTGTAACGTCTACACCCACCATTGAAGTGTAACGTCTACACCCACCATTGAAGTGTAACGTCTACGCCACCATTGAAGTGTAACGTCTACACCACCATTGAAGTGTAACGTCTACACCCACCATTGAAGTGTAACGTCACCCACCATTGAAGCGTAACGACTACACCCACCATTGAAGTGTAACGTCTACACCCACCATTGAAGCGTAACGTCTACACCCACCATGGAAGTGTAACGTCTACACCCACCATTGAAGTGTAACGTCTACACCCACCAATGAAGTGTAACGTCAACGCCCACCAATGAAGTGTAACGTCAACGCCCACCATTGAAGTGTAACGTCTACACCCACCATTGAAGCTTAACGTCTACACCCACCATTGAAGTGTAACGTCTACACCCACCATCGGCGATACGGCAGACTGGGGATCAGAGAAAAAGAGCTGGGAACCTAAATCAACACTGAACCATCAGAACTATACTACTATAACCTTTGAGGGAAAGTTGTACAAGGGAGTAAGATAGTGGTAAGAGATGATTAAAAAATTGCTTAGCCTGGCTTGGATACAATAGTGAGTCAGATGTACAAGTGTTAGTATAACATTGGCACGTGCGATACACATTCGCCTGGTCAGCAGTTACTGACCGGGAAAGTTTATAGTTTGCATGGTCAGACAATGACGCATACACATGGGCATGCATCCTTTGTGTGCAAGAGCGTGATCAGTCTGACCACGTGATAAGTATTCGGGTGCGGTCAGTCACGTGGCAATGACGTAGGAATTAAGGCATGACCTTATGTAGAGGGAGGCATCTTAACAAAGTTGTACTATAAAACCCAGGATGAACAAAGGAATCTTTCTCTTATCTTCCTCCTTCTGCCAGACTTCAGACAGCACTCTGTTTCTGCAGGGGTTCCAGACCTCTCTTCTGTATAGAATGCTAGAGCTTAGGGCGGTCAGTATATAACATGTAGTGAATTTAATAGTGTAAAGAGACTGCGGGCTCTCTTCTCTTGTGCATAATGTGTCAGGATGTGTGTAGGATGTTTACTACAAAGCTTGGTGGCTTGCATTTAGTAGTTGTTTAATTGGTGATTTTGTTATTTAGAGGCAAAAGTGAGATTGAAAGTTAGTCAGTAAATGAGCTGATAAATAAGTTAGGGTTGGTCGGTTCTAAGGGTGTGTGCATAGTTTAGACTGCTGTTTTAGTCTATTACTGTTAGTATAGGGTGAAAGTTCGTGTTTTCAATGGAGGAAAGAAGGGTGAAAGAAACTGAAAAGATGCGGTAAGAAACAATGAATTTACTTGACTATTATTTGCATTGTTAGTTAGAATATATGTGCATGCGAGTTTTATGTTTCTTGGTTGACATGTATTAGTTAGATTATTAAAATTGTATAAAATGGAGACAAGCTGTAGTTTAAAATGATTTATTTGAGCGCGTGGCAAACCCTTTTTGAATGGCAGTGAGACTGATTCTATTTTGTATGTCTTGTATATTATAATTTGGTTTGTCATGCCCAATCCCCGTACAAGTAGAAAATTAAGTAGTTTAGATTAACTCTCACAAGATAACGCAAATATAGGGACGCGTTACACTACTGCTAAGATGGCTTGTGAAAAATGGACACTTTCATCTTGCCCATCGCAGGATTTGAACCTGAGTTATCGTGAGTCTGACGAACATAGACCAAGTCAATGCCAACGACAATACTTACAGAATAGTTTGGAAAGAAAGGGAGAGAATACAACACACTGTTTTTGCTTTTCACTTCCGTTTTGCTGTTTTAACAATTCTGTAGCAATCCTACGCTTGGAGGTAAATAATAAATGATGTCTCACAACACGATCGATGGAAGACAAAACTGCAGTTATACCCCACCGTGGCACTCGATACATTAGTGTCAAACGTGCACAGATGATCTCCCCAGAGAATTTATAGGAAGGGGGGGGGGGGGGGGAGGATCTCGATCCATTATACTAATCTCTGATCTCCCTGTCCAAATGTAGAACTATTGATCAACGTAAATGCAGTTACGTCCATTTTTCTGTTCTATGTCTGTCAGTCTGTCTCTGTCTGTCAGTCTGCCAAGCTATCTGTCTCTCTCTGTCTCTGTTTCTCTCCGTCTCTGTCTGTCTCTGACTGTCTGTCTGTCTGTCTCTCTCCGCCATAGAGTGGCGCTCGTTACATTACTTTGAAAATTTTACAGGAATAAATTCCAATAATGAGTAGTCACCGTAGTAGTAGTAGTAGTAGTAGTAGTAGTAGTAGTAGTAGTAGTAGTAGTAGTAGTTTCTGTCCAAATTAGGCTTATTATTACAGATTAATATAGAGGAAGAAAGAGAAATTAATAATGTAATTTATTTCACTTACCTTTGCGTGAAAAATCTGCCGATTGTCACAAACTTCAGCGCTGATCCAATGCTACAGTCAGATTATCTGATTATAGAAAAACAACATCTATCCCACTGAAGAACTAATGTTTACATTCTGCACAAAAGAACACAATCTGTATCACACTCGGGGGGAAAAAAATCATCAAAGAGTGTAAACGGAGAACAAGTGTTGTTTAAATTTCACCCGGTATATTCCTACCTTTTAAAAATAGCAACAGTAACGTCAAGTTGAAGATTCTTTGCAGCAGCAAACTTGCATTGAAAACTATCACTTTCACAATGCCTGTCTCCCTTGGCAGTGACAGCATAGGATAAGATAGCACACCAGCATTCAAAGTACCGTCTCCGAACAGGCAGAAGAAGAAAAAAATTAAAAAAAAAACTACATAATTATGTTCGACGGAAGATCTGTATTGAGATGCAGTCACAGGAACCACAATGACGACGAACCATTGAACAGTAGACACAGACACCTCTGACCACACAAATCGTGGTGAAGAAAGCGGTGCCTTGTGCAGGTGATGCGATGCGGAGTCGACTGCTGCAGGTGTTGTACGTCGGGTACCTTAAATGTCGTGTGGCGACGCCGGCCGTCTGTATGGCGGTCCATTAGACCTTGTTGCCGCATCCAGCAGTCAGACGCAGCTGTCTCGTCTCACGTCGCGTTGCCGCAACACCGCGTGCGGAGTATCTACGACTTTGATTTGAGCAGCTCTTTTGCATATAGGAAATCTGCCGTTAATCAGCAGCAGCAGCAACAGCAGCAGCAGCAGCAGTAGTAGTAGTAGTAGTAATAGTAGTAGTGGTAGTAGTAATAGTAGTAGTAGTAGTAGTAGTAGTAGTAGTAGTAGTACATATTTATACTGTTTTTCCTCCTTGGCCTAACCGGGCATATAAATAGCTGTGAATAGGTTTTTGCTATTCTATTTCTGTCTTTTCTGTCATTTGTGTACATAGTTGTAAATATTCTATTTCTGTCTTTTTTTTGTAATTTGTGTACATAGTTGTAAATAGTTTGTACCCTTACTGTTCAGTCTTTTGGTGTATTCTAGCAAAAGCGATGTTTTATCGAGTGCATGTATTTATATGTAATGACTATGTAAAGCGTGGTGAGTCTGGTCATAGGCTGGAGTACCCTCTATATAAAAATCCGTTATTATTATTAGTAGTAGTACTAGTAGTAGTATAGCATCTAAACTTATTTGCCGTAATAACTGTTTTGTACTCGTCGAATCTCTGCTTAGTAGTAGTAATAGTAGTAGTAGTAGCAACAGCAGCAATAGTAGTAGTAGGAGGAGGAGCAGTACCAGCAGCAACAGGAGCAGCAGCAGTGATAATTATAGCATCGTCCCCTATATGCTCAGGTGTCTGGGGGCATTAATTTATTCAACCAATTTAGCATCCGATATTATTGTTTGTAGCAGTTTTTGTTGTTGTTGTTGTTGTTGTAGTTGTTGTTGTTGTTGTAGTTGTTTTGGAGAGAAAGGTGAAGGGTAAGGGTGGGGTGAGTTTACGTTTTATTTTTTTTAAATTTTATCCCGTTAATTTCATTACTTTTATATAGCGCTTTGACTCTAAATAAGTGCTTTATGTTTTAAAAAATTGGAAATGTAGAAAGAGAACAGATATAATGTTTGAAGTAAGATATCTTATTCATAGTATTAGAATTAGAGGTATTGGAATTACCTTTTGTTGGGTCCCATCATATTTAGAGATTTATGGTAATGAAATTTCAGATAAATTGGCCAAAAAAGGTGCAATGAAAAGTGAAAATACAGTCTTTACTTCTAATGTAAAATTAGCTCAATTTGAATATTATTCGTTATTAGAACAACAATTTACTAATATACTACCCAAAGTAAATATTGTTAGTTGTTCCAGAACTATTGCTAGATTAGTATATAAGCTACGCTTGAATTCATGGTGTACAAAATATTTGAAAAATGTTACTTGTTTATGTGCTGGAACTATTTCCTTACACCACATATTATTTGATTGTCCGGTTTTAACAGCACTGTACAAAGAAAATGGAATTATTTTATGTGCACAAGACGATATTAGGGTCATTTTATATAGTTCGATGTTACAGGACATCGCGCGTATCATTGTCGGAACAGATTTATTTAAGTTACTATAATTAACAATTTCTATTTGTTTGTTTGTTTCTTTGTTTGTTATGGTTGTCTAAAATCACATTGTTGTGAAAAGACGTTAAATTAAAATATTGAATTGAATTGAATTGAATTGAATATAGCGCTTTTCCAGTTCAAGAACTGCTCAAGATGTTGGCCAATACAGGATCTAACACAAGTCACCCGAGGCGCCCACCTACTACCTTTGGGCGTATAGACTGACGCCCAGACGACTGAGCACAATCGTGGGTGGCCGTGTTTTGGGGAGAAGGGACCTAGTGTGTCATGAACTGGCTAGTTTTAACTCTGCTCATTGACTATTCAGCCTTGTGAAGTCTTTGTAACAGTAGAGAGGCAGTATATAACACAGCAGCAATAAAAGTACACACCGCGAGCCCGACCCACGCTGCGTAGTTAATCAGCACTGTGTGCGAGAGTCGTAAATATTTTACCCACTGAGAGCTTAGGCAAAGCGGTTCGAGCCAGTTTGACTGGGTCCGAGCCTAACACAGCTTTGGTCAGTTGGGAGGAATACACCGAAGTGTTAACAGCTAGAAAGCTGGCAGAGAAATCTCTCCACACTTAGACCAGGAAGCAGGACTTAGAATCTTAGAATTCTATCAAGTCACTACGGGCCTGAACTTGTCAAACAGGTAAATGAACACCCTTCTGTTTCATCGTGATATATTTATATTATTGTTGAAATTATGTTTGAAGAATTTGCTATGCATAAATGTGAATTGTTAATCCGAATTTGCCGTACCACGTGAAAGAGCCGACCACGAGGCGAAACCCGACCGGTTGCGCCGCCATGTTGCATGCCGTATGGAACCACTGTTGTTTAACTTATATGTATGTTTGCAGACCAGTGACTGTACCACTGAATGTTTATATTATTATTAATCCTGTATGTGTATAGTTAGACCCGATTGATATTTATGTATGTATAGGAATTTAGAGTTGAGATTCCAGTGGAACCCGGAAGTAGCAGAATGTTCGTCGCTTATGTATAGAGATGTGGAGCTATCACTGAGGGCTACTTGGCTTTCAGTGAGACGCTCTGCACAAACCGATTATTCAGGGTTGTGCAGAATTTCGTCTCTTATATTACAGACGAGCAGGCGAGCTATCCCGAGCTATCCCGAGCTATCCTGTGAACCCCACTCCACAGAAACAAGTTGGCGGAGTATCCTCTACCGCACAAGACGGAAAGAGCTACCCTGAGAAACACCCTGTCAGACCCCACAGCGTGGCAAGGGAACCCAACTACACAACGACAAAGGTGTACCAGAAGCTACCTCACAGAAGGACTTCGACCGCACCATCAGAAAGTTAAGTGTATTCTCCGAAAGTGCACTTAACCTGATCAAAACAGGACCACAGTAGTCCAACTCTTCAGAAACTGTAAAACGGACCACAGTAGTCCAAATCTACATGAGATATAATAGCAAGTGCCCGAGGAAGATATAATAGCTGCCTAGACTATCAGCGATCGAACTCTTAGCATTGAAAGAGACTTTTTAAGTTAGATTAGTACTTAGAGAATCTTGTATAGAGTAGAAGAAATAAATGTGTGATTTTAACGGTTGTCAAGTGGCTGGACTACATATGATTCATAGCCGTGTGAAAGCTAGTGTGACAGTAATCTTTTACCCTTTTTCTATCTATTTCTGTACCCCGACCTTAACACAGAACGAGCTAAACAAATAAATTTATTAAAGTAATTCATAGGGTGACTTACTAGCAGTTCCCACCGAATAAACGTGAGGGTCCATAATTCCATTGTGCAGAGCCCATAAACCCCACGTGACATAGTGCATGCTTGGTGTATTTGTGCAGCCGGCACTCACCTGTCTAAGACATGAGCGTCAGGATCTCTAAAGCCCATGCGATATAGAATGCGTGCATGCGTGCACAGACTAGACCTCGGTGTATACTCTCATCCGAAGGTGTCATATGCTGAGGTTTAAGCGAACAGTTTCATGACAGCTATTTGTTTTGAAAATGAATGTTAGTTATTAAGTGAAGTACACTTTGATGTATAGACAGCTGTTTAATTTACTGGCATTTATCCTCAGGCTTTGAACTATGTTTTCTCTTTTTCTGTATTTGTTTTGCTTGTTTGTTCCATGTCGGTCCTTTTATTTTTTAAATGTAATGCTCAATTAACTTAATTTTAAGTTTTGTGTCAAGGATGCCTACTCTCTCCAACACTCTTCAACATCTTCCTAGAGCGCATCATGTCAGATGCTCTTGCAGATCATGAAGGCGCAGTCAGCATAGTGGGTAGGGCAATCTCCAATCTTCGTTTTGCGGATGACATTGATGGATTGGCTGGAGAGGAACAAGAACTTGAAGAGCTGTTACAGAGGCTTGACACCACCTCCAGAGCTTATGGAATGGAAATTAGTGCAGAGAAGATCAAAATGATGACCAACAACACCAATGGCATCAACATGGACATCAAAGTCCAAGGCCAATTCCTCAACACAGTGCATAGCTTCAAATATTTAGGAGTCATTGTATCAGACAATGGGTCCCGACAGGAAGTCCTCTCCAGGATCGCACAAACAACTGCTGCCCTGACAAGGTTGAAGCCCATTTGGAAAGACAGGGCCATCAGTCTACATTCCAAAGTAAGACTGCTGCGCTCCTTTGTCATCTCCATCTTCCTATATGCTTGCGAAGCATGGACCCTCACAGCAGATCTTCAACGAAGAATACAAAGCATGGAGATGAGGTGCTACGGAAGACTTCTGGGCATTTCCTATACCCAACACATCACCAATGACGAAGTCCGACAGAGCATCACACAAGCCATTGGACAACACGATGACCTGCTCACAATGGTGAAGAAATGGAAACTCCGATGGTATGGCCACGTCACCAGATCATCAGGCCTTGCAAAGACTATTCTGCAAGGCACAGTGCAAGGAGGTGGAAGAAGAGGGAGACCGAAAAAGAGGTGGGAGGACAACATTCGAGAATGGACTGGTTTGACACTGAGCGAAGCCATCAGGGCTGCTGAGGACAGAGAAAGATGGAGTATGCTGGTTAAACGATCATCTGTGGTGCCCCTACGACCCCTGGGTTACGGGACAGGATAGGATAGGATAGGTATACGGAGGGTTTGGTTCCTCAAATCAAAAGCCATGGGTTCGAATACCTCAGGCGACGAACCAAAGAGAAGATTGGACACTTCATGGCGCATGCTCTCCTTCGCTACTTTCTCTAGGAACAAGGCGTGGGGGACGCGCCGCCTCTCATGGTCTTTTCCTCTCGCTGTCACTCTCCCAGTCGCGACCTGGTCGTCGAGACAAAAAGAGTACAACCCCCCAGCAGTGCCGTTTGCTCAGAATATCTCCTGGCCTTTCATCCGTGAACCGCTTATCCGTTTATAAGGGGTTGTAAAACTCTTGATGCGCTCTGTTAGTTCTAGAACAAAGGAACTTGTTTCAGCGCTTTGGTTGCCATTATTAGCGTAGCCAGATGGGCTTTCAGATTTTTGTCGTCAGTCGTGTTTCTGTCTGTCTCTGTGTCTCGCTCTCTGTCTCTCTCTGTCTCTTTGTCTCTCTCTGTCTCTTTGTCTCCATCTCTGTCCCTCTCTGTCTCTCTCTGTGTCTCTCTGTCTCTCTCTCTCTCTCTCTCTCTCTCTCTCTCTCTCTCTCTCTCTCTCTCTCTCTCTCTCTCTGTGCGCGTCTCATTCTTTTATTTGCCGATCCTTCTCTCTGTCTCTGATCTGATTGTTTCTATGTCTGTCTCTGATTGTTTGTCTGTCTGTATGCCTGTCTGTCTCTCTGTCACACACACGCACACCCATACATACGGCCACCCACCCCCCACCCATCGCACACACACACACACACACATACGCACGCATGCACGCACGCAGGAACAACACGAGAAAATGTGATCGCATTAAGGTTTTCATTTGTCCAACAAATGTAGGCGAAAATGTGACTGAACAGAGTAGAGTAGCTCTA
>CM072514.1:86197080-86354580 GCA_036898135.1 Oncomelania hupensis | reverse complement strand
AATAATTTAACAAGCTTAGCAATGGTTTTTAAAGTATCCATAAAGTAAAGAAAAAATAAACTCGGTTCAGTTATTCTTCGATAGGGCAAATGTGTTCCCCCCCCCAAAAAAAACATTTGGAGATTCGGATCGACCGATTGACCTAATAATGATCGACAACTACTAAAGGATGGCCCATGATTTGAAGTACTTGTATATTATTATTATTATTATTATTATTATTATTATTATTATTATTATTATTATTATTATTATTTTTATTATTATTATTATTATTATTATTATTATTATTATTATTGGGGATTTTTATAGCGCACTTATCTCGCCGTACTTGACCAGACTTTAGGCGCTGGCCGATACAGGATCTAACTCAAACCGCCCGAGACGCCCACCCGCAGCCTTTGGGCGCATGGTCTGACGCCCGGACAACTGAGCACTATCCTGGCCAGCCAGGGATGGGGGAGAAGGACCAAGTGCATGCTGGGTGTGTTCTTGTTACCGGCACTCACCCGTCTAGGACATGAGCGTCAGGATCTTTAAAGTTCGTTATGATGGAATGTATGCGACAAACAGACTAGACCTCGGTTTATACTCTCATCCGAAGGAGTAGGAAACGGGAGTAAAGTGTCTTTCCCAGGGTTACAACACAATGGCCCGGACAGGTCTCGAACCCGGGACCTTCAGATCCGCAAGCCAAAGCTCTACCATTAGACCACCGTGCTTCGCCTACCAGAACTCAACAAAATCGTTCCAGGCGTTTTTGAGATATTGAGCAAAACGTGTTTAGCAAAAAAAATAACTCCGGTGTCCTTGACCTTTGTGATAGAACAAAAATATGATGGCACGGAAAGCAGGCCACTAACCTAGGCAATGTTCCTTTCAGTGGTTCTTGAGATATACCTTTCAACGGACCGACGGATGGCCCGACCGACCGACATTAGGCTCGTTCTGTTCCCCCTCCCCTCCTCCCCCAGACTGTTTCAACGTACGTCTGGAAATCCCACAAAAAAGTGGGAATTGAGAAAAGCTGGTGTTTCAATGTTGCCCGACAGACCCCAACTTTTAACTTCGTAGTTGAATAACTTGCAAAGGTCAGATACAGGACAGATTGGAATTTCAAAGGACACCCATGTTCTAATTATACTTGCGAAAGTCGTAACAGCGACGATATTTGTCTGATCCTCTTGAGGACACCAGGAACGCTGAATGACCTATGCTATAGTCTAGAGGTCCCACAGAGATACACTCACAGGCGACCAAACCATACACAGTTTAAGAGAGAGAGAGAGAGAGAGAGAGAGAGAGAGAGAGAGAGAGAGAGAGAGAGAGAGTCAAAATCTTTAATAGGATAATAGCATTTAGGTCTTATGGACCTGTCTTACAAGCTAGTCCTTAATAAAATTATTTAAAAAAATTCAGAACAAACAAAATATTTAACATAGATCTAAAATTGATTTGAAACTAACAAAAAAACTTAACAATGGTAAGAATTAAAGAAATTACTAAGAATATTAATGTACGTAAATACACATACTTCCTTCCCCCCCTCCCTCCAATACCCCTTCCCTACTCCCACTCCCCCCCACCAACACCACCACACACATGCACAAGCTAATTCACACCTCATAAAATTAAACTGTCGCAAGGTAGGGAAGAACAAAAGGTGTACAATCATCCTAAATATTAGGAGCAATGGAAAATAGAATTTTGTGGAGTATAATTTTAAACAATGTTAAAGATTTAACACTCACAGACGAACAAACCATACGTTTAAGAGAGAGAGAGAGACAGACAGACAGAGACAGAGACAAAGACAGATAGAGACAGAGACAGACAGGGACAGACAGACAGAGAGCATATGCGTATGGGTGTACGGGTCGAGTCACAGTGAATGCGTGAGCATGGGTGCTGTCCGTCAGCCCGTCTGGTTGGGGCTGGGAAAGCTGTATGTAGTCGGTCTCTCAATTGTCCATGGCGTTTGACAGCGCTTGACGATGCAGCAAGTTGGTGCTTCGCGCAGCTTGAACCGAGAACCGGTCTGGGTGAGGATCTTGAGCAGCTCTTTTGTTTCTCATACAAGAACATCTTGATCGTTTGACTGAGGATGTGAGTGATATGCATAGGAGGGAAGGGGAGGTGGAACGGAGAGAGAGAGAAGGGGAGGTGGAACGGAGAGAGAGAGAGAGAGAGAGAGAGAGAGAGAGAGAGAGAGAGAGAGAGAGAGAGAGAACAGAGTATCGGAGGAGGAGGAGGAGGAGGAGGAAAAGGAGGAGAGCGGGTTAACAATTCATGCGGCGGACCGGCGAGCCATCAATAATGCAAGGCGGGCCATATTTAAACGGACGCCGCAGCCTAGACCCACCAAAGAAAATTGCGCGCGTTTTGAATTATTTAGCAGCGGGGCCCTAGGTATTCCGCTCGGCAAACGAGAAAAGTCAATTTCTGTAAGAGCTATGGGGAGTTTAAGCGTCATGGTTTATGGAGGAGATGACGAGGCCCTTACAGGGTTGGCACTCATATTTTATACATCGCGTCCGTCCGTCAGTCTGTCCTATTAAGGTATTATGTGTCCCTTACTTTTGGCAACATGTCGCACTTATCATTGTTAACTTATAGATAGGCCTCCGCTCAGGTGTCTGGGCGTCAGACGATACGCCCAAAGGCTACAAGTTGGCGCTTCGGTAGGTTTGAGTTAGATCCTGTATCTGCCAGCGCCTTGAGCAGATCATAAGATGGAAGAAAGCTCTATACAAGAATTAATGAATAAATAATAATGAATATATGCTATCTTACTTGAGTTCTAACAGCGACTTGCCTTTACGCCACCGATTCCAGTGACGAATGTGTGCGAGATGCGTAGGGTATGTAGGCTATGTAGGCTATGTAGACTATGTAGGGGTGTGTGTGACATGTGAGTGCTACAGATCGCCACTCTTTGAGTCAGATTTAGAAATTAAGGAGCCTATAGACCTTTGTTATAATTAGGAATACAATTTAAAAGTTATATAGAGATTAAGCACAGTTGATTAAAAGATCCTATTAATAATACGAAAACTTTATTATCTCAACAGGGAGAAATTCGCATGTGGTGCCAACATTTAGAAACATGACAAATAAAACATTGATATACATGTGTTATAAGTGATCTAAAACATTTGCATTAAGAGTGTATTAGTCTGAAATTTATCAAGGGGTATGACCAAGCAAGCACTTAGTTAATAAATCACACACAATTTGTGCACTGTTGCACCAGAACGTATCACAGACATGCCCATACACATGCATAATTAAAACATAATTTAAAATTTTCATAAAATAGCATACACACAAACATGGATTTCGCTAAAACACTTAAGAGTTACAAGTCAACTATTTAGTAGTATTAGTAGTAGTAGTAGTAGTAGTAGTAGTAGTAGTAGTAGTAGCCTAGTAGTAGTAGTAGTAGCCTAGTAGTAGTAGTAGTAGTAGTAGTAGTAGTAGTAGTAGTAGTAGTAGTAGTAGTAGTAGTAGTAGCCTAGTAGTAGTAGTAATAGTAGTAGTAGTTGTTGTTGTTGTTGTTGTTGTTGTTGTTGGAGGAGGAAAAGGAGAAAAGGTAGCCGCACCAGCAGTATGATAGTACTTCACATAATGCAGTCTTAACTTCTAAAAGCACGGGGATCATGTTTATTATGTGGAAGTTACTATACACGTGATAATTTGTCATGTAAGCTTATTGATCATATCCTAGTTTCCAGTATGTCGCATTATGACGTTTTACTTTCCGGCATGTCGCATTATCCAATCTTCCATTTTAGGCGTTTCGCTTTACGTACACAATCTTACTTTCGGGACCTGTGGCAAACCGTGTGCATGCCGCATTACGCTGTCTTGCTTTCCGCCATGTCGCAATCGCGAGAATGTTGGATGAAATTGGCGTCCGATAGTCTAACAGCTTGTGATGAGTGTTTGTCATGCAGAGAGGATGACTAAACGTTATTAATTTCTTTTTTCCTTTCTTCCATTTTCTATTTCAATTCTCATCGAGTCATTAATAATGCAGCCTGGTCTCGTGATCGCTCTGAAAGATATCTCAATATAAGCTTACCATGATTAGACATACACACACGTTTACACACACACACAAACACACACACACGCGTACAGAGAGAGGGGATAGAGAGGAAGAGAGAGAGAGAGAGAGGAAGAGAGAGAGAGAACCACACTACACAGGCAAAACTACAACAATCATATGCATAGTTTATTACTAGAAACATGAATGTACAGAGAGAGAGAGAGAGAGAGAGAGAGAGAGAGAGAGAGAGAGAGAGAGAGAGAGAGAGAGAGAGAGAGACAGACAGAGACAGAGACAGAGAGAGAGAGAAAGAGAGAGAGAGAGATAGAGAGAGAGAGAGACTCTACCCCGGCAGGAGCTTAACCAATGATATTGTGCTTCTGTGCAATGTAGCAATAGTACGATGAAAAATTCATAATTTTATGTGACACTTCAATTGCAGACAGAATAAAGAAGTAGACGTTTGGTTCATTATGGTATTTTTATATCATCTTTGCCGGCATCCATTTTTTATCCAGGATTGCTTTAACGGAAATGAAAAAATAAATGTCGCAAAAAGTACCTGAAATCAATATTAGCCTGCAATCGATGAAACCCGTATTGAAAGTCGTCATTCCTATTTTTAGGATAGGGTATTCCGTTATGTATTAATGTATGTCTTTAAGAGGTTTGTTGTGGTCATTGTTGTTGTTTAACAATTGCAATAATTATGCAGATTTACAATGAATATGTTGTAAAAGGTTGGAGAGGAAGGAGTATAGGCCTACGTAAGATAGAGAGGATAAACAGGAAAGTACAAATTGTACTCACAAAAACAACGTACACGCATGCAAACACAGAAACATGCTTAACTATACATTATCCCGCTTAACCTTGACAATAACACACACACACTCACATACACATACACACACATAAATACACACACATACACGTACACACACACATAAATGCACCCACATACACAAACACACACACGTCTGTATTTATGGCAAATTGGAGTTTGGGACGAAATGTAGTCATCAGAAAGCGTTTTTTTTTAATTTTTAAACGGAAAGAGCGCAAAATTCATTCAAAAATGAAAGAATTAGATTTAAAAATGTCTCTTTTCGTAAAAAAAAATGTCGCGACCTATTTCGTCTCCTAACGCTAACCCTTACCCTAGCCCTTTTACTTCAAATTTGTCTACAAAACAGCCCGTCCTGGATAGAGCACTACCATGTACTTACAACAGTCCTATGCACTACAAGAGCACTTCCATGTACTAAAAGAGCACTCCCATTTACTTAGAAAAACGTGGGGCGCGAGCTAAATACCCCATTGTGTGCATAAAAAGGCAAGTTTAGCACCCCATAACTCCATGAATACATGCCCACACACAAACACATGTAAACACAAAGGCAAACACACACCCATACACACATGGACAATTACATTTAGGCCCCAACAATAGTCCTTCTTATCTAGCGCTTTTTCAGCTCAAGAGCTGCTCAAGGCGCTGGCCCATACAAGATCTCACTAAAGCCGCACGAGGCGCTCACTTGCAACCCTAACAAAATGAAACATGCATTCTTCCCCATCTTAACACCCGCCCCCAACATAGACACTGTTACACTCAATTCGATGTTGGTGTTTTTCTTTATCAGTATTTGATTCAGCCCCGATGCTGAAGTCCTGATAAGGTGTAACTCTGATTCGTTTATCCACGCAGCCTGCTCACTCATCAACAAGTCTGGAGTCGACGTATGAAGTTTTCCACTTTTATTCAGCACACATCAACAACTGCATACAATCACCTTTTCACACCCAAATTTTACTTTCCAACTCACTATCAACAACAACACAAAACAGTGCGGCACATAAAATATATAGCCTCTCTCTCTTCCCGAACAATTTAGAACACGGTAGACTAGAATGACGCACTACAGCCAATCAAATAAAAGATCGTCATCACTGACTTACGTCATACATCTTTCTAAACATTTTAGGAACGTTCCCTCAAACTTCGACAGTTATCGGGAAAATTCTATCGACAGTAAATACGCAAATCCAGAGAATTCTCAAATAATATCGACTAACGAAAATTATCAACGTTATACAAAGCCTCTCCTAACAACAATGCAAACTCAAATCAAAGGTAAATAAACTCCATTATTGAATACTTTGCAAAACGGAACGATTAGATCTATCGTGCGCGTTTCAGACATACTACCATTCGCGTTTCAACGTAACAGACACACACACACACACAATCACCCCCCCCCTCCACAAACACACACCCACACAAACAGAGAAACCACACTACATAGCCACGAGCTAAAACAATTATATACATAGTTTATTACTATAGAAAAATGTACTCACACACACACACACACACACAAAAACAAAACACACGTACACGCTATTTCCCCCAAACGCAGGAACTCGATCACACGCGAAACAAAGACTATTATTTCGAAGGTAGGTTTACCTTGCGTGGTCACAGCGCTGTGATCGGGAGGCCCAGAGCTTACAGAACCCACAATCCAGGCATACATTATGAATGTGAACAGTGGTCGGGTGTTTCAACGCAGCATACCATATGATACCACTCCACTGTTTAATTAACTTAATCCAATAACACTTTAAGCCATTCACCACTACCCTCCCATTTCTCACCTCTCTCTCACTCTTTCTCTCTCTCTCTCACTCTTTCTCTCTCTCTCTCTCTCTCTCTCTCTCTCTCTCTCTCTCTCCAAATCAATGGTTCTGGAACAAACTATTTACTTTGGCCATTGAACTGTTATGTTTTTTAAACAGGGAAATTTGCACCACTGCTCATCTTGGAACTGGTGAAGTAGATGTCAACACCATGGCCACCACCTTCAACGTAGTTGTAACAGATGCTGCCACTGAGATCCTTGGCAAGCACCGCCCGAAGAAGAAACCGTAGATAACACTTGAACTTTTGGACCTATGTGATAAACGATGAGAGATTTAAAAAAAAAAAGAAAAAAAGAACACGTCACAGTTATCTGATACCTACGGAAAAATCAACAACGACATCCGAAGAGGAATGCGCACAGCAAAGGAGAACTGAATAGAAGATCGATGCCAGGAAATAGAGAACAGCCTGAACAAGAACAACAGCAAGAAGACCTACGTGACTGTGAACCCGGCTGACAAGATATAAACAGCCCAAGGTCCAGGGCCGGACCTGGGAAAAGTCGAAGGGGGGGGGGGGTGGTTACAGATTCAGCGAAGGCGCGAAGCGCCGAGCCTTCTAGAGGGGTCCGGGGGCATGCCCACCCGAAATTTTTTTTTTTAAAGGATGCAAAATGGTGCAATCTGGTGCAATCTGAACCTTGAAAAAGCCATTTGTGATGGTCTGGGACTTTGAGCTTTGTGAACAATTGAACTGGCAAACTCTGGGGTTATCCTCTGCCCCTCCCTTAAAAAAACAACAACACACACACACACTCACACACACACACACACACACACACACAAACATTTATTTATCACCAGAGATGTTTTGTATACTATTATTATTCACTACTTTTTGTTGATCGTTAACGGTATAAAGCTTTACCTTGTAGTTTATGAACATCACCGCCCTGCTTTCACTTTCAGTCTTGCTGCACTAGGTTCCTCGGCATTAGTACCATTTGTGAATTGTATCTTCTGGCAAAACAGTTCACTACCTCTTTGAAGTCAATATCAACATCCCTGTGCACTTTCAGTGAAGCAAGTCCATTGAGTCTCTGTTGCCCCATTGTAGAGCGTAGGTAGTTTTTTAGGTTGCGCAACTGACTGAACGCTCACACTCGGCAGTAGTGACAGGCAGGGTGCAAAGGTTCTTTAGCATGATGAACTGGTTGGGATAAAAATCCCTGTCACAATGTTTCAGTGCTTCTGATGCCGTGGATGGGATGATAGCTGTCGCATTCTCGGCAGCACTTCGCCATTTGCAAACCCACTGTTGGTATTCTGCATCAAGGGTAGCGTTGTCTGGTAGGTCAGACTCCCACAACATTGCCAGTGTCTTCACCTCTTGTGGAACCTGCATGAAACCATTCTGGTTGTTTATTAAAGTGCTTGGCACCAGACAGAGACCATCAACTGCTAGGTCAGCATTTTTTAACCTCGAGTCCAATTCGGTTGACAGGTGTTCCAAGAAAGGAACGGCAATGCTAATCTTGAAATATTCGTCTGGAGTGGCCGCAGGTTGGTTGTCACGGAGAGTCTGTCGGTATTCTTGACGAGGAACAATAACACCAGTTGTCAAAGCATTTTTGCCATTTTGCTGACTTCACCAAACCAGGCAACTAACGCTGTGTCGACATCTCTTCTTATAGTATTGCTCTGACTTTTACAACCACACACCAAACAGTTCTACATATCTCCAGAACAGGGAAGATGAAGAAATCCTCCCAATTCTCCGAGAAGACGAGGCAGCAGTGCAATCGCTGAAGAAGGGGAAGTAAGCGGGAAACGATCATCTGTGGTGCCCCTACGACCTTCGAGTTACGGGATAGCATAGGACAGGAAATATACTCACCCCAAGGCCAATACCGCTCGTTACCGCCACGGAAATCGCCGAAGCCCATCCGATCCTTGCAATTTATTTCTCCACATTGACCCACTAGGTGAATTAAATTCCTGTGATTTACGTAGCCTACAGTTCTTCCTTCCTTCAAACAGTATGTTACTTGTAATACTAGATTAGATGGCAAACCTGATCGTTGCTACGGCAATATATCCCACGCATCTAAATCTGTTCAACTTCCCAACATCGGTAAATCTGACCACAGCGCTGTACATCCCACCCTTGCCTATAGGCTTCTTGTGCAAACCAACCCTGTTATAAACAAAGGTGTACAATAAGTCATCTTCCACAAAGAAACAACTTGTCGCATTCTGTTTGAAACTTTTATTTTGCTCTCAGCAGATTGAAAACATGGTGTCGATGTGCTGTCTTAAACTATCCTATCCTATCCCGTAATTCGAAAATCGATGGGGCACCACAGATGATCGTTTAACCAGCGTACTCCATCTTTCTCTGTCCTCAGGAACCCTCATGGCTTCGCTCAGTGTCAAACCAATCCATTCTCGAATGTTGTCCTTCCACCTCTTTTTCTGTCTCCCTCCTCTTCTGCCTCCTTGCACCGGGCCTTACAGGATGGTCTTTGCAAGGCCTGATGCTCTGGTGACGTGGCCATGCCATCGGAGTTTCCGTTTCTTCACCACTGTGAGCATGTCATCGTGTTGTCCAATGGCTTGTATGATGGTCTGTCGGACTTCATCATTATTGATTTGCTGGGTATAGGAAATACCCAGAAGTCTTCTGTAGCACCTCATCTCCATGCTTTGTATTCTTCGTTGTAGATCTGCTGTGATGGTCCATGTTTCGCAAACGTATAGGAAGATGAGATGACAGGGGGGCTTTAGATGGCTTTAATAATGTTAGGGCTGATTGGATACACTCTCATGGTTGCCCACAGAGCAGCATGTCAGACTCGGTCAAATGCTTTCTTGAAGTCTACGAACGCATGATATAGATGTTGTTGGTGCTGATCTCGCAGATTATCCTGAAATTGAAAATTTGCTCAGTGGTAATTCGCCCTGCCCTGAACCCTGCTTGTTATTCAGCTAAGATTTATTCAGCTTGGGGTTTCAATCTGTTGAGAATTATTAATTTTTCAGGAGGACCTTGCTGGGATGGTGCGGTAATTTTCACACTCCTGAAGGTTACCTTTTTTTGGGAGAGTGATGACAAGCGTATGGGCCCATGGTTTAAACCACTCACCACTCTGCCAGATCTTGTTACAGATGATGGTGAGGGCGTCAATCATCGATTCTCCTCCTGCTTGAAGCAATTCCGCGGATATGTTGTCCACTCTTGCTGAATTCCTTTTTTCAGCGAATGCACTGCTGCCTCAACTTCTTCTGGGAGAATTGGAAGGATTTCTTATTCTCTGTTCTGGGGATATGCTAGAACTGATGGGTCTCCGTTTTGGTGTATGGTTGTAAAGGTCAGAGCAGTACTCTGTCCATCTTTCCAAGACTTCTTGTTCTTCTGTAAGGCATATGCAAGACTTGCTTTGGATCGTGGGAACCTTGGGCTGTTTAATACTTGTCAGTCACTTCACTGTGCGGTAAACCTTCTTGCTGTTGTTCTTGTTCAGATTGTTCCCTATTTCCTGGCATTGATCTTCTATCCAGTTCTCCTTTGCTGTGCGCATACCTTTTTGGATGTCATTGTTGATTTTTCGGTAGGCATCAGCTCCCTGTAGGGTGTTCTTTTTTGTTTGTTTGTCTAATCTCTCTTCGTTTATCACACAGATCCAAAAGTTCAGGTGTGATCCACGTTTTATTATTTGGGCGGTGCTTGCCAAGGATCTCAGTGGCGGTATCTGTCACAGCTGAGTTGAAAGTGGTGGTCATGGTGTGGGCATCTACTTCACCAGCTCCCAAAATGATCAGTGGTGAAAATTTCCCTCTCTTATGGCTTGCAGTCTGTCCAGGTCGAAGTTCAATCTGGTGCACTTTGTTGTGTTTAATCTCTTCAAATGGTGCCGGAAGGACATCATTACGAGATCGTGGTCACTTCCGATGTCTGCTCCTGGAAAAGTGCGTGGCCTGCCAATGTTGATACTTGATCTGAAGCGTTTCTTGACCATGATGTAGTCGATCTAATTTTGACGCTCCCCGCTGGGCCTGCCATGTTCATCGTCTGGATTTTTTGTGCAGACCAAGCGTGTTTTGCCAGTATCAAATTGTTGTATCTGGCAAACTCCAAGAGTCTCAGCCCCTGTCATTTGTCTATTTGTTGCAGTGGGGTCCACATGTGTTTCCCAAGTTTTGGTGCGCATCTTGGCCAACCTTAGCATTCCAGTCGCCTTGCATTATGACTGTTTCCTTTTTCGGCACTTGGTCAAGGACAGCCTGTAGATGTTCAGAGAAATCCTCTAGTTATACAAAGCAATATATATAGCAGTGACAAACACCTCGCCGGGCTGACGTGGCAGGTACTGTACTTAGACCTCAGTAAGAGAGACAACAATTCCAAATCAAGCGTGCAGTGCCTCTTTCTCACTGTTTGGTTAATTCACAAAAATACACCCACACCCGCCACACTCTTTACCGACTGTGTCTCGATCACAAAGGTAAGGAGAGCCGAAGCCATCAATGTAAACACTAAGATAATATAAAATAAGACAACTTTATTATCTCGTTCAAGAAATGAAATTGATTTGTCCATCTATCACAAAAACAATGACAATAACGTACAGTAAAAATAAAACTCTTTACAAATAAAACTGTGCACAACTCTATTTGCTGCTTTCACGCATTCTTAACTTACATTAAAAATTAAAGTGTACAAGTATCATATATACACAAAAACACACGCAATCACAGATAGCTGGTTATAATCTAAAACTATAAAATAAGCATAATACAAGTCTATGAATAAGACATGTTATGATCAAAGCACTGCGTTATATATATATATACGAATACGAATATGAATACGATCACTTTATTATCTCAATCAAAGAGAAATTCACAACGTGGTGCCAGATATAAATGTTACAAGACGATAAAGAACAGTATAACAACAATAAACAGTAAACAGTACAACAGGACAAAAGTATATCAAGAAGACATTACTGATTTAACCATTTAAAACTGTAATCATAAGAAGTTACATGGGGAATAACAGATACCTATCACATGATGTACGTTCAGTGTCATAATCATGATAGAAGGTATTGCAACATAACAATCACTGTTGGCAAGCAATAATCGCATCAATATACAACAACGTAAGACTTTTAGATAAATATGTTCATAAAAGAATATAAAAATCGCTAAGCACATAGGCCTACACTAAACAGAAATGTAAGATCACAAGGGCACATACTCACTATCTCATGCGGATTGGATATTAATTGTATAAATCATGCCACGCACACTGTCATAATAGAAGCATCATACGTTCAAATTCTCAATCATTTAATAAAGAGATTGTGGTGGGGATAAAACTAATTTTAGTGCGTACAGTTTTGAACTTTGGTGTCCTGTAGCGCCTATCCGAGGGCAGGAGATTGAAGTGGTGCGCGACCACGTGACTGCTGTCTTGAAGTATGCGACGGGCCTTTCTCACCACTCGCCTTTCATATATCGCTATCATACTCACTTGTTGCACTCCCACAACCTTCCCACACACTCTCACCACTCACATATATATCGTATAAGCTTATATATATATATTCTCTCTCTCTCTCTCTCTCTCTCATAAATACACCCAATCACTCATTAACACTTCAGTGCTCCCACATACACATCATTTATTAGGCTTATCGTTCTACATTTTGGAGTACAATAGCGTCTTCCTGAAGGCAGAGGCTGGAAGTGGTGCGCAAGCAGGTGGGTACTGTCCTGTACAATACATCTTGCCTTGTGCACAACTCGTCTTTCACATAACACCTGCAGACTTTCTTGTTTCACGCCCACAACCTTCCCACAGACATTCACCACTCGACCCAACACACTTCTACTTTTTACACACAACTTCCGTACCAACAGATAAAAGAAAAGGTCAGAAGGGACTCAATAAAAATTAATAGATGTAAAAAGTCTGAAGGATGCGCTATTGACTTCAAGCTTTGTGAGTTTTTGAATTCAATAAATTCTGGATTGAATCGTTTTGTGGATGTCTGGAGTGTTTGCGGTAAAGTTGAGTTTTTCGTCAATGATGGTTCCGAGATATTTGTATTGAGTTACTCTCTCCAGGAGGTAGGGAGGGGAGATATTTGTATTGAGTTACTCTCTCCAGGAGGTAGGGAGGGGGAGGTATTTGTATTGAGTTACTCTCTCCAGGAGGTAGGGAGGGGGAGATATTTGTATTGAGTTACTCTCTCCAGGAGGTAGGGAGGGGAGATATTTGTATTGAGTTACTCTCTCCAGGAGGTAGGGAGGGGAGATATTTGTATTGAGTTACTCTCTCCAGGAGGTAGGGAGGGGGAGGTATTTGTATTGAGTTACTCTCTCCAGGAGGTAGGGAGGGGAGATATTTGTATTGAGTTACTCTCTCCAGGAGGTAGGGAGGGGAGATATTTGTATTGAGTTACTCTCTCCAGGAGGTAGGGAGGGGGAGATATTTGTATTGAGTTACTCTCTCCAGGAGGTAGGGAGGGGAGATATTTGTATTGAGTTACTCTCTCCAGGAGGTAGGGAGGGGGAGATATTTGTATTGAGTTACTCTCTCCAGGAGGTAGGGAGGGGAGATATTTGTATTGAGTTACTCTCTCCAGGAGGTAGGGAGGGGGAGATATTTGTATTGAGTTACTCTCTCCAGGAGGTAGGGAGGGGAGATATTTGTATTGAGTTACTCTCTCCAGGAGGTAGGGAGGGGGAGATATTTGTATTGAGTTACTCTCTCCAGGAGGTAGGGAGGGGAGATATTTGTATTGAGTTACTCTCTCCAGGAGGTAGGGAGGGGGAGATATTTGTATTGAGTTACTCTCTCCAGGAGGTAGGGAGGGGAGATATTTGTATTGAGTTACTCTCTCCAGGAGGTAGGGAGGGGGAGATATTTGTATTGAGTTACTCTCTCCAGGAGGTAGGGAGGGGAGATATTTGTATTGAGTTACTCTCTCCAGGAGGTAGGGAGGGGGAGATATTTGTATTGAGTTACTCTCTCCAGGAGGTAGGGAGGGGAGATATTTGTATTGAGTTACTCTCTCCAGGAGGTAGGGAGGGGGAGATATTTGTATTGAGTTACTCTCTCCAGGAGGTAGGGAGGGGGAGATATTTGTATTGAGTTACTCTCTCCAGGAGGTAGGGAGGGGGAGATATTTGTATTGAGTTACTCTCTCCAGGAGGTAGGGAGGGGAGAGAGATGGGGAGAAGACACCTAGTGCTTGCTGGATGTATGTGTGTAGCTGTCACTCGGACGTCAAGGACATGTGTGTATGTGTGTAGCTGTCACTCGGACGTCAAGGACATGTGTGTAGCTGTCACTCGAACGTCAAGGACATGTGTGTATGTGTGTAGCTGTCACTCGGACGTCAAGGACATGTGTGTATGTGTGTAGCTGTCACTCGGACGTCAAGGACATGTGTGTATGTGTGTAGCTGTCACTCGGACGTCAAGGACATGTGTGTATGTGTGTAGCTGTCACTCGGACGTCAAGGACATGTGTGTATGTGTGTAGCTGTCACTCGGACGTCAAGGACATGTGTGTATGTGTGTAGCTGTCACTCGGACGTCAAGGACATGTGTGTATGTGTGTAGCTGTCACTCGGACGTCAAGGGCATGTGTGTATGTGTGTAGCTGTCACTCGGACGTCAAGGACATGTGTGTATGTGTGTAGCTATCACTCGGACGTCAAGGACATGTGTGTATGTGTGTAGCTGTCACTCGGACGTCAAGGACATGTGTGTATGTGTGTAGCTGGCACTCGGACTTCAAGAACATGTGTGTATGTGTGTAGCTGTCACTCGGATGTCAAGGACATGTGTGTATGTGTGTAGCTGTCACTCGGACGTCAAGGACATGTGTGTATGTGTGTAGCTGGCACTCGGACTTCAAGAACATGTGTGTATGTGTGTAGCTGTCACTCGGACTTCAAGAACATGTGTGTATGTGTGAAGCTGTCACTCGGACGTCAAGGACATGTGTGTAGCTGGCACTCGGACGTCAAGGACATGTGTGTATGTGTGTAGCTGTCACTCGGACGTCAAGGACATGTGTGTATGTGTGTAGCTATCACTCGGACGTCAAGGACATGTGTATATGTGTGTAGCTGTCACTCGGACGTCAAGGACATGTGTGTATGTGTGTAGCTGTCACTCGGACGTCAAGGACATGTGTGTATGTGTGTAGCTGTCACGCGGACGTCAAGGACATGTGTGTATGTGTGTAGCTGTCACTCGGACGTCAAGGACATGTGTGTATGTGTGTAGCTGTCACGCGGACGTCAAGGACATGTGTGTATGTGTGTAGCTGGCACTCGGACTTCAAGGACATGTGTGTATGTGTGTAGCTGTCACTCGGACGTCAAGGACATGGGTGTATGTGTATAGCTGTCACTCGGACGTCAAGGACATGTGTGTATGTGTGTAGCTGTCACTCGGACGTCAAGGACATGTGTGTATGTGTGTAGCTGTCACGCGGACGTCAAGGACATGTGTGTATGTGTGTAGCTGTCACTCGGACGTCAAGGACATGGGTGTCCGGAAGTCAAACCCGTACTTTAGATTTTTGTTGGTTTTTTAAATTATATTTTTAAGAAGGGAAACGCTTTCTATGGTTGATAAAAAGATGTGTAACACTGAAATGCGTGGTCCTGGAGCTCTTTAAAGCAAGGATTTGAAGCAGAAGAAGAAGAAGAAGGAGAAGAAGAAGAAGAAGAAGAAGAAGAAGAAGAAGAAGAAGAAGAAGAAGAAGAAGAAGAAGGGTTTTATAACAAAAGATCAAAGAAGGGTTTTATAACAAAAGATCAAAGGGTTGTCTTCACTGGGCGTGTTAATGGAGATGACTATAAATCTAGGATCTTTGTCAATCTAAGCTTGGCGAACACCTTCAGTTTACTGCGCTGTCACTGCGATATATTGGGGTGCAAGGGCTTTACACGTCTGGAGGGTCCCTGATAGCGCAGCAGTAGATATCCTAATATTATAATGCAAAAGTCTGTGTGCACGTCTACTGCTGGACAGTCGCGGATCTGCCACACCTATATTGTCCCTGTGATTTACGACTGTGTTAAGCCCACACTGCGCACCTGAGACCCGCCGAATCTCACGCACACCTCTCCACTAATACAGGTCAATGTCAGCCTCGGCAAGTCTCAGTTATGTAGTATGTGTCCAAACTCACCGCAGCGCTTCGTTACCAAAGGCGCCCATAGTATCTGAAATCGAGAGATGCCAAAATCCACACCCTGTAGATTCTGGCATCTCTCGCATTCAGACTGCACGTTCACAAAGGTAAAGATCGCTGTGCTTTATCAATTACAAAACACGTTTCGCGTTGTTTCAAAAGTGCCAGATCATTCTATGCTGTTATTTTGCTTCTTTGAGATAATGCCGATTCACAACATCGTGGTGAACATGAGCATCTTTGTAAATGTTGATTTTTAGCCATATGTGTGGGTGTCTGTAGAAGAATGTCGCTCGTGAAAGCCGCCCTTTTACCATTTTCTGGCACATGAGTGGATAAATCTCTCTCTCTTTCAGAGAGAGAGAGAGAGAGAGAGAGAGAGAGAGAGAGAGAGAGAGAGAGAGAGACAGAGACAGAGACAGAGACAGAGAGACAGGGAGACAGAGAGACAGGCTCCATAGAAAGACGTTCTCCATTTGCAGAAACGTGCGCCCGTTTTCTGTACCGTCAAATGTTTGCATAGGGAACGTAAAAGTTGATTTTATAATTAAAGGATGAATAATTTAAAGACGCGAAGACACTTCAGTTGATTTATAATTCGTTCTTTCATTGAGAGATCTACATTTCGAAAGCCGTCCACACTCGTATCAGAGGTCAATCATTGAAAACCTTTCAAAGGCTATGAAATGGATTGAACATCGTTGAATTGAACGGGCGTTTTCAACAGCGGCGGGAAAGATGTTAAAATTAAAGAGAACACTGTCAACGTTTGGGAAACTATTCATCGTAGCTCCTCACTAATCTGTTGATAGGTGTAATTCTGATCTAAGAAAAAAAATAAAGTCGGGAAACAAGACTTTTTTTATTGAGGGTGAGGGGGGGGTGGAGGGGGGGTGGGGTGGAGGGGAGTAGGGGACAGGGAGAATTTATTTCAGTTAAACATGTTCTCGTTCATGCGCTGACCACCAGAGAGGCTGAGGTTGTTTTAAAGAGCACCCACATGAAAAGTACATCAGGATTTTCAATTTATCCCAGAAACAGAACATCACAGGATATAAACACGTTATGAAGGGAGGTTGAAAACTGTGAGGCACAGTATGTATACAAATGCTATGAATAACAGTCTATGTATATAATGCTTTGAATGCACAGGCAATGCATTCTGCGTGTATACAATTCATTATATATACGTACATACAATACCTTCTATGCACATAGAACTTATTATATCATATAGAATTTAATCCAAGAACATAGATGTAATTGTCTGTACATGGATTGAATTTCTGTATTATAAAATAGATTTCTGTAATATGGAATAGATTTCTATATTATAGAATAGATTTCTATATTATAAAATGTATTTAATATTTCTGTATTATAGAATTTATTTCCGTATTATAGAATTAATTTATATGTTAGAGAATTTATTTGCATAATTATAGAATAGATTTGTATATTTTAGAATAGATTTCTTTATTAAAAATAGATTTCTATATTATAGAATTGTTTTCTGTAATTATACAATACATTTCTATAATTATATGAATGTATTCAATGCCAAACGAGGCTAGTCAATGGCAAACAATCAAAACACGCGCGAAAATCTGACGGCGCCTCATACTTCAGATCCAACTCCAAGTGACGTGCATTCAGTTCTTCGGGCACATGTCAATACCTTCTCAAAACGCAAGAATTTTGCTGAGCAGGTTGTTTCTTTTTGCTAAATGAAAGCACCGTGAAATTTGAGATCAAGGCTGTCAGGGCCTCGTTTTACTTCGTTTGATATAGAATAAAATTGTATAATTATAGAAATAAATTCTATAATACAGAAATTTTTTCTATAATTATAGAAAACGATTCTATAATATAGAAATTTATTCCATAATTTTGAAATTTATTCTATATGAATCTATTATATAATTATAGTAATAAATCCTATCATATAGAAATAAATTCTATCATATAGAAATCTAACTATTGAAATACATTCTATAATACACAATTACATTCTATAATATAAAAATCTATTCCATAATACAGGACCTAAAGCAATAATCATGTAATGTAATGTCCATAATACAGAAATCTATTCTGTAATACAGAAACTCATTCCATGTACGATTAGATTTATGTTCTTGGAATATATTTTATATTATAGAATAGATTGTATGTGCATAGAATGTATTGTATGTATACAGAATGGATTAAATACACATAGAATGGATTATATATACATAGAATGCATTGTTTCTATACAAAAAGCAACCCCCGTTGGGGTGACCGGGGTTTCAGTATAAATAGTATCCCCACTTTCTGGAAATGTAGTGCTTTAAATTCCCACTGTCAATATCTTCTCATTTGCTCTTTCTCATTCCTGCTCTGTTCTATCAATCTGCTATACTGTCTTCTTCTTCTCTAGACCAGTCACCTACCTTTTTTCTTGAAAACTCTTCCGGGACAAGACTCCTTATTTGTGTATGAGGACTGTTGGATCAGCTTGGGAATATTAGACGCTTTCTGCCAGGTGGTCACTATGGCTTCCTATGATGATATTATTTAGCAATGTAGGCATTTTATATGTATGTGTTTTGTTGATAATTTATAATGATGTTTGTATTCTATTTTGTTTTTGTAAACGGGGGTTCGATAAATTATAGTACAGCCTCAGCGTCCCCTGCGTGGGATGTCTTTATTGTAAAGTGATTGGCTGGTGGAGAGCTTTCAGTTTTACCACTAGGGTTGTTTCAGCAGATCTTTGATGCGGATCAGGGGTTGTCCGGTCCTGATTTGGCTCGGAAGAGTCCGCTGGACCTAAAGCAATAATCATGTAATGTAATGTAATATAAAAAGCATTATATACATAGAAAGTTATTTATAGCATTTTTATTCATACGGCCCCTCATTGAAGACTAACTCCCTGTGGAACTTCGCTGCATTTGCATCAAACCAAACGTATCGCGATCCTTTACAGTGGTAGAATGTAATCGCTGATCTTTGATTTCATCTTACCCTAACGAGAGCAGCCGACAATGTCTATATCCCGACACTATGTGAACGAGCTGACCTAACATTAAAAAAAAAAAAGACGATATAAGACCAGTTGTCACGCCGCGGGCAATTACGGGGCTGTTCTCTTCACTGTGAGATGACAACAGAGAAAAACGTTAAAATCCGCCCCTGTGGGGATGACAATACATTGTGTTTTATACAAACGCAGTTCGATGTACCAAAGTTGTAGGGCATGTTCAGTAGAGAGTTACTTTTCAACCACAGTGTATGATTACAGAACATTGCAGACGGCAATTGTACTTGTTAAATGACTTCGCACAAGGACTTCAGCAAACGACATCGCACCAAGTCTTCTGCTCAGTGTTATATCCAAAGCTCGTGATAGTGGCTTTCAATAGTTTTATACTTAGATTGTCTTGATCGTCCAGCTAAAGCTGTTAGCGAAATACATAACTTTGGTTGATCTACATCAACATTTCAACTCGTCTTCAAAGGAGTGTGTTTTGATTAACCTGACTAAGATAAGAACTCAGTACCAACAGTCTCTGGGTTTGTTGAAATGAACCATGGCGATGTTCTTCGTGTGCACTCTCCTCTTGTGGTCAGTGAGGTTATTGAGACCAGCAGCAGCAGCTTCAACGGCCCTGACCTCCGCTACGCCATCAACGACTACAACAGATCCTGGCCGCTGTAACGGCGAACCCCCACCTCCGGGCAGCGGTTCTGAGCTCCGCCTGTTGTCCCCTGGAGTACTGGTATACTCGTGCAACGTAGGCTTAATCAAGACTTCCGGCGCCAGCGTCATCCATTGTGACGTCAACACTACATCATGGCAACCTTCCAGTGGGCTCGTGTGCGAAGAACCTGAGGAAGAGCCACCGCCTGAGGGTGAGTGACGTCATTTCTCATGTTTAGTGACGTCACTTCTCTGGGTAGAGTGATATCATTTTTCTTGTTGAGTGACGCCACTTATCTGGTAAAGTGTTTTTCTTGGTGAATGACGTCACTTCTCTGTGACGTCACTTCTCTTGTTGAGTGACGTCCCTGTGATGATGGTGGTGTCTTCTTTTAGAGTATGGATGAAGTGGTGGTGTACATTCTCTCTCTCTCACTCAAGAACACCAAAGGTTCGAAGATGACCGTTGAAGTTTCTCTTGTTTATTCCGTCGTCAGTACATCATGACAAGGCAAATCAAGGCAAGGCAATACAGAAACAGAGACAGTGCAGTGTGTCTCGCCTTCGGTGGTCTGACCGTTTGTTTCCCTTTAACTACCGAAACTTTCTTTATATGGGACGCCGCCAGCCTTAGAGGGCGCGCTTAATGTGAGGCACTGCCGCGGCTCTAGAAAGTCGTCTGCTGGCGCAAATTTGTGTTAGTTACAAATCTCTATCTTACAAACACATATTATAAACTAACAAAATATATACAAATTATACATCGGCGTAAACGTGGGAATACAAGCTTTCTACTGATATACAATTCTCAGACCTATCGGCTATGAAATAAAACAATAAGTAATTTAAAGGAGAAAGTGGTTGCCGATCCAAAGAGATTTACACATCAAAAGTCATAATAACTCTTAAATTCGATAAAATTCTAAACAGCAATTATAATAAAAAATAAAGTACAACGTCTCCTCTTTCCAACCATGTATAATACTTCATGGTTATTATTGTGGGTTTTAAAGTAAATGAATAAATAACACAGCCTAACTGAATCAATGGACCCCGGTCAGTCTAGCGAGAATGTAGGTCGCTACACATTGCGCAACCGAAACAGCCCAGCGTAACCGAAACCAGTGCGGCGCGTGTACCGATGTGTACCAATATACTTTGCCCTATCCACTGTCGCGATCCCCTTCGAATTCGCTACCTAACTGAAAAACAAAGTTGATATATACTAATAGAAAATAAACTGCTAAGTCTAACGGTGGTATTATGAAAAGTATCTGAAAAGTATATCTCAAGTAATAGCCATAGTTCAAGTTTAACATGGATACAGGAAGGCCTACTATTTAATGGTAAGAAATTTACGTAGCCGCGGCTCGGCTACATTCACCTCGATTCTTTCAAAAACTCAGCGTCCTCGCTGAGAAAACCATCGTATACTTAAGACAAACGGACTTGGCTTTACCAATCAATCGCGTCGTACAAAAGAACCGAACAACACAGAAAGAAAACGAGAAACAATTTCCTTGAAAACGCACATTTAAGTACGAATCCGCCCAAACAAAAACCAGTTATATCGCGGACCTGGCATCGCCTTGCAAGATAGTTGATTATGTATTTGACAGTGAACCAACATCATACAACTAAGTCTATGATACAACAAAACCAACCATTATCACCTGTCATTTAAACACGCTATTCACTACACATGATATACATAATCAGTCACATTTCCCTGCAAATTGGTGTTAAATTCGCACTCAGATATAAACCATCAATTTTACAAAAATAAACATAAACTAACATGATAAAAAAAGAAAACGAGAGCGAGATAAAAACTAACATTCCATGTACCAGCAAAAACGCATTAATACAGAATACATAACGGGGTGAGCATAACATTTCAATAACATTAAAACGTTCTCAGCAAACGTTCAAGGTTCGTCAAACACACGAACCTTGAAAATCATTAATATAAATAAAACACCAGCATCTCAACCAAATGAAAAGCATTAAAAGTGAGAACATAACATATGTACATTACATAGGCATTAATACAAAACATCGGCATGAAAACACAATCATTATCATAGCTACAACCTATATACAAACGTCATATGTTCGGCAAAACGAAGCAAACGAGACCACATCGTAATAGAACGAACACACTGTGATAGTCTTGTAACGAGGAAAACTAAGCAACTGTTATTAATGACCAAATAAACTCTGCCAGCGCGACAATAATTGTAAAAAAAAGATAGTGGTCACGCATTTATATTATTGCCACAAAATAAACCAGATTCAAACACTAAGCTATGCACACACCTAAAACATAATTGTCTTCGAAGCTGGGCACAGTTTCTGTTTATCACTTGTCTCTTCACTCTTCGATCATCATATAATGTCTTTTCAAGTGTCTTCTTTTTCTCTGGCACAGTTCAAATACTCTGATCTCTACAACTAAAATGTCTTTAGGTAGGCCTACACACTATAAACTGTCACATAATCTACACACTAGCTGAGTCACAATTATTTCTAAAATGTTCGCGAAACTGTGGACTGTCTTTTGGCGACACATTTTATAATAAATGCGGCCTACCTTTACTGTGTTGTTTTCTGCGCCAGTCGTGCCGAGCGTCGTGGTTCTGGTGTTGGTGTTAAGGCGGCCAACTGCGCTGGGGGTGCCTGCACCAAAAGCGCTGGCTCCCGTGCAGTGGCTGGCCCGTTGTAGTTGATGTTGGCACCGGCAGGTGGGCGAGGGCCAGGGATGGCTCTCATCCAAGCTTCCGGCTCTGCTTCATCGTCACTGTCGCTGGACAGCATGGGCTCGGGTGGGTCAGCGGGTTGGATCAACATATCGAAGTGCTGACCCACTGGTTGAATGTCTCTTCTGTTCACCACCCGCTCTGGTCCACCCGCCACTGGCTGGATAGTGTAGACGTGAAGGCGGGGATCTCGGCGGGCGGTGACTCGATGCAGCTCGGGCCGCCAGAAGTCCTGGATCTTGTTCCGACCCATTACTCGGTTTCTGGTGTAGATGTAGTCCCCGATGGCCAAGGGATGGTCAGCAGCTCGTCGGTCTGTGAGTTTGATTCTTCCCTCAGCGGCTCTCACCAGCTGTTGGTACGCCCGTCTGTGAGCGTCCAAGAGTCGCTGCCGATGTTGTTGGACCCAGTCAACGGCTCCAGCTGCTGCAGGCTCTTGTCGTCCAAGCAAGTCATCCACAGGCAGTCGAGGTTCCTGCCCGAAGAGCAGAAAGTGTGGGGAGAAACCTGTGGACGCATGTGGAGTGTTGTTGTAGGCCTGGACGACTTCAGCAATATGTTGTGGCCATCGTCGTTTCTGGTCGGCAGGAAGGGAGCGCAGCAGGTCGTGGAGCGTACGGTTGAAACGCTCACACTGTCCATTTCCCTCAGGATGGTAGGGGGTTGTGTGCGACTTGCTGATGCCGTAGGATGCGCACAACTCTTTGACCAATCTGGATTCGAAGTCTCGGCCCTGGTCGCTGTGGATTCTCTCTGGTACGCCGTACTTCTGGAACCAGTCGCCGACTAGGACTTTGGCCACCGTCTGTGCTTCCTGGTTGCGGGTTGGAACAGCCTGCGTAAACTTCGAGAAAACGTCCGTCAGGATGAGGACATTCTCTCGGCCGTCGGTTGCAGGTTCCAGTCTGGTGAAGTCGATGGCCAGTATCTGCAGAGGGCGACTAGCCAGGACAGGAGTCGACGTGGTTTTGATAGGGACAGGGCGTCGACTGATGATGCAGTTGTTGCAGTTGGTCACATATTGTTTGACATCGTTGTACATGTCAGGCCAGTAAACTCTTGGTCGCAGGAGGGCCATGGTGCGCTCGAACCCTTGATGGCCCATCTGGTTGTGGACTGCTGCAAGGACATCTGGCCGCAAAGAACTTGGTAGCACCAGTTGGTCCCATTTGCCCTGGACTGGATCTGTCACCTGGCGATACAGAACGCCGTCTTTGCAGGCCAGTCGTGGATGTTGCTTGAGTAGCAGCTGCAGCGGACGGTTGTCCCCAGGATGAGGCTTGTTGGGCCAGGCTGCCAACGCAGGCTGGATTCCGGGATCTTCAAGCTGCTTCTGATGGAGTTGCTCAGGTGACTGTTGGGGGATGTTGAAGGCCGGGCCAACCGTGTCGTCGTGCTGGTGACGGATCAGCCCTGGAAGTGGGTGATCAGGCATCTGTGCATGCTGCTGCTGACAGGTCGTTGCCATCTCGCAGGCATGCGCCACTTCTGCAGGCACCAGAGTTGACGTGGCGGGGAGTGGAAGGCGAGATAACGCATCAGCCGGGTTGGTGGCACCTGGCCGATACTTGACGTCAAAGTTGAACTGCGAGAGCTGCGATGCCCATCGCTGCTCGAGGGCTCCAAGTTTGGCTGTTCTGAAGTGGACCAGCGGGTTGTTGTCGGTGAAGATGGTGAAGGTAGCCCCGAGGAGATAGTCTCGGAACTTCTCGGTGATGGCCCACTTCATGGCGAGAAACTCGAGCTTCATGCTGCTGTAGGCTGCCTGGTTCTTCTCAGTCGGTCGCAGTCTTCGGCTGGCGTAGGCGAGGACACGTCGCTTGCCGTCTTGTTCCTGGGACAAGATGGCACTGAGTCCGTCGTGGCTGGCGTCAGTCTCCAGCAGGAACGGCTGTGTGAAGTCGGCATAACCGAGGACTGGCGCCGAGGTTAGGGCTGCTTTCAGGGAGTCGAACGCCTCTTGATGTTTGGGCGTCCACAGGTGGGTGATGTTGACAGTCTTCTTCTGCCGGATCTTCGTCCCTTCTGCTGCTACGTCATGTAGTGGACCAGCAATACGTGCAAACCCCTTGATGAACCGCCGGTAGTAGCTGGCGAAACCGAGGAAACTGCGCAGCTCGGTGGTTGTCGTTGGCACAGGCCACTGTTGCACGACATCGATCTTCCCCGCTTCGCAGCTGACGCCATCAGCAGAGATCGTGTGGCCCAAGTAGGTGACCTCTCGCCGGAAGAACTGGCACTTCTCGACTCGCAGCTTCAGGCCGGCGTTGATGAGCCGCTGTAGGAGTCGATCAAGGTGTTGCAGATGTTCTTCAAAGGTCTTGGAATAGACGAGGAGGTCATCTAGGTAGACCAGCAGGAAAATGAAAATGAAGTCTGACATCGTCATCTGCATCAATCGTTGAAAGGTGGCGGGAGCAGAGATGAGACCCATGGGCATCCTGGTGTATTCGTAGAGGCCCATAGGGGTAACGAAAGCCGTCTTGTGTTGGTCTTTCGGGTCCATGGCGATCTGGTGGTAACCGCTAGCCAGGTCAAGAGTGGAAAAATACTGGGCCCCAACCAGCGCGTCAAAGGACTCCTGGATGCGCGGTAGCGGGTACGCATCACCAACCGTCTTTGCGTTGAGGCGGCGATAATCGACGCACAGCCGCACTGTCCCATCTTTCTTCCGTGCGACCACAATTGGTGCTGCGTATGGACTGTGGCTCTCGACAATGATCTTCTTTTCCAGGAGGCCCTTGATGTGGTCTTGGACTTCCTTGAGCTGGTGAGGCGGGATACGCCTGTAGGGCTGGGCAACTGGCACCTCGTCTCTCGTCCGCAGCTGGTGTTGGACGACGTCTGTGTAGCCCAAATCCAAGTCATTTTGGACAAAGGCTTCTCTGTTCTTGGTCAGTACTTGCTGAAGAAGCTCCCGCTGTCTTTATCTCCGCCCGCTGGATGATCTCTTGTCGGGCGCAGCCACGGAGTGACTGCAGCAGCCACTCCATAGCCGTACCACCATCCAGCTGACAGTGGCCCAGGATCCGCCGTGCCTCTTGAGCGAAGTCCTCCACGTCATCGCCATCCCCCGTGAAGGTAGGAAGTTTGGGGGGAGGCATCATCCACAGCCTCTGCATGTTGCCTGTCTGCGCCGCCTCTCGCTGCCTCTCGGTGCTGGATGGGCGACTTCTTGGCTCGTTGTTGTCCGCTTCTTCCCGGCTAACGTTTGGTGTCTCCTCGTCACTCTCTGCCTGTCTTGCTGCTCTCCTTGACTTCTTTCCTTTTGTCATCTTCTTTCTGTCGTCGACGGTGGTGTTGCCCGATGGTGTTGTCATCAATCTGATCCTGCTCGCAGCGCCATTTGTGATGATGGTGGTGTCTTCTTTTAGAGTATGGATGAAGTGGTGGTGTACATTCTCTCTCTCTCACTCAAGAACACCAAAGGTTCGAAGATGACCGTTGAAGTTTCTCTTGTTTATTCCGTCGTCAGTACATCATGACAAGGCAAATCAAGGCAAGGCAATACAGAAACAGAGACAGTGCAGTGTGTCTCGCCTTCGGTGGTCTGACCGTTTGTTTCCCTTTAACTACCGAAACTTTCTTTATATGGGACGCCGCCAGCCTTAGAGGGCGCGCTTAATGTGAGGCACTGCCGCGGCTCTAGAAAGTCGTCTGCTGGCGCAAATTTGTGTTAGTTACAAATCTCTATCTTACAAACACATATTATAAACTAACAAAATATATACAAATTATACATCGGCGTAAACGTGGGAATACAAGCTTTCTACTGATATACAATTCTCAGACCTATCGGCTATGAAATAAAACAATAAGTAATTTAAAGGAGAAAGTGGTTGCCGATCCAAAGAGATTTACACATCAAAAGTCATAATAACTCTTAAATTCGATAAAATTCTAAACAGCAATTATAATAAAAAATAAAGTACAACGTCTCCTCTTTCCAACCATGTATAATACTTCATGGTTATTATTGTGGGTTTTAAAGTAAATGAATAAATAACACAGCCTAACTGAATCAATGGACCCCGGTCAGTCTAGCGAGAATGTAGGTCGCTACACATTGCGCAACCGAAACAGCCCAGCGTAACCGAAACCAGTGCGGCGCGTGTACCGATGTGTACCAATATACTTTGCCCTATCCACTGTCGCGATCCCCTTCGAATTCGCTACCTAACTGAAAAACAAAGTTGATATATACTAATAGAAAATAAACTGCTAAGTCTAACGGTGGTATTATGAAAAGTATCTGAAAAGTATATCTCAAGTAATAGCCATAGTTCAAGTTTAACATGGATACAGGAAGGCCTACTATTTAATGGTAAGAAATTTACGTAGCCGCGGCTCGGCTACATTCATCCCTTTTCTTGTTTCCTTCTTTTTTCCTGTATAGTGATATGGGTGCCGTAAACGTGAATTTCAAACATACGAAACTAATTTCATTTCTTCTAATAGCGATCTCCCTGCCTTTACATCACATGTGTGAGTGATGAAGGTGCGCTTGTTGAGTTATGTTAGAGTGTGTGTAGCTTGTAAGCGTGTATGTTATCACCGTGCTTTGAGTCTGATTGAATGGAAAGCATATACATAGCAAATAATAATAATAATAATAATAATAATAATAATAATAATAATAATAATAATAATAATAATAATAATAATAAAAGTATTAATACAGCACTTGTTCCTATTAAAAAACAAAAACTCGGTCCAAAGCGCAATTGTCACGTATCCACCTAGCAATAAATAAAATAATTACGATTTTTTTTTGGAAAAGATCAAAAAGGGGATGCATAAAAGAAAAACAGGAAAAACTAAATAAATCCACGCTATATCCAAGACATGGCAGATGTGGATTGGTAAAGACCTTCCGGAACAGAGATTAATGTTTACGAACGAACGAACGAAAAACGATGCTTAACGTCCTATTGCATGAGCGTTAAGGACAATAAAATTGGGCTAAAAAGCCCTCATCATACATATTTACCAGACCATTTGGTCTGGCTCTGTATTGTATGAGTATATATTAGGTTCTGTTTGAAGGAGGTGATTGAAGGCCATGTAATACTAGTAGTAGGCCTAGTAGTAAGTTGAGGACGAAACCGGTCGTGAAGCTTTTACGAACGTCCTATCTCATGTATACTTTGCTTAAGTCTATTTGCTTTCAATCTGCCTCTTTGTATTACTCATCAAAGGAATAGAATATATCTCTAAATTTTGGCTTTGCATCCAATTGGTTTTTAAAACAATTAATATTCGATGCAATTTTTTATAGTTAGTGGTAAACTGTTCCAATGTGAACAAACTCCGTTAGTACACATTTTTTCTGATGTTAGTATTAGAAGGCTGTTTAAGAATCTGACCTTCTGGGTTCTTAGTTTTGTTGTGATGAGGTGTTAGAAATAAATCTGATTATTCTAAAGCATCAATTTTATTATAATATATTTTTAAAACTTGAATTAAATCTCCTCTAACTCTATGTCCTTATAAAGAATACAGTTTGAGATACCTCAATCTGTCTGTGTAAGACATAGAATGACATTCTTTCGGCAACTTTGTAGCTCATCTTTCTATCATTATTGATTGCCTCTTGAGCATTGGACACCACACGACATTCGCATACTAAGGGAAGTTGAATTAATGCTTTATATAACTTGTCCAATGTATACTTATCAAGGAAATGAAAAGTTCCATTTACTACTCCAATCATTTTGTTCGTTTTGTTAACATGTTCATATGTAAATCAAACTAAACGTCCCATCAAAAGTTACTCCTAAGTCTTTTTCCTCACTGTACGTCAGTATTGGTTTCTGGAGATCCGTGCTCATCAGGTAGTCATATCCAGGGTTGTTCCTGCCTAAATGCAATACTTATTTATCGACTTTAAAATATAGGTCCTACTGCTTAGTCCACGTTTTATAGTCTATCCAAGTCTTCTTGCAATATGTCTTTCTTACTGACGAGGTTATAAACAATAGTATAATCTGCAGAAATGTTACATATACATTGAAGTCATCAATAAAGATTGTAACTAAAACTGGACATTTGAGGGATACCACTTAAAACCTGTTTTTTCCAGACCTAGCGTTTCCAACTCTAACATTTTGAACTCTGTCTGACCTAGTTAATTATATATCCGGTTATTCCGGCTGCCAATTTCTTCAACAATCTCTCATGAGGTACCGTATCAAATGCCTAACCACGTGTAAATTTGATTCTTTGCCTTCGTTTCTGTGAAACTTATTAGGTCCGGCGCAAGGACAGCCACTCGACTTAAAATTTCGCCTTTTTTGTTCAACATATACTGTCTAAACTGCTATCCATGACTTTCAAAAGTTATCACTATCATGACTATCATGACTGCTGACGAGCTTGATGAGTAATACGACGACGGCGATGATGATAACGAAAACGGTTGCAGATCCAGCGTGGCTACTGCCGGTGCTGGTGGGGCTGGCAGCGTCGGCCATCTTGGTGGCTCTGCTGTTCTGCATTACCTACAGCTGCAGGTGGGCCTCCGTCACAACGATTATCACTCTTTGATAGAACTAAAAACCCGACAATAATTTGTGATTACTTTAAGGGGCAGTAGTGTTAAGAGGGGTTCACCACCCTCCACCCACCCCCGTCTCTTTTTCAAGCTCCCCGAGTATGCTGCCAGCGTGGAGTTGTGCGCGTTACAAGTCTCCATCAGCATCGTCAACGTCAACTGCTCAGTGTAATTTATAACGTTAACCGCGAGCGTTGTGGCCAAGTGGGCTAAGGCGGGACTAACTTGCCTTGTCCACAGGCCAGAAACCAATGGCGCCTGACAGGTGTGGGTTCGATCCTGCATCGGGGCGTAATGTTTCTCCGAATATTATTTACTTTCGACTCGGGCAACGTCTCGGGGGTTTTCTCCGGGTACTCCGGTTTGCTTCCCCAGCAAAATTTCAAAAAATTTAAAGAATTTCTAAATTTCAAAAGTCACAACTAATATTAGGTAGGTTGGGTTTGGGCGCGCCACAGGCTGCGACTACGCCTTCCACAGGGGAGGCGGCCCAGAATTTCCCGATAAAAAGGGACAATAAAACATTAAAATCTAAACTCTAAAATATAAAAAAAAAAATCTAATGGTAGCGTATATATATGACGGCCTACTAGCGCCAAAACCTGATAATTACAAATATCATGAGATAATTACAAATATCATGGGATAATTACAATTATCAAGGAATAATTACAATTATCGTTGAAAATTATAAATATCTTCGCGTGATCATGTTTAGTTTTCAGTTTTGACTCTAGCAATCCTCCTAGAAAAGCGTCCAATCCGAAAATTGTAATTATTACATAATAATTACAATGTTCACTTGATAATTACAATTTTTACGTCATCATGCTTAATTCCGATTAAGGCGGCTTACTAGCGCCAAAACGTGCATTTACCGGTATCAGTGACAATAGTAATTAACACGTGTTCTGTGTAATTCACATTATGACGGCCTACTAGCGCCAAAACCGTACCTGATAATTACAAATATCATGTGATAATTACAAACATCAACGACATATTTACAAAACACATGTAAAAACTGTAATTATCAAGTGAAAATTACAATTTTCGGTTTTGGCCCATTTCTAGACAGATTGCTAGAGTAAAAACTGAACATTAAACATGATCACGCGAAGGTATGTGTAATTTTTCAATGATAATTGTAATTTTCCCGTGATAATTGTAATTATTCCTAATGATATTTGTAATTATCTCATGATAGTTGTAATCATCAGGCTTTGGCGCTTGGAAGGCGTGGCAAATAATGCATATTATTAATTAACACTGTAGATTACATAGATCTCTGTAAACTACACAGAACACGCGTTAATTTCAATTATCTCGTGTTAATGGTAACTCTCGGTTTTGGCGCTAGTAAGCCGTCATACATATTATACGGTGTCGCTGTTTGCGTCTTGGCTGCAAGGTGCACGCTGGTTGAAAAGTAACTCTCTAGTGAAAATTGTTGATAACTTGTCTACATTGTGCTGCATTTGCGTGAGACAACATGTATTATTTTTTTAATTATTATTATTTATTATTTAATCGTTCTTATATAGCGCTTTTCCAGCTCAAAAGCTGCTCAAGGCGCCGTCCGACACAGGATCTAACTCAAGCCGCCCGAGGCGCCAACTTGCAGCCTTTGGGCGCATCGTAATAACGCTCCAGACAACTGAGCACAATCCTGGGCAGCCAGGGATGGGGGCAGAAGGACCTGGGTGCATGCTGGGTGTGTTCTTGTCACCGGCACTCACCCGTCTAGGACATGAACGTCAGGATCTTTTAAGTCCGTTATGATGGAATGTATGCGACACAGACTAGACCTAAGTTTATACTCTCATCCGAAGGAGTAAAATTATTGTAATCCTTACAGCGGTCAAATGTAATTGCTGAGTCTCGGATCCGCCTCACGTTGACAAGAGCTCATAATGTCCCTTGGCCAAACACTTATGTCTTCTTATGATTTTATGAAATGCATATTTATGTCAGTGAATTACGTACACAAAAAAGTTTTAAACAAATTTTCACTGCCTGTGAGTCGATCAATGTTACTCTCGTCATGAATTAGATCTACACCTGCCCTTGTGGCCGAAGGGCATCTCCAGTACATACAGGGAAATGCTGACCTGCTGTTGCAAGTGATGGATGAATGTAGCCTATAGTTATTAAAAAGCCCAAATTCGAAGTCTTCAATTTCTGTTTAGGCAAGGAGTGATTTCCCCTTGTTAACGCTACACCAACACGCTCGATGATATATTTAGCGCTAGAAAGGCAGCGGTTGCTATTAATAGCACAAAAAGTAACCTACGGAATGTACTGAATTAAAAAAGAACTGTACTTTCGAATTTGTTGTTGTTGCAAGATAATGTTGTTGTGTTTTTTTACAGTTGGGCAACAATCACTGTAAATGTTAAAAGGATCAATCCAGAGGGCTTTGTCAAATTGGGATCCACAGTAGGGACAACAAACACTCAGTTCTCATCCTCTGCAAGAAATCTCGGCTACATTCTATCCGATGACCTGTCCCTCAACAACCACATCTCCAACGTCTGTCGCTCTGCATACACGGCCATACGCCAAATCAGCTCCTTTCGCCACTATCTTACAGTCCCGGCCACCAAAACCCTAGTCTGCGCTCTCGTCCTCTCTCGTCTTGACTATTGCAACTCTCTCCTTGTTGGCTCCCCGAAACACATCATTGACAAACTACAAAAGGTTCAGAACTCAGCAGCTAGACTAGTATTCCGAGCAAAGAAACGTGATCACATCACACCTCTACTACAATCCCTTCACTGGCTTCTTGTGCAAGCACACATAGAGTACAAACTCTCTGTTCTCTGTCACAACTTCTTCACAGATTCTTGTCCTTCCTACCTTGCTGATCTACTGTCTGTCTACTCCCCTTCACGCACTTTAAGATCATCTGCTGACACTCGCACACTCAAAGTTCCCGTCACCCGCACTAAGACATACGGCCAACGTGCATTCGCCTACTCCGCACCTAAGCAGTGGAATTCCCTTCCCTCCCATATCCGCAACATACAATCAACACAAGCATTCAAAAAGGCCCTCAAAACCCACCTCTTCAAACTGCATTATTCAGACTGATTTGTGTCCTGCTGCCATTCTCTCATCTCTTGTCTATGTCTGATCCGTAAATGTATACACGGCTGTAAATATTTATACTGTTTTCCTTCCTGGACCTAACCGGGCATATAAATAGCTGTGAATAGGTTTTTGCTATTCTACTTTCTGTCTTTTTTTTGTCATTTGTGTACATAGTTGTAAATAGTATATTTTTGTCTTTTTTTGTAATTTATGTACATAATTGTAAATAGTCTGTACCTTTACTGTCCCGTCTTTTGGTGTATTGTAGCAAAAGTGATGTTTCATCGAGTGCATGTATTTATATGTTATGACTATGTAAAGCGTGGTGAGTCTGGTCATAGGCTGGAGTACCCGCTATATAAAAATCCGTTATTATTATTATTATTATTATTATTATTATTAAGTTACATTAATCTACCTTTGTTTCCTTCAGTGCTTGCGGATTTCGACGAAGACGGGAAGGAACGCAGGAAGGCTCGGGCTGCGCATGCCCCGCCTGCTGGCATACACCCTATCACGTGACGCCACAGCCTGATACTCCACTGCCTCCCAAACCTAGGACGCCTCTTCCTGTCCAAGTTCCAAGAATCGTCGTCTACGATGACTACCTCGTGAGGCAAAAAGCGTTTCTTTGATGGACAAAGATTCGTTCCAGAACCCAAAGGTTAATTTTTATAATTATGACAACTGCTAATACTTGAAAAAAAAATGCAATTAGAGAGAGAGAGAGAGAGAGAGAGAGAGAGAGAGAGAGAGAGAGAGAGAGAGAGAGAGAGAGAGAGAGAGAGAGAGAGAGAGAGAACAAACAAAATTTAGATGTAAATTGTCATTATTTCAAGATTTTTGTAATTGGTTTTTTTCGTTCTTTTGTTGGAGAAGGGGGTATCGTATGTAGTCAAAATAAACTTACATGTAGCTACACGAAAAAAAATTATATATATACAAATCAAGAACTAAAAATACAATCTTTAGTGTAGTTATTATTGTAACGAGATTTAATAAGCCTATTCTTTTTAAGATGAGTTTATATAATTGTTTTGCATAGTTTAATAATTTGCATATTGATATGTGCACACTGCATATTTACATAATTGTATATACACTATCAGCAGAATTTTATATTTATATGCCATTGAGACCACAGGCCCGTATCTTGCTGTGACGGGTATCTCTCTGTAGTAGAGCTTCTCTCCCTGTGTACTATTATATCGATTTTATATAGGCCTCGGCCTGTGACTGAGCATCATTCTTGAAATTGTGCTTGCTTTGTGGAATAAAAGGACACAGTTCCGAAGCTCAACGTCAAAGTTCGTTGCATTTCAGTTTCAAGATGGCCTCTCAGCGCTTGGGAATGCCCCATATTTCAGGAAAATGTGTCAGGTTTGCTGCTCTTGAGACCATTCCAATGCTGATCTAGATGAAGATACATGCAACCACGACTTGTGTTTACTTTATCCTTCTTATATAGCGTTTTTCCAGCTCAAGAGCTGCTCAAGGCGCTGTCGGTTACAGGATCTAACTCCAATCTCCCAAAAATAGTCTACGTTTGTTTATCTTCTATAGCCTAAACTCTCTAAGCTTAAAGATCTACCAGTTACGAAGTAAGAATTAGAGCATACTGTGTAATAAACATGTTTGATTTTTCTGGTTTTCCAAACTTACTCTAACGATGATCCATCGATCATCTTAAACTGTGCCCAGTGAGAAAGGGCAATGCCATTTTTTTACACACACACACCCACACCCACACACACACATACTTGCGCAGACACCGTAATTTGGACTTTCCTCTGTCGTCACATACGTTCTGTGGACAATGGGTCGTGCTTCGACCCCCTTTTTAAGTACTTTAAAGTGTTCTAACCCTAACACTAACCCTAACCCTAACCCTAGCCCTAACCCTAACCCTCACGAATCATTAAATGGACGTCCCAACAAGGAGGTCTGTCCAAAGAACGTATATAAACTTGCACTAGTTTGTCCCAATAACGCCGTGTAAACATCCTCACCCACACACACACACACCCACGCACACACCCTCACCCACACACACACACACACAAACCCAAGGATTAGTTTTTTTCCGTTATCACACGGCTTGTGCACACAATCATCAAAAAACAGCCATACTAAAGCATTCACTGATTCTAATTAAGTTAATCTCCTGTACCTCGCATCAATCAATCTTTAATTTAATGTCTGTTCACCCATTTAGGTGATATTAGACGTTACAAAGGTAACTTTTAAAACACTTTAACTATTTCACAACATAATTTCAAAACAGCCTATAAAAGTCTACCAACGGGAGATTTAGCAATAACTTTCACAACGTCTGTAACATTTGGATGATATAGAATTGGATGATATGTGATACATAGTATGATACCTGGCATCTCTCCTAGTGTATAGCACCGAAACCAACCAGTAAGTACAGATGGTTGGAAAGTAACTCTTTATTGAACTTTGCCTATAACTTTTGTAAACAGCATACTGCTGCATTGCATCAAACGACAACGTCTTGTTTCTTTACAGTTGTACAATGTTAAATACTGATCTTTGATTTCATCTCACAGTGACGAGAGCAGTCCATAATGGCCCATCACCTGACACTTGGTCTTATATCTGGGAGATAAAACCAGAGAGCAGCAATTCAACTCTACCACTGCAAGTATCACAATACAATTTATGTGATGCAAATGGTGTCCTATCCTATCCTATCCTGTCCCGTAACCCGAAGGTCGTAGGGGCACCACAGATGATCGTTTAACCAGCATACTCCATCTTTCTCTGTCCTCAGCAGCCCTGATGGCTTCGCTCAGTGTCAAACCAGTCCATTCTCGAATGTTGTCCTCCCACCTCTTTTTCGGTCTCCCTCTTCTTCTACCTCCTTGCACTGTGCCTTGCAGAATAGTCTTTGCAAGGCCTGATGATCTGGTGACGTGGCCATACCACCGAAGTTTCCGTTTCTTCACCACTGTTAGCAGGTCATCGTGTTGTCCAATGGCTTGTGTGATGGTCTGTCGGACTTCGTCGTTGGTGATGTGTTGGGTATAGGAAATGCCCAGAAGTCTTCTGTAGCACCTCATCTCCATGCTTTGTATTCTTCGTTGGAGATCTGCTGTGAGGGTCCATGCTTCGCAAGCATATAGGAAGATGGAGATGACAAGGGAGCGCAGCAGTCTTACTTTGGAATGTAGACTGATGGTCCTGTCTTTCCAAATGGGCTTCAACCTTGTCAGGGCAGCAGTTGTTTGTGCGATCCTGGAGAGGACTTCCTGTCGGGACCCATTGTCTGATACAATGGCTCCTAAATATTTGAAGCTATGCACTGTGTCGAGGGATTGGCCTTGGACTTTGATGTCCGTATTGATGCCATTGGTGTTGTTGGTCATCATTTTGGTCTTCTCTGCACTTATTTCCATTCCATAGGCTTTGGAGGTGGTGTCAAGCCTCTGTACCAGCTGTTCAAGTTCTTGTTCCTCTCCAGCCAATCCATCAATGTCATCTGCAAAACGAAGATTGGAGATTGCTCTACCCCCTATGCTGACTGTGCCTTCATGGTCTGCAAGAGCATCCGACATGATGCGCTCTAGGAAGATGTTGAAGAGTGTTGGAGAGAGTAGGCATCCTTGACGCACACCGATTGTTGTTCTGAACCAATTCCCGATGGCTCTGTTGTGGAGAACTGCACTGGTAGCCTTGTCATACAGGCTTTTGATGACTTCAATAATTTTAGGGCTGATGTTGTACACTTTCATTGTTGCCCATAGAGCTGCATGCCAGACTCGGTCAAACGCCTTCTTGAAGTCTATGAACACATGATATAGATGTTGTTGGTGCTGTAGGTATTTCTCACAGATTATTCTGAGGTTGAAAATCTGCTCAGTGGTACTTCGCCCTGCCCTGAATCCTGCTTGTTCTTCAGCTATGATTTGTTCAGCTTGGGGTTTCAACCTGTAGAGTATTATTTTCAGGAGGACCTTGCTGGGATGGCTGATAAGGCTGATGGTCCGGTAATTTTCACACTCCTGAAGGTTACCTTTTTTGGGAAGAGTGATGACAAGCGACTGGGTCCATGGTATAGGCCACTCCCCACTCTGCCAGATCTTGTTACAGATAATGGTGAGGGCATCAATCATCGCTTCTCCTCCTGCTTGTAGCAGTTCCGCGGGTATGTTGTCCACTCCCGCTGACTTCCCTTTCTTTAGCGCTTGCACTGCTGCCTCAACTTCTTCCCGGAGAATTGGGAGGATTTCTTCTTCTTCTCTGTTCTCGGGACATGCTAGAACTGATGGGTCTCCATTTGGTGTATGGTTGTAAAGGTCAGAGCAGTACTCTGTCCATCTGTCCAAGACTTCTTGTTCTTCTGTAAGGCATATGCCAGACTTGCTTTGGATAGTGGAGACTTTGGGCTGTTTGACACTTGTCAGCCGCTTCACAGTCTGGTAGGCCTTCTTGCTGTTGTTCTTGTTCAGACTGTTCTCTATTTCCTGGCATTGATCTTCTATCCAGTTCTCCTTCGCTGTGAGCATGCCTTTTCGGATGTCATTGTTGATTTTTCGGTAGACATCAGCTCCCTGTGAGGTGTTCTTTTTCTTTTTCATCTCTCTTCGTTTATCACACAGATCCAAAAGTTCAGGTGTGATCCACAGCTTCTTCTTTGGTCGGTGCTTGCCAAGGATCTCAGTGGCGACATCTGTCACAGCTGAGTTGAAGGTGGTGGTCATGGTGTTGACATCTACTTCACCAGCCCCCAAAATGAGCAGTGGTGCAAATTTCCCTCCAATTGTGGCCTGAAATAGTTCTGCCACCTCCGGGTCTTGCAGTTTGTCCAGGTCGAACTTCAGTCTAGTGCACTTTGCTGTATTTACTCTCTTCAAGTGGAGCCGGAAAGACATCATCACGAGATCGTGGTCACTTCCGATGTCTGCTCCTGGAAAAGTACGTGTCCTGCCAATGTTGATGCTTGATCTGAAGCGTTTCTTGACCATGATGTAGTCTATTTGGTTGTGATGCTCCCCGCCAGGACTGTTGTGTCATCATGTAGTGTGTCTTGGGCAAAAAAGACCTGGCGGTGCCCAATCCTCTCCAGGCTGTTGGCCACAGCCGAAATCCACGAATACAGTGTGGCTCGCCTTGGCCCTGAGCACATGGTCGTTGAACCTGTAGTAACGTGAGGTTCCTCCGCCCTGGCCGGTGACTTCTGTGTAGAAGACTTTCGCCCAGTGATGCCGTGCTAACATCACCCCTGTTAGTCGCCTCTTACGACACGCCGGGAAACGTTGGGTCTATTCTATTTAATGCCCGAACCCACAGAGCAAAATGGTGTACTGTTTACAAAAAAGTGTACGCCATTTTAATAGGGAGTTACTTTTCAGCCACCCTATAGGGCCCGAGGAACAGAAGTAAAAGTATCCCAAAGTGAGTGGTAACATAAACACAGCGCATACACACAAAACATAAACACAACAAAACGATATCAATCAGCATTAACACACAATTGATTCAAAAACAACAAAAGATATAGCAAACCATAGGGACATTTTAAAATACCAACACACGGACTCCAGACTTTAAGGTTATTTTCTCGATTTCTTGGCATCGCTGTAGTCATGGTGGCGGTGACGATGGTGGTGATGGTGGGAGTTCTTCTCTTGTTGGTCGTCCTGATGCGGGTGGTGTTGACGGTGGCGATGCTTTTTGTGTTTCTTCTGTCGCTGCTGCTGTTCGTTCATCTCGTTTTCCTCTGTCACGTAGGCCGGAATTTTGACTTTCCGCCGCTGTTTTTCTTCTTCCTGCTGCTGCTTCTGCTTTTCTGACGCCTCTTTCTGCTTCTTCTCCATCTGCCAAAGCACAAAAAATTAATAATAATTATGATGATGATGATGATGATGATGATATGATGATGATGATGATGATGATGATGATAATAATAATAATAATAGTGCAAGGCACAGTGCAAGGAGGTAGAAGAAGAGGGAGACCGAAAAAGAGGTGGGAGGACAACATTCGAGAATGGACTGGTTTGACACTGAGCGAAACAATCAGTGTTGCTGAGGGCATGGAAAGATGGAGTACGCTGGTTAAACGATCATCTGTGGTGCCCCTACGACCTCCGAGTTATGGGATAGGATAGGATAGAATAATAATAATAATAATAATAATAATAATAATAATAATAATAATAATAATAATAAGAAGAAGAAGAAGAAGAAGAAGAAGAATAAGAAGAAGAAGAAGAAGAAGAAGAAGAAGAAGAAGAAGAAGAAGAAGAAGAAGAAGAAGAAGAAGAATGATAATGATAATGATAATGATAATGATAATGTTGTATGCGCCTTAATCCTAATGAAGGCTTGGGGAGGTTAACACGCCTTTAGATATCAGATCCCGAACTTAGGTTTATGAACCTTTTGGAGAAAAAAATGGGTTAGGGTTAGGGTTATGGTTCGGGATATGAGAACCTCGAATAAAGCTTCGTGAGCCTCCACGACGCCTAGGTTCTTGTGTCGTTCGGAGAAAAAGAGGTTCATGAACCTAAGTTCGGGATCTGAGAGCCTCGAATAAATGTTCCCTTTACCAACAACTGGCCCGCTGGTGTCAGTATAAATCGGTCCAGTAGTCACCTATAAGGCGAAAATGTCGTGTGACTATAATCTACAAACAACAACAACGTCACGACATCTGCTGGAGTACCGAACTCTATAAAAATTTGTTATTATTAATATATATTATATGACTAGACTACTAAAAAAATATTATGTATGATTTCAGACTTGGTGAAATGTTTGGAGTGATTATGTACATATTGTGAGTACTACAAACTGATTTATTTTGTGAAAAGTCTGTCAGGCCGAGCACAAAATAAATCGTTTGTAGTACTGACAACATGTACATAATCACTCCAAACATTTCACCAAGCAAAAAAACATTTGGGGTCGCCTATGAAAGCTGAAGATATATACCGACATCAAAAAAGACTTAAAACTGTAGATTTTGATCCACGACCTGAACATGGAAGTACGCGACTATTGGCGCACCTATCGGCTGAACATTTGCATATTCAAGGGAAATAATTTTAATATTTTGTCCCATTAAGACAGGCCATAAATCAGACTCAAAGCGCGGCGATCCGTAACCAACACACACACTCACATGTTAGACACATCCTACACATACAACAAACACACAGCCATCACTCAAACATGGGGTGTAAAGGAACGTCGCTATCAGAAAACGGAAAGAAAACATAATTTGTATATTTGAACATTTGTTGGATTGACTGATCCAATACCATTACTGAAAAGAGCAAAAATACCGGAGCATCATGAGAAAACCCTCGATGATGAGTGACTATTGAAGTTTAACATCTACACCCACCATTGGCGACAGGGCAGACGGGGAATATTACCATCCCAGCAAAGAAGGGGTAAAATCCTACACTTGACAACCAACTTTTTTTTTATAGAAAATTAAAAAAAAAATTGTTTTTGTTTTGATTTAGACCATTGCCACCGCCCATCCCATTAGATCTCCCCCCCCCCCTCCCTCCCTCGTCTCTTGTTCGTTAGCCGCACGAGACGCCGGATGAAGCCGGATGTTTAGAATGAATGCGTGAGTACTGCGCTTTGAACTGATATTGTTCATAGGGAAAAAGCGCTATATAAATATCCTTAGTAGTAGTAGTAGTAGTAGTAGTAGTTGTTGTAGTAGTAGTAGTAGTAGTCCTTCTGATGAGAGTATAAACCGAGGTCTAGTCTGTGCTGCATACATTCCATCATAACGGACTTTAAAGATCCTGACGCTCATGTCCTAGACGGGTGAGTGCCGGTGACAAGAACACACCCAGCATGCACCTAGGTCCTTCTCCCCCATCCTTGGCTGCCCAGATTGTGCTCAGTTGTCCGGGCGTCAGACCATGCGCCCAAAGGCTGCGGGTGGGCGTCTCGGGCGGCTTGAGTTAGATCCTTGAGCAGCTCTTGAGCTGGAAAAGCGCTATATAAGAACGATTAAAAAAATAAAAAGTAGTAGTAGTAGTAGTAGTAGTAGTAGTAGTAGTAGTAGTAGTAGTAGTAGTAGTAGTAGTAGAGGTACTATTATTATTATTATTATTATTATTATTATTATTATTATTATTATTATTATTATTATTATTATTATTACTGATACTGTTAGGATGGACAGTGAAAAACGGCAACCACCATCACCATCGGCATCACGACGACCAATAAGAGATGACCAACACCACCGGTCATCGATGTGTCAGGCGAACGCTGTACACCTGATCTCTATTACGGCGGTGGGCTAACAAACACTGTAAACGTTTACTGTATTGCTTACCTCCTTACTCTCCTTCCTGATCCTCCGTAGCACTTTGTTCCTTGCCCTGAGGCCGGCAGTGGCGCAGCGGATCGCACAGGCCAAGCCCAGCAGCGACAGCACAGCGCCAACACACGGCGCTACCAGCAGCACCAGCTCCAAAACTGTTTCTAACAACAACAAAAATAATTATACACGGATCGTGGTCAGTCACCCTTTCACCGCCGGTGGCGCATTAATGCGACAGCAAAGCAGAACGCCGATTGGGACACTTCTGCGACGAGGCTGCCCAATTTGAGCGAACACAGAATTTAGTGACTAGCGACTCCCTTGGGTTGTCTGACAGACCTAAAGAGTCTAGTGAATGTTTATTGGTGTATTGTTTGTAATTACACGAACTGTCCGCAATTCGGAAGTGTGTTATAATAATAATAATAATAATAATAATAATAATAATAATAATAATAATAATAATAATAATAATAATAATAATAAAGAATGCTATGTACGCGCCTTTCCCCAAGGCTCAAAGCGCGGCGATCTATACCAACATACACGCTCACCTGTCTCATTTACCCTCACACACACCAAATACACATACATCACTCAAACAGGTGGTGTAAAGACAGGAAGATCGCTATTAGAAGACGGAAGAAAATCGAATTTATATATTTGAAATTTTTATATTGACTGCATCCTGTACCATTATTGAAGGGAGGGAGGAAACCGGAGTGCCCGGAGAAAACCCTCGGTGACCTCAATAGTCTCGTACCTAAGTCACATACGTTCGCCCCTTGCGGGAATCGAACCCGCGACCTTTGGCATAGGAAACCGGCGACTTATCCACTGCGCCACGAGGCCACCCCATTATTATTATTATTATTATTATTATTATTATTATTATTATTATTATTATTATTAATATTATTATTATTATTATTATTATTATTATTATTATTATTATTATTATTATTATTATTATTATTAATATTATTATTATTAATATTATTATTATTATTATTATTATTATTATTATTATTATTATTATTATTATTATTATTATTATTATTATTATTAATATTATTAACTGTTGGGCGCACAACGGCCAGCCCCTTAAGCAAATCTTGAGTTAGAAAGTCGCCTGTTGAGTTGAAACTGGGCTAATGATCGAAGATTGGATAAGATCGATCCCTTTTACGACATTTCTATTGCTTGTAATATTACCAATTGTGAGTGTTGTGGCTTGTTAAAAATTTAGTGTATTTATTATTATTCTTTTTTTAAGCAAATGACTTTCAAAATCCTAAAGGGAACAGTTCCAGCTGCATAAATACCCCCAGCATGCACTAGGTCCCTCCTCCCCATCACTGGTCGCCCATGTTCGTGCTCTGTTGTCTGGGGCGTCAGACTATGCGCCCAAAGGCTTCAAGTGGGCGCCTCGGACGGTTTGAGTTAGATCCTGTATCGGCAGCGCCTTGAGCAGCTCTTGACCTGGAAAAGCGCTATATAAGAACGATTTTAATAAATAAATAAATAAATACATTAATTAATTTTTAAAAAATTAGTTAATTAAAATATAACGAGGGCAATGAAAAACGGTGAGAACACTGTTTGAAAGGCAATCTACGTTTGAACGTAATTTGGGCTGGAAATGCTAACTTGATTGTATTAGGAACTGTGCCACGCGACTAACCGTTAAGAAGATTTGAAGATCCACCACCATCACCGCCACTGCCTCCTTGCGTCTTTCTGTCGCCGTCTCTCTCAGCTCCAATCCACAGCGGACTGTTGGGCTTTACACCTCCATCTGCCATCATCATCATCATCATAGTCGTCATCGTCGTCATCATCATCATCAACATCATCATAGTCATCATCATCATCATCATCATCATCATTTTCGTAGAAATCTTAAGGTAAAGGTAAAGGTAAAAGTAGTCCCATAGCCTTGTGGCCGTAGGGGAGCGTGATGTTGAAGATCACACTTATCTTGGGCCAGCGTAATGAGGGTGATGTCCATCTCTCTCCCTCGCTGCTTTACCTTCCCCACCCTTAAGAGAGTAGGTACCGGTACTCAGTCACAGTTGAGTCAACTGGGGGCGTTGTTATTTGTCGCTTCACGTTTTGCGGTCACCAATCCAAGTGCTAACCGCACTGGACGGTGCTTAACTTGCGACACAGTAGCGAGTGCTCCAATCACTGCGCTATCCGACACCCGGTAGAAATCTTACTGAAGTGTTTATGGAGACAAAATAGGATTCTGCGTATCTTCATCATCGTCAGGTGCAGCAGCAATTGCAGTACATCATCATCATCATCATCATCATCATCATCATCATCATCATCATCATCATCATCATCATCATCATCATCTTCATCATCATCATCATCATCATCATCATCATCATCATCATCATCATCATCATCATCATCATCATTTTTGCAGAAATCTCCTTGCAGTGTTTATGGGGACAATCTAGGATTCTGCGTATCTTCATCATCATCAGGAGCAGCAGCAACTGCAGTACATCATCATCATCATCATCATCATCATCATCATCATCATCATCATCATCATCGTCGTCGTCGTGGTCGTCGTCGTTGTCATCACCGTCGTCGTATGGTCGTCGATTAGTGCTATCACCTTAGACTATTCTGTAACTGAGCCAAAAGAATGAGAAAGGAATAATAAAGTTTCATTGACGACTCATACAAAGCTGACTTCAGTCGTACCTGGACCAGCTTCAGTCCGCAACGGGGGTTTCGCAAGCGGTCTATCAGTTTGTGTGGGTTCTGTGATGACCAGGAGAGGTCGGACACTGATGACCGGCATGTTGGGGTCGTACCCTATGTCCGTCATGACTGACTCGCCAGGCATAGACCCTGTTTCCCCGTTCTTGTCGTCGGGGAGAACGCTCTCCAGGCTTCGATTCCCACCACCCGGAGGGACGGCGGGCGGACTTAAAGCGTCAGTGGTGACGTCATTGTTGACGCTACTGTTGGCGTCATTGGGCAAAAGACTGTCCCACCCAGAGGCGGGGACCGTGGTGAGTGGTTTGTTTGTTATCGTCGCTGCAGGCATTGCAAATCCCAAGGTTGTTGTTGAGGCCACCGTCGTCAGCACCGTATTGATGCCAGTCTCAGATGACGTCACGTCTTTGACGCTACTTATCGTCACCATAGCAGATACAGTACTGAAGCCAGTTGAAGATGACGTCATGTCAATTGCGCTATTTGATGTCGTGACCACTGCTCTCGTGCTAGTCCCAGGTGACATCATGTCTATGACGCTACTCAATGTTGTCACAACAGCAGGCACAGTACTGAATCCAGTTGAAGGTAACGTCATATTGGTGACGCTATTTGGCGGCGTCACAGTAGCGCTCGTGCTAGTCGCACGTGATGACACGTCTGTGACGCTACTCGATGTCGTCACTACAGCAGGAACGATACGGAAGCCGGTTGAGGATGAGGTCATATCTGTGGTACTAGTTGATGTCGTCGCCGCAGTGTTGGCGCTAGTCCCAGGTGAAAACACGTCTGAAACGCTACTCGATGTCGTCATTAGAATAGGCACGATACGGAGGTCAGTTGAGGATGATGTCATGTCTGTGATTGTAGTTGACGTTGTCGCAAAAGTACTGGCGCTAGTCTCAGCTAACGTCATGTCTGTAACTTTATTTGATAAAGTCATCACAGTGCTAGAGTTGGTCTCCGCTGATGTCACGTTTGTGAAGCTATTTAGCATCGTGGTCACCGGAGGCATGACGGTGAAGGCGGTCCCCGATGACATATCGGTGACGACGCTTGATGAATCCACGCTGAAAGACGGAGTGACGTCAGAGACATTGACCGTGACGTCAGTCTGCAATAAAATACAAAAGTCCGGCCCTTGTCAAATAAATTCAAATGAATGCAGCAATATATTTTTATTTAAAGTGCCAACGGCCTGTATTCCGCTATAACTAAAACACTAACGGCAGCATTGCTTTGCCAATACCATCACCTTCATCATCACCATCACAAATGTCGTCATCATCATCATCAGCATCATCAGCATCATCATCAGCATCAGCATCATCATCATCATCATCATCATCATCATCATCATCATCATCATCATCATCATCATCATCATCATCATCATCCACCTCCTCCCTATCATCATCAACATCATCGAAAGTTTTTTCTCAGAGAACTCTGGTTTTCTTCCGGATGCTGTCATTCTAATTTCAAAAAATAAAATTTATAATTCCTTGCCGTCCTCTAATAGCGATCTCCCTGCCTTTACATCACATGTTTAAGCCATAGATGTGTGTTTGTTGTGTGCTTGAGAGTGGGTAAAATATGTCGACGTGTATGTTGGTACAAGAGGGAGGGGGGGAGGGAAAGGGGAATGGTGGCGTATATAGCATCCATCATTATCATCATCATCATCATCACCATCATCATCATCATCATCATCACCGCCATCATCGTCACCATCATCATCATCATCATCACCACCACCACCATCATCATCACAATCATCATCATCATCATCATCATTATCATCACCATCATCATCATCGTCATCATCATCATCATCATCACTACTACTACCATCCTCGTGACCGTCATTATCATTGTCACCCAAAAACCACGATGAACTGATTTAGTACACTTGCTTCATGGTGCGTCGGTATTATTAGCGATGGTACTGGTTGTTCTTGAACACTTGGTTTTGTATTTGTTAGGTTCGTTTCTTTGTTTTCCACAGCCTTAGCCTCGTATCATTTCAAAGAAGAAAACAAAAACAAGACATTAAAACAACTGAACTGAACTTGGGAGACACAAAGCTAGCGTGCAACACAGGTGACAAAGTAGTCTCTCCTAAAGAAAAAGGACAGGAGTGTATGACATCACCCTGGATACAATGCTTATTAGCTGCTATCCTCCCTGCAATGAGGGAATGACAGTAAAGATCTAGCACCCCGTCTCCTCTGGCCATCGTTTGAACTGAACTGACCTGGAGGTTTTTGAAGCCGCAGGGAGGACATGACCCATCCGAACATCTTTCGCTACACACCACGGAGAAGCCTGCACGACACCACACAGTACAGCTTGAATTAAAATACAGACATAGACATCTTACTGTACCCGTTAATAACAAACTACGCAGTTCAGATTTAGGGCCCCGACCAGCGTTAGTCAAAGAGTTCAGATTCGTTAAGCAAAAATGTTGCCACCTCTTTAAAGAATAATTTAATACTGACATGGAAACAGTCTCTTGTCGAAAGCAGTAAATGTTTGTTCTACAAAAGTATTAAATTACAGTTTTGGTCGTGAGAAATGTATCTCTCAGTTACCTGATATTATGTTCATATTTTTTTTTTATAAAATTTCCTTGTTCGGATCATAAGTTACAAAAAGAATTAGGAAGGCGGGAAGATGTAATAAGGAAAGAAAGATTTTGTAGGGACTGTAATATGGGTTCAATTGGGGATGAATTTCACTTTATTTTTGAGCGTCCAAAACCCATGCCTCTTCGACAAATGTTTATTTCTAAGAAATACTTATCGCGCAAGTCAATGTTTAACTTGTGTCATTTGTTTGGGGAAAAAAACCCAGGTGTTACTAACATGGAGTAAATTTATAAAATGAGGAAAGGGTATACACCAATAATATTAACAATATTAGCAAAATGTTACTGTTGTGAATGTTAAAGCTGGAATGTTAGTAATGTTACTATTATTTGTTTTAACAACCGCATTATGATTGTTATGCTTATGTTTTTTGTATCCTCCACATCCCAAAAGGGGCGAGTCATGGGATTAAATCTTGAATCAAACCCCATTCAAAACGCCAAATTAAATAATGCGACCATGAGTTTTTTGTTATGTAGATAAACTCTTATTTAGATCTGGAACTATTAACAGGGAAGACTTGAAGGGTTATCAAAGAAAGCACATGTTTCGGACTCTTCGTCTCTTAAACGTTTACCATGAAGGCCTTCAAACTAAGGACCATGATGACGATGACGATGATGATGATGATGATGATGATGATGATGATGATGATGATGATGATGATGATGATGATGATGATGATGATGATGATGATGGGGTGTCCGGTAGCACAGCTGACATGGAGCTGGTTTCCTACGCCGAAAGCTACGGGTTCGAACCCAGAAGGGGGCGAACTTATGTGACTTAGGTTCCAGGCATTCAGGTCGCCGAAGGTTTTCTCCGGGTACTCCCTCCCTTCAATAATGGTTTTGGATGCAGTCTGTCTAAACATTCAAATATAACAATTGGATTTCCTTTCCGTCTGCTACTAGTGACATGCCTTTACACCACATGGGTGAATGATGATTGTGTGTTTGTTGTGTATGTAGGAGTGTCTGCAACATCTGAGAGTGCGTGTTGCTTACAGATCGCCGCGCTTTAGGTCTGATTTAGGAATAAGGCGCGTATAGCATCCGTATGATGGTGATGGTGATGATGATGATGATGATGATGATGATGGTGATGGTGATGATGATGATGGTGATGATGATGATGATGATGATGATGATGGTGATGGTGATGATGATGATGATGATGGTAATGATGATGATGGTGATGATGATGATGATGGTGATGATGATGATGATGATGATGATGATGATGATGGTGATGATGATGATGATGATGATGGTGATGATGATGATGATGATGATGATGGTGATGATGATGATGATGATGATGGTGATGATGATGATGATGATGATGATGATGGTGATGATGATGATGATGATGATGATGATGATGGTGATGATGATGAAGATGATGATGATGATGGTGGTGATGATGATGATGGTGATGATGATGATGATGATGATGATGATGATGATGATGATGATGATGATGATGATGATGATGATGATGATGATGATAATAATAATAATAATAATAATAATAATAATAATAATAATAATGAGAAAAAGAACAATAAACAAACAATCAAACAAAAATATATAATTAAAAAAACCCAACAAACATCGCCATACCCCAGTCCGAAGAGTCGATGGTGTCTAATGCATTGAAAACGTCATTTCCGACTGTGGGTGACGTCCCATTATCTGATGACGTAGCGGCAGTTGTGACTTTGCCTTCGAGTGCCAAGGACAAGGTAGAGTTGAATACCACCCTACTGCTGACGAAAGACGAAAAACCAGTGAAGTGCGAACTGGGTGCGCTGGGTGACGTTGGCGCTGGTGACGCTGACGCTAATGACGTTGGAGCTAGTGACGGTGGAGCTAGTGACGTTGGAACTAGTGATGTTGGAGCTAGTGACGGTGGAGCTAGTGACGTTGGAACTAGTGACGTTGGAGCTAGTGACGTTGGAACTAGTGTCGTTGGAACTAGTGACATTGGCTCTTCCGTCTTCACTGCGGCTACATATAAAGTAAACATCGATTAAATACACATGCCAGAGAGAGAGAGCGAGAGAGAGAGAGAGAGAGAGAGAGAGAGAGAGAGAGAGAGAGAGAGAGAGAGAGGACGGAGGGAGGGGGAGAGGCAGAGAGAGAAAAAGACAAAGAGAGAGAGACAGATAGAGACAGAGAGTATTTCTCTCTGTCCCTCTCTCTCTTTCACTCTCTCACTCACTCTGACATAGAGAGAGAGGCAGACAGAAAGGCAGACAGAGAAACACAGAGACAGAGAGAGACACAGTCAGAGACCGATGGAGACAGACCGAGAGTGAGAGAGAGAGACAACCTAAACCAAGTGTTCCCGGTAGCACAGCTGATAATGTGGTGGTTTCCTAGGCCGAAGGTCGCGGGGTCGAACCCCGCAAGGGACGATTTCTAGGCTTTCTAGGTCACCGAGGGTTTTCTCCGGGTACTCCGGTATCCTCCCTCCCTTTAATAATGGTATTGGATGAAGTCAATCTGCATTTTAATTTTAAAAAAACACAAAAAACATTTCTCTCCAGCCCTCTGTAATAGCACCTCTTAAGATCGCCGCGCTTTGAAGAAAAAGCGCGTGATAACGTTCTGTATTATTATGTATTAAACCAAACCGAGAGAAAGAGAGAGAGAGAGAGAGAGAGGGAGAGAGAGAGAGAGAGAGAGAGAGAGAGAGAGAGATAGATAGATAGATAGATAGATAGATAGATAGATAGATAGATAGATAGATAGATAGATAGATAGATAGATAGATAGATAGATAGATAGATAGATAGATAGATAGATAGATAGATAGATAGATAGATAGATAGATAGATCTTGTTGATTACAAATACTAGATAACAATACACAAACACGGTTGCTCTTTGGATTTGTTGGGGAAAAGGGAAGAGTGAGAGCTAACGAAGATGAATCACGACTTGTAATGATTATTGGGCCTATTACGGTATGTATTTACGCTGTGTCGTATGGATATTTATAATGCGCCAAATACTTATAGATCCGATCATCTCATTTAATTTCGTGAATTTGCTATGTTGGAGTATAAGAAAGTTAAAAAATAACTTATTAAATTAAATACCGGCTTGATTTGCGTGATTTCGTACGTCCGCTTTATGCAAAACAGTCAGTCAGCAGCTGCACGCCAACAGCAGAGGTTGACTGATTTATTGTTTCCTTTCTTGATTGCTTTTATTGGCTGATTGGTTAGTTTAGTTGAAGGTTGATTGGATGGGAGGCACTGTGGTCTAATGGTAGTGCTTCGGCTTGCGGATCTGAAGGTCCCGGGTTCGAGCCCTGGCCGGGCCATTGTGTTGTGTCCCTGGGAAAGACACTTTACTCCTGTTTTCCTACTCCTTCGGATGAGAGTATAAACCGAGGTCTAGTCTGTGTCGCATACATTCCATCATAACGGACTTTAAAGATCCTGACGCTCATGTCCTAGACGGGTGAGTGCCGGTGACAAGAACACACCCAGCATGCACCTAGGTCCTTCTCCCCCATCCCTGGCTGCCCAGGATTGTGCTCAGTTGTCCGGGCGTCAGACCATGCGCCCAAAGGCTGCGGGTGGGCGTCTCGGGCGGCTTGAGTAAGATCCTGTATCGGCCAGCGCCTTGAGCAGCTCTTGAGCTGGAAAAGCGCTATATAAGAACGATTAAATAAATAAATAAAAATGGTGAGTTGGTGGTTTCCTTGTTTATGTAGAGTGAGTGAGTTATTTGGTTAGTTCAAGATTAAAGAATACTGTATCATCTCAAACGGAGAAATTAACTGTGGTGAAGAAACGGAAACTACGCCGATGGTATGGCCACGTCACCAGATCATCCGGCCTAGCAAAGACTATTCTGCAAGGCACAGTGCAAGTAGATAGAAGACGAGGGAGACCGAAAAAGAGGTGGGAAGACAACATTCGAGAATGGACTGGTTTGACACTGAGCGAAGCCATCAGGGCTGCTGAGGACATAGAAAGGTGGAGTATGCTGGTTAAACGATCATCTGTGGTGCCCACACGACCTCCGGGTTACGGGACAGGATAGGATAGGATAGGATAGGAGAAATTAACACACGCTTTACTGACAGTACTAAAATAAATCGCAATAAATGTTTAAACGCAGTTACATTACAATACATGATTATTGCTTTAGGTCCAGCGGACTCTTCCGAGCCAAATCAGGACCGTACAACCCATGATCCACATAAAAGTAAAACTGAAAGCTCTCCACCAGCCAGTCACTTTACAATAAAGACATCCCACGCAGGGGACGCTGAGGCTGTACTGTAATTTATCGAACCCCCGTTTAAAAAACCTCGCCAGGGCAGCAGTTGTTTGTGCGATCCTGGAGAGGACTTCCTGTCGGGACCCATTGTCTTATACAATGGCTCCTAAATATTTGAAGCTATGCACTGTGTTGGAGGATTGGCCTTGGACTTTGATGTCCGTGTTGATGCCATTGGTGTTGTTGGTCATCATTTTGGTCTTCTCTGCACTTATTTCCATTCCATAGGCTCTGGAGGTGGTGTCAAGCCTCCGTACCAGCTGTTCAAGTTCTTATTCCTCTCCCGCCAATCCATCAATGTCATCCGCAAAACGGAGGTTAGAGATTGCTCTTCCCCCTATGCTGACTGTGCCTTTGTGGTATGCAAGGGCATCTGACATGATGCGCTCTAGGAAAATGTTGAAGAGTGTTGGAGAGAGTAGGCATCCTGGCCTGACGCACACCGATTGTTGTTCTGAACCAGTTTCCGATGGCGCTTTTGTGGAGGACTGCACTGGTAGCCTTGTCATACAGGCTTTTGATGACTTCAATAATTTTATGGCTGATGTTGTACACTCTCATGGTTGCCCACAGAGCTGCATGCCAGACTCGGTCAAACGCCTTTTTGAAGTCTACGAACACATGATATAGATGTTGTTGGTGCTGTAGGTATTTCTCGCAAATTATTCTGAGGTTGAAAATCTGTTCAGTGGTACTTCGCCCTGCCCTGAATCCTGCTTGCTCTTCAGCTATGATTTGTTCAGCTTGGGGTTTCAACCTGTTGAGTATTATTTTCAGGAGGACCTTGCCGGGATGGCTGATGAGGCTGATGGTGCGGTAATTTTCACATTCCTGAAGGTTACCTTTTTTGGGAAGAGTGATGACAAGCGACTGGGTCCATGGTGTGGGCCACTCCCCACTCTACCAGATCTTGTTACAGATAATGGTGAGTGCGTCGATCATCGCTTCTCCTCCTGTTTGAAGCAATTCCGCGGGTATGTTGTCCACTCCCGCTGACTTCCCCTTCTTCAGCGATTGCACTGCTGCCACAACTTCTTCTCGGAGAATTGGGAGGATTTATTCTTCTTCTCTGTTCTCTGGACATGCTAGAACTGATGGGTCTCCGTTTGGTTTGTGGTTGTAAAGGTCAGAGCAGTACTCTGTCCATCTGTCCAATACTTTTATTTCAGCGGTAGAAATTGCTTTATTCAATAACAAAATTCTAAAGTCTCTCTCTCTCTTTTTCTCTCTCTCGCCTCTCTCTAAAACTCGCTCTGTCAATCTGTCTGTCTCTCTCTCTCACACTCTCTCGCTCTGTCTTTCTCTTTCTCACTCTCTCTCTCTCTCATTCACACACACGCTCTCTAACTCTCCATCTCTCACACACTCTGTCTTTTCTCTCTCCCTCTCTGTCTCAACCCGTCTTCAAATTCAGCTTAATTATTAACGGTGCGAAAGTTTGGTATGCCGCCACACAATTGCTTTTATACATAAATCTTCCGCTAAAACGTACTGTTGACACACATCAACAACAGTTTACCGTACAGCGGCTGTCATAGGGAAGAGGGACGCGCGTTCGAGTCCAAATGGGAGAAGAGGGTTGGGCGGGGGCGGAGGGGGGGGGGAGGGGAGAGGAGGAATAAGATGATGGAGGAGGAGGAGAAGAAGAAGATGACAATGATGATGATGATGATAATGATGATGAAGACGAATAAGAAGAAGAGAAGGAGAAATCGCGCAGTTGGAGGTTGACGCAATGGCGTTTACAGACAAAGCATGCACCATGGTTCACATACAAACATTACATTACATTACATGATTATTGTTTTAGGTCCAGCGGACTCTTCCGAGCCAAATCAGGACCGGACAACCCCCGATCCGCATAAAAGATCTGCTGAAACAACCCTAGTGGTAAAACTGAACGCTCTCCACCAGCCAGTCACTTTACAATAAAGACATCCCACGCAGGGGACGCTGAGGCTATACTCTAATTTTTCGAACCCCCGTTTACAAAAACAAAATACAATACAAACATCATTATAAAATATCAACAAAACACATACATATAAAATGCCTACATTGCTAAATAATAACATCATAGGAAGCCCTAGTGACCACCTGGCAGAAAGCGTCCAATATTCCCAAGCTGATCCAACAGATCTCACACACAAATAAGGAGTCTTGTCCCGAAAGAATTTTCAAAAAAAGGTAGGAGACTGGGCTAGCAAAGAAGACGATAGTATAGCAGATTGATAGAACAGAGCAGGAATGAGAAAGAACAAATGAGAAAGACAGCGACAGTGGGAATTTAAAGCACTAAATTTCCAGAAAGTGGGGATACTATTTATACTGAAACCCCCGGCAACCCAAAGGGGGACACATACAAACACATACACTCATACAAACATATACAGCCACACACACACACACACACACACACACACACACACACCCACACACACACACACACACACACTCCAACACGCTTTCATAATGTATATTTTTCTGCTCTTAGCCTACCTGCAAGAAGGAAGAAACGCGTGAAGATGAAGAAGGATGCGAGCACAGTCTTTACAGTAGGCGTTGGGGACAGCATGGCTCTTTGTTTGGCCATTGTAGCTGTCAGTTCTTCTCACGTTTGGTCATAAATAGTGCACTTCTTTCGCCTCACAAAATATTCTCAGCAATATTTTTTGCCAAAAAATAGATCCTCCAAGAATCGGCACAGCACACAAATCAGTCTGCCATCAAAGTTTTCAAATCATTTTCCAGACGTTGCAAACTGCAATCGTGACAGATTCATCAATCAATTTGCAGTTGTTATTGAGATAATCTTAGTCCACATCAGTACAGGACGAAACGGTACACCAAAGAAGAAGACACTGTAAACTCAACATGTATGTAAACTGTACATTTGAACATTTAATTGCAAGAAAAAAGAACTAGAAACTGTTAATAAAAATGATGAAAAACAAACTACGCATAAGTACATAAACCAAAAGAATAATAATTTGGTCAAAATAACACAACACAACCAGACAATATAACAAGAGAAACAGCAAGAGAACATAAAAACACAACACAACAAGATAATATAACAAGACTTAAGACAATATAACAAGACTTAAGACAATATAACAAGAGAGAACAACAAGACAATATAACAAGACATAAGGTAACACAACAAGACAAACATAACAAGAGAAAACATCCAGACAACACAAGACAATATAAAAAGACAACCCAAAAAAGCAATATAACAAGACTAAACAACAAAACAATATAACAAGAGAACAACAAGACAATACAACAAGAGAAAACAACAAGACAATATAACAAGAGAAAACTACAAGACAATATAACAAGACTAAAAAAACAAGACAATATAACAAGACAATTACAAGAAAATATAACAAGAGAAAACAACAAGACAATATAACAAGACAACAACAAGGCAATATAACAAGACAACAAGACAATGTAACAAGACAACAACAAGACAATATAACAAAACGACAACAAGACAATATAACAAGAGAAAACTACAAGACAATTTAACAAGAGAAAACTACAAGACAATATAACAAGAAAACAAGACAATATAAAAAGACAACAACAAGACAATATAACAAGACAACAACAAGACAAAATAACAAGACAACAATTATCTCTTGGCAGATTGAGAAGAAGAACAAAAACTGTCCAGAGAGACGCACGTATATAATTTCTAATAAAAGTGTGGCATTTAAAATAAATCATCGCTTCATTTCTTTTTATAGCTATCAAAAACTGTTCACGGGTCACAGGAAAGCCAAACATATTATGAATTGCAAAATTACAATATCTCATTGGAACCTGAAGACGACAAAATATGACTGTTTGAACCCAGAGTTATCCCCCAACACACCCCAAACCTTTACTACCACCACCCCCCACATCACACACACAACCCCCACCATCCACACATACCCACAATAATAGCAACAACAACATCACCAACAACATCACCACCACCAACAACAATAACATCACCAACAACAACATCACCAACAACAAACATACAAACTGAAAAGTCCCATTGTTTGTGGTCTGCAGATCTCAAAAACTCATACGTCACATGAAATTAAACTCTCATGCCTCATAAATCTGAAAGAAAAAAATCCTAACATTTCGTGCAAAAATGATAAGGCACCAATCAAATGTATCACAGAAATCTACATTTTGTAACTGCACATACTAAATAAATTCTGACAGATCTGGAACGCAGGAAATACATTTCTCACAGAAAAGGAAAAAACGACTATTTCATTGTTCAGATTAAACATGTCGCCTAACCAATGTCCGTGATTAAAACTGAAGACGGTGACTCGTTTTCGAAATATTTTCTATAAAACGATAAGGTTTGTTTTCTCCCCCGTTTCACTGTTCACAGGAATCCAAGAATCTTAACAGCTGGGTTAACAAGATAGCCGCCATGGCAAGGAGCGGACATAACGAAGAGGAATGTCGTCTGTCACGATGACAGCTTACGACTGCCGAGTCCGTACCTCACCTTGTAAACCTCGTACACCTTCCCGCTTTCGCTTTTCCAGTAGCGAGATATATGTTGGCTACACCAGCAAACAAACTACAAAGGCATTTCGCGATGTAAACCTGGCACCTCTGCCCATTTGCGCTCCTCAAATAAAAATGTAAAACGACCAATGCCTTGTACAGATCTACAGGCAGCGGCCGTTTAGCCTAACCTCGCACCAGTCTCTTCAGAGAGCTCTGCCAATTTATGTTTTTCTTATTTTTTTGCTTACGTCTAATCCCAACAAAGCTGCTCAAACGTACAATAAACTTCTCTAACATCTTCCTTGTGGGTTGCACACAGAAAGTCCTTAGACCTCTTCAGCAAGTCCAAAAGGCTAAGTCCCCTATACGCTTCTGTGTCCGGGGACGGTAATCTAACCACGCACGCAAGTCCAAAACTCCGCAGCTAAACTCATCTTCAAAGCACGGAAATCACAGCATTGCACGCCTCTCTTTCAAGAAGTACACTGGCTCCCAATTGAACAACGAATTAAATATAAAATCTCATGTCTTTGCTACCACATCATCTCTGGAACTGCTCCTAGCTATCTTTCCGAACTTTTGACTGTATATGTTCCTTCTCGGTCTCTCCGCTCGTCTGCAGATAAAAGGATGTTCCGTGTACCAGAATACCACAGGGTGAGACACGGTGGTCAAGACTTCAGTTTCTTCTCCGTTCAGACCTGGAACTCGCTACGTCCGTCACAGTCCTTCACTAGAGTCTTTTAAAATGAACTTGAAGACGCAACTTTTTAGAGAGACCTTTTCTTAGGCGCCATGAGTTGAGCGTTGTTAGTTATTTTTGGTGTTGAGATGTGTATGTGGTTGCGTGTTATTGACCAATGTACGCATGTTGTGTTTACATTTGTGTATAGCGCTTTGTGATTTTGGAAAGCGCTGTATAAATTGCCTGTTATTATTATTATTATTATTATTATTATTATTATTATTATTATTATTATTATTATTATTATTATTATTATTATTATTATTATTATTATTATCTTACACATTCCTTCCACTACCATCTTGCATAAGTCGATAACTGTCGGATTCGTCAGACAAGCATTACTGGAAGAATAAAAAGAAGAAGTATTATTGGAAGAAGAAGAAGAAGAAGAAGAAGAAGAAGAAGAAGAAGAAGAAGAAGAAGAAGAAGAAGAAGAAGAAGAAGAAGAAGAAGAAGAAGATGATGAAGAAGAAGAAGAAGAAGAAGAAGAAGAAGAAGAAGAAGAAGAAGAAGAAGAAGAAGAAGAAGAAGAAGAAGAATTGGAAGAAGAAGAAGAAGAAGAAGAAGAAGAAGAAGAAGAAGAAGAAGAAGAAGAAGAAGAAGAAGAAGAAGAAGAAGAAGAAGAAGAAGAAGAAGAAGAAGAAGAAGAAGAAGAAGAGGAGGAGGAGGAAGAAGAAGAAATAGAAAAAGACGTGATGATGATGATGATGATGATGATGATGATGATGATGATGATGATGATGATGATGATGATGATGATGATGAATAATGGTGATTATGACAATAATTCCTGAAACAGTTTGCTGTGTCTATATTTCTCAGATTCTTTGTGGGAGAATGTTCCAGAGTTAGATTGACGGTCAGAGAAGGCACTGTGGCCTTGACCCTTTTACACACGTTTGAGAGAACTCGGCAGCACCACTCGTTCTGGTTGCAAAGTAAAAACTGCCTCTACGGTTTACTGCATCCTTAGGATAGTACAAAACAGTACATCCTTGAACATCACTCTGTCATTCAGGGCGACGTTTGCAAAGTTCTCAGTGCGAAATCAAACGAACCCGAACAACACTCATACCAGGTCAGGACTGTGATTTGTTGATTTACCAAAATAGGCTCGTAAAATATGAAAAGACTATATCATCATGACTGTCATATCCACTGTCATCTGTCATGTCTGCGTGTGACAACGAACAAAAGGTCAACATCGAAATAAAAATAATGAATGGGGAAAGGTCAGAGAGAGTTCATGAGCAGCAATCTCTTCGCTATCAACCAATGTAAGCTTCCTCCTCAAATACATCGTAGCCTAATTTGATTTTTTAAAATTTCTGCTATTCATTTAAAATGCTTCTTCTTCTTCTTTTTCTTCTTCTTCTTCTTTTTCTTCTTCTTCTTCTTTGTGACAACACGAGTTTATTATATGCTAAAATATGTGCTGTGTCAAGATGTATATAGTTTACAGTTTCATATTTATGAGAGTGTTGTGCGGAAAGTATGGGTCAGCGCGATGGTATTGCGTAGTGTATGATAGTTTTTGGAAGATTCTCGTGTTTCACGTAGCTCAGTAGCTGCTAGAAGCTTGAACGGAGTTCTGTGCCTTAAATTGTGGACTGGGGGAAGCGGTGTAAGGCCGCTTCTGATATTTGTGACTGCCACTATTATAGAATAGCTGTAGAGTCCTTTTATAAGGGTTGTGTTTTGTGTTAGAACCACCCAATGGCTTGTTCTTTAAGAAGGGCAAGAATGACCAGTGTGCTGTTGGAATTGCTATAGAGAAGTACTTTTATAGCAATATAGGAGGAATATTACTGCCACAATTTCAGTGTGAGTCAGTGTTGAGTATATTCCTAAGAGTGTGTGCTCTTCTGTTAGAGACCGCCCAAGGACTAGTTATCTTCAGTGATATTAGGATGTTCTAGGGTCATAATAAGACAGCAGTTACGAACCATCGACTCTCGTACAGACTGTGTTGTGTTGTGGTGTGTGCCTGTACCATCACAGGCCGAGGACTGAAGGTGAGTGGTGCCCAGTAGTCCAATTCTTTCAGTGGCTATACACTCTGAGCATGCATATGAGGATGAATGATGATGGATGAGGGGGAAATGGGTATTTTGATCAATATTGTTTTATATAATTTTCTTGTTGGAACTGTATAATGGAATGATGTTGTTGAGTTTGTTGCAAGAACGAGGTCAAGGGTGATGATGTATGATAAGTATGGTAGAGGGGTGATGAATATGAGTGAGAGGATGAATCAAGATTTTAATTAGGAATGGAATTATAATGCATTTGTACATGTATAATTATCATCGTTCATGCGAAGGTATATACATTATAGAAGAATTGTGAATTATTTGTAATGCATAAATAAACAGGTCAAGATGGCGGACGGCTGAAAGAGTAATTTCCCATGTTATGTTTACATTGTATTTGGATAGACTAGTAAGATGAGTTATTATGTTGACCAGATTGGGCCTGCTTGCCTGTGTGCCTGCTTGCTTGTTTGCTGTTGCTTCCATGCTGGTGTTGTATGGTGCCGTGCTTTGGTTCAATGATGTTCTGAACCGGAACCGAAAAGCCGTGACGTTGCGGCTGTTGGGCGCTGCATGACCTTTGCTGCCTTTGTGCTGCATGACCCCTACAGCTTGGGGTTGAGGAACTCAGGGCTTCGCACACATGCACCAACACAACATCACACGCAAATAAAACATATTAAACACTTAGTGAACATTTAATACAGTGATTTCACAAAATTCGTGGAAGATCGTGATCAAGTCTTGTTCTTCTATAGACTGTGATAGTTTTGGAAACAGTGTGGTGATTTTCTGGAACTCAGTATGGAAAAGCAAAAGACTTGTGTTGCTGATTCCAGATGATAGTAATTAAGCTTAGTAATGAATAACGAACAATAATTATTGCTGGTTTATGTAAAGGGTTTTGATATTAAATATATTTCTCGCAGATCATATTGATTGTATACATAAGCCATCTGTGTTAATCCTTCATCTTTATTTTGATATTGTTGTATCATTGTTTGTGTTGGCACTTTGTGTCCAATGTAAGGGGTTACGGATTAGTCAAGAGAGGTAATTGATTGTTAATTGTTGGGGTTGTGGGGACCGATTATGGGTTGAGGTAGGGTTAGACTTCCCATATTCCTGTGTGCTTATGTGTTGAATAAAAGAGTATAACTGTTCATCTGGTATTTGTTTTAGTATTTTAGTTTGAGTTTGAATCCCCTCACTCTCTGTTTGAGCTGAAGTCACTGATCCCATTCGGGTGACGTGACATTCTTCTTCTTCTTCTTCTTCTTCTTCTTCTTCTTCTTCTTCTTCTTCTTCTTCTTCTTCTTCTTCTTCTTCTTCGTCGTCGTCGTCGTCGTCGTCGTCGTCCTCGTCGTGGTCATTATCATAATCATCATCTTCCATATTTAATTTTACAACAGGCTTCTTATTCGGCGTGAGGGAAACCATTTCAAGGATGCCATTTTTTGGACGGTTGCTAGCAGTTTGAGCAGTTATCTGAGCTGCAAGATGTTGTTTAAAGGCTTAATTAAACAATACACGTTTAGACAGTGACAATACATGAACAACAATACAATTTAAGCAACGGCATCACAAGAATAACACCAGAGCTTCTGATGGGTGGAGAAGATGACAAAGAGGAATAAGAATATGACAGCATGCTATCCATCATTACCACAACCGTCCCCAAATTGGGCGATATTTAATAAGTTGTGCTTAGTGCAGAGTTTTTTTTTTTTTTTTTTTCATTTCGCATATTTATCTCATATTAACGAAGCTCTGTTTTACGCTCATCTTAGGATAAGCTTGGGGATAGACTGAGGAGTTAGTTGAACGAATTTGGTTCAGGTCATCTTGAGATTTTAGACCTCGACTCCCATTGTGAACTGATGTCCAAGAAATCTCTAGATGTTTGACTTATGAAGAAGAGAAGAATGAAAAAAATACACAACATTTATTCGTTCTTATATAGCGCTTTTTCTGCTCAAGAGCTGCTCAAGGCGCTGACCGATACAGGATCTAACTTATGACGTCCGAGTCGCCCACTTACAACCTTCGGGCGCCAAGCAACAAATTAATTAATTAATTAATAAATAATAATAATAATAATAATAATAATAATAATAATAATAATAATAATAATAATAATAATAATAATAATAATAATAATAATAATAATAATAATAAGTTTATATAGGAGTGTCGGATAGCGCAGTGGTTGGAGCACTCGCTACTATGTCGCAAGTTAAGCACCGTCCAGTGCGGATAGCACTTAGATGGGTGACCGCAAAACGTGAAGCGACAAATAACGCCTATGGGACCACTTTTATCAACCTTACCTTTAGTTTATATAGCGCACATATCTCACACAGAAAGAGTGACTGAAGGCGTCTTCTCATGCTTTTCGCATACATAACAGAAAAAATGGTGAAATACACAATCATAGGAATCATAGGAATAAAAACAAAATCATGAATATATACAATAAAATTATGGTGGAGGAAGAAATACCTATCCCTTTCTTACGCACTACACACACACCCACACACCCACACCACGCTGTGGTAAGTCCATAGACGTACATTGCTACTGGGAAAACAAATGGATTTTGAGGGCATTTTTGAAAGAAGATGCAGGTTATTTCTGACGGAGTGAAAGAGGTAGTGAATTCCACCTGACGGGGAGCTTGATATAAGAAAGAGCGCTGACCGGCGGACACAATAGGGACCGGGTAGCTCAGTTGGTAAGAGCGTCTTGCTAGTAACCGAAAGGTCGCTGGTTCGAATCCCGGATTGGTCAACGTGTGATCATATTATTTTCCCCTTTACCAACAACTGGCCCGCTGTTGTCAGTATAAATCGGTCCAGTAGTCACCTATATGCGAAAGTGTCGTGTGACTATAATCTACAAACAACAACGGCGGACACAAGCCTGGTAAGAAGCAAGCCTTCCCGACCTTATTTTTCTTCTTTATTTTTGTTTACTGTCACCCTTCACTGATGTTGAAATATACAAGAAATGTCCAGATGCTCTGAGTGCGAGGAAGTTAGAGAAGAAGAGTCATTAGTCATGGGAAGACAACGGTGTCTGAATTACATTATTGTCGCTCGGCGTTGGTCATCTATCACGGTTTACTACCCAGCTTTCTTAACGTGCGTCCCACCGCAGTAGCTCAATTGGTAGAGCGTTCGCCTGGCACACCGATGACCCAGGTTCGAATCCCGTGGTGGGCGATATAAAATGTGGCCATTTTCACTGTCCATTTTAGCAGTATGATTGCTTTGGTGGTTGAGTGTTGATTCAGATCCCTACCCCTCTTTCCCTGGGATGGTTATCCCCGTCTGCCATATCGCCAATGGTGGGTGTTGACGTTAAACCTCAATGTTCATTCTTCTTAACGTTCTACATTCACCCACCGACCTCTCACTTCCACATTGCACTTCAACTTCAGTAAGGCTGTAGAAGACTGCGAGAGACAGTCGAGCTACACAAATCCAGGTGCAGAGGATAGAATGAATCCGGAAAATCCCCCCCACCTCCCCCCCCCCCACTCAAATACACTGCCCCAAATTCTAAGAACACAGTATACCATCAAAAATATATACACACAAAACTTGCGTTGTGTGTATAAAATACTGTACAAAGGCAGAACCAAACCTGTACTGTATATTGTACATGAATTACAGTAGCCTTATATTGTATAACTCGATGCTGCCACTAATAGGTCTGTTAGCTGTCAGTTGTCATGTATAAAGCCTACTAAAAACGGAGAATTCTTTCCTCAAGATTAACGAGACACGACACGCTGCTTTGAAACGTTTCTGAAAGAAAGTAACGTTGAGTGTGATGAATTTGTGTACTTATTACTGTGTACAGGCAATTTAACATAGCACGTTTATCTATGAATGCACACTGACCACAACATTTCCAAGCATAAAACAATGGTTTAATAGATTGTTAAAAGGTTAAAAGGTTAAAAGGTAAAGGTAAAGGTTGTCTCATAGCCTTGTAACCGTAGGGGAGCGTGATGTTGGAGATCACACTTATCTTGGGCCAGCGTAATGAGGGTGATGCCCATCTCTCTCCCTCGCTGCTGTACCTTCCCCACCCTTAAGAGAGTAGGTACTCAGTCACAGTTGAGTCAACTGGGGCCGTTGTTATTTGTCGCTTCACGTTTTGCGGTCACCCACCCAAGTGCTAACCGCACTGGACGGTGCTTAACTTGCGACACAGTAGTGAGTGCTCCAACCACTGCGCTATCCAACGCGATCGATAAATAGATTTGAAGGACGTTTTTGATAGGGTATGACAGGTAGACTGTAGCGGGTTTTCAGGCCTATCACCAAAAGACTATAACCTTTGAGGGAAAAGTTGTACAAGAGAGAAAGATATGAATTATAATCTTAGAGGAAAAATTGTACAAGGAAATAAGATAGTGGTAAGAGATGATTAAAGATTGCTTAGTCTAGCTTGGATACGATAGTGAGTCAGGTAGAAGTGTTAGTATAACATTGGCACGTGCGATACACATTTGCCTGGTCAGTAATTACTAGCCGGCAAAGTTTATAGTCTGCATAGACAGACAATGATGCATACACATGTTCAGACATTCTTTGTGTGCAAGACCATGATTAGTTTTGATCACGTGATAGGCACTGGGGCGCGGTCAGTCACGTGGTAATGACGTAGGAATTAAGGCATCTCCTTAAGGAGAGAGATGCTTCCTGGGAAACTTGTACTATTTAACCCAGGACAGACAAAGGATTCGCTCTCTTATCTCTGATCTCCTGCTTCTGACAGACCTAGAACAACTTTGTTCTACGAAGATCCATCTTGTCTAGGTGTAGCCTTTAGAGTGTTTTAATTGATAATGTATCTAAGAGCAGGAGAGAATTTATAGTAATTGTAGAATATATATAGAGTATAAAGTGTAGGGTGTACAATGCTTAGAAATTGGTGTGGGTGCAGAATTAGATGGTAAGTAGTCAGTGAGTTAGTTAGTGAGTGAAGATTGATTTTTAGGGCAAGAATTAGTGGTTTCCCAAAGGAGGAAAGGAGAGTGGAAAAGAGAAAGAAAATGAGGTAAGATGAAATGAATTTATTTGAACATCTTATGTATTGTTAGTTAGAGTTTATGTGCATGAGAATTTTATGTTGCTTGAATGATGTATACTAGTTAGATTATTAAAATTGGATAAATGAAGATAAGCTATAGTTTATTGTGATTTATTTGAGTGCATGGCAAACCCTTTGTGAACGGCAGTGAGACTGGTTTTATTTTGTATGTCTTGTATATTAATTTGGTTTGTCATGCCCGTTCCCCGTACAAGTACAGAATTAAGTAGTTTAGATTAACTCTCACAAGATAACGCAAATATAGAGAAGCGTTACATTGGTGAACCTGCGGATTCGTTACATTGGAGGACCTGCGGTTTGTCTAGTTGTAAGGGTAAAATTTTGGTTGAATTAATTCATTTTTTTTAAGTGAGCAAATTTAGTGTGTAAGATGGGAGACGACTGGGATTTTTCACTGGCAGACGCTACAATTCCTTGTCCGCCAGACAGAGGAAAAGTTGTTGAACATTTCAGACTATAGAATTTTTTTTGGGAACACTATCAATTAGTGCAACTGCAGGCAGTGTATGTGTAGAAAGAGGATGAGTTAGAATAAACATAAAATAATGGATAGACTGGTCGGTGCACGCCGACTAAGACGTTACTTTTGGACCGACAGAGCAGCACACAAATTTGCACCCCTGTGTTCCCCTGTTTCTCATTAGCTACGTCAAGGTACGTAGGCTCTGCGCTTGCAGTGGTAGACTATAATTAATCACGGCAGGGCAAGTGCCTGGCCTCAGCAGTGACCCTTTGACCTTATCAGTTAGTCTGGAGAGCTATTCGTAACCTTAGAGCACATGCTGTTATCTGTGTAGCTCCCTTCAGTCTCACAAAGCTACACAACAGAACGATGAAACTCGTGATACTCGGTCCCAGGAGAAGGGTCGAGCGTCACAAATGAATGTACCTCCTAAACGTATTTCTCAAAGTGGGTCTCAGGTAACGAGCACAGGTCAGTCTCAAGGTGATACTGTAGAGTCATCGTCAAGTACAGATATTGACGACCCTGTGTATGAAGTAGAACGACTGCTTGCAACAAGGATGAGAAATGGACAAAGACACTATAGGGTTAAGTGGCGAGGGTACTCGAACACTATGTGGGAACCCGCGACTAACATACCTGAAAAGTTAATTCAGCAATTTCATGTAAATAAAACTTTGCAAGGGCGTACGAGGCGTCGTACTCGCAAACGGTGATTACCTAGGTGTCTAAAGTGAGTTCACACCCGGACTGTGTTCAAACTAATTACACTAGGGATTGTACAAAGTATACATAGGGTGTTGTGGATGTGGTTCATATGGTGTAATACTTGTCTTGCATGACAGACTATATAAGTCATTGAGGGTCATATTTTGGAGACCACACCTTGTTCATGAAGTAACTGATAATGTTTATTATGTATTTGAGTCATTACAACAAAAAAAAATTACGGTAAATGAATGCACTGCTTAAGCACTCATGATGATGATGATGATGATGATGATGATGATGATGATGATGATGATGCCGATGATGATGATGATGATGATGATGATGCCGATGATGATGATGATGATGATGATGATGATGATGATGATGATGATGATGATGATGATGATGATGATGATGATGAGGGTGTTGATACTGATGATGTTAAACTAAGGGGTGTAACGATTCTACTGCACGGAGAGAAATGTGCGCTAATGGGTACAATAAATGTGGGGAAATCACTACTTTTGTGTAGTGGTGTGACGTTCCATGACGATGGAACTTAAACGTACGTGACGACGTACGTCAAGTAGTACGGATCTATGAGATGCGATGTGATGCTGTCGTACATAAGGTGGTACGCAATGTGCGTACACCGGTGGTACGAATTCTAGTGTAAACAGTGACACTATGATGATCATGTACACGAATGCTGTACTGGGTGTGGTACATGGTGGTGTACCTTAAATTAAAAGGGGGGTGACTCTGCAATACTTGCATTGAGTCTTACTGTATCCAGGCTTGTAGGAGTCTTGGAAAATAATAAGATGATCACTTGTTTAAAAGTGATGTGGTGCCTGGACATGGTTACAGAGTAAGATGACTTATAGGACTTAGACATTTGGGGGATGTGTTTGGTTGATTTCCATCATACTTGGTGTGTATGATGAGGTGTCTAAATCTTTTATTCAGTTTTTAAGTTGCAGAACCGATGTTGATGATACCTTCCTCTCCGTCTCGTGCAAAGGTTTGATGCGCACAAGCTTTTCGTCACTTCGTGACAATTGGTCATGGTACGGATTGATAAGTATCGTTCCATCATTTTATTTACGGGTTCAATTCTTTTGTAATGTGACAAAAATTCAGTTCTAAGTTGAATAATAAATTCGTACGTATGACAGAAGACATAATTGAGGTACATTTCCAGTTTGATTAGTACGGACTGCTACTTTTTATATTAGTACTTTTATAATTTGCCAGATTGTATTACATTGTTTAACAGTTTTTTTTCAGATCACCAACTTCAACTTCTTCTAATGTGCTTATTTATAATGTATTTTTACACTTTTTCTTGCAGAAGACAACTTCTTCCTTTGGCCTACCTTCTTCATCTCACGTTACACATGTAACTCTGTTTTTCGTTTTCTTATCATGAATAGGTTATTTCACATGTTCACTGTTCTTTAATTGTTTCAGTCGCTTCTTCTTCTCCTCCCTTCTTCTATTCGCCTTCATCACTGGGGTGGTCACAACTCATGAAGCTCGCCTGAATTATGGCATCTTCTTCAAAGATCTGGGTCATCTGGTAACAACCATCCAGCGTTGGCAACATACCTATATCTTCATGGTACTTAAAGTAACCAGTCATGCCAATATCTAGCCTTAGTTGTATTCAACATTCAGGTAACATGAGCACGATATGTGTGGCTCATGAAGTAATTTTAACATTGTTCATTTTCATTCTACAATTTATTATGAACAACAGAATGCATAGTATGCTTTTTCAAGGTGATGACTTGTATTTAACCATTAAAATGCTCATTTCTTTCAGGACAGCTTTGTTTCAAATTTTTCAGGTTCTCACGTTTCCAGTTACCTTCAATCACACAACGCCTCCTGCCACTCGATTAGTCAACATCCAAGACTTCTTGGCTATCTTGTCTGATCAGCCTCCCTTCCTTGCTGACGGACACTAGTCTCACAGCTGGATCTACTATTCGGCGCATTTTAACTTTTGGTCTATTCTATCCTTGTCTCTATTATTCCCGAAGCGTTTTTCCCTTCCTTATTTTCCGCCCACCTCTCTCCGTTCGCTTAATGTTCCACTCTATCTCGCCCCATCACCTCCTTTTCTTCCGTTCTCCTCCTTATGTTCGCCTTACTACTTATTGTTCTTATTCGTTTTCCTTGTTGAAGACTACAATTTATCGTACGGAAGTTATCTAAGAACTCTCTAATGGCCAGCGCTTAGTAAATATTTTTTTGTCACACTCCCAGCTTGTCCTAGTCAATATTCTTTTACTATAAATAAATGATTCCGTTATCTTCGCGGAGGTTTCCATGCGTTACACCTCCTGATCTCGATATTACATGGCTTGAGTTACCTATTACGATAAACAAACGGAAGAAATCGTGCATCTTCCCCGCGTGCGGCGCATTCTTGTCTCACAGTATGAGAAGTGAAAATAAATTCGGTACTCAATCATCCTCAAATCAGGATGCTTGTTTTCATGATTCGCCACGGAAAAAGGCGACGGCTTCGATTTCTCCGTCACTAATTCAACTGCAATCCAAAATGGATGAAATTGATTAAAGTTCTTTCATTAATGCTATTTTCAATTGTTGCCTACGGTTCTTGTGTGATCGGGTAACGATATTCATCATCCATCTCGGAAATGCTATGCATGATACGCATGACAGTTGCATGCAGTGTTCATAGTTGTGTGTTCTATTTTGTCGCAGCAATCGGCAACAGCTTTGTCAATTGTTGAGGTAAAATCCTTAAATCAACCTTTTGTGCATGATGTGGACACTTATTTTTCCTTTGTTTCTGATAATGGTGCTCATTACGGGTTTTTACGAATCAGCACATGGTGGATTGATTCATGTGCATGTTCCTTACTGATCTTTGTGTACTTTCATTTATTGTCAACATGCAATGTTTAAAATTACTATGATTCTCTGTGGTATCTATTCATGTTGCAACGCACTCATTCGAATTTCTAATTGTTATATGTGTTCATTTCCCTGAAGTGTGTTGCACTATTCAGCAACGTTGTCGATCACTTTACTACAATGTCTAGAGATGACACTTACTTTTTGTTGTATTTGGGTTCTTCCAGTGAGTTCTATGTGCATGTCAATGACATTGGAATTTTTCATGGGTTTTACATGATTTTGTGTACACGTATTTTGCTGACACTAATTCTCACTGTAACCTTACAATGTGTGTGCAATAACGTTGATGTTGTGTGTTTAATAACCTTGATGTTGTACTCGCAATACTTTTGATGTTGTATCCGTATCTATAACGTAATTTACAAGTTCTTCGCTTATGACTTTATATTTAATGGACTGTGTTTTTAATTACTGAATTGCGTCTGGTAGACATGAGTCTCACAGATGCTCGACTTAATGTATACTCAATGTTACATGTTTTTTTAGCATTGTTTCGTGTAACATGCCCACTGCAACTTACCCGTTTTAATGTATCATGTTTAAATTATTAATCTCTATTTGTATTATCTCGTTTGTGTGTTTTTTTTATCTATGATCACTGATGGTTTATATTTCGTTGTGCTCCACATTGTATGCTCCTATTTAATTTTCTATAAATATCATCTTTAAGAATTTTATTGTATAATTATTTGTATTGGACATCTCTTTTATTGCATAATTATTTTTACCCTATTATTTTATTGTGATGCCGTTTTTTTTTCAGGTACCATTCTTGTCTGTCGATCTCTTTGTTATCTCCCCTTCTGTCCGCCCTTCCCCATTCTTTTCCATACGCTAAGAAATTCCTAGTATACACATGATAGGAATGTTCATTCATAGAGGTGACCTTTTAACCTCTTGCCCTCTTGGTCTTGTAGTACTATCTCCCTCACATAAGCAGACCCTTTTCCTCGCTCACACACGCACCACCAAATTTTGCTATCCTTCTCCTATACCTCTCTCTCTTCCTTTTCGTGTCTCTCCATTCCCTCTGTGTGCTCTGACCTTAGGTTGTCTCCCCTCATCTGTGTGTTTCGTCCTAGTGAGCAATTTTCCCCTCTTTCTACTTTATCTGTTTGTCTCGGTATCTCTCCTATATCTTATTTAAGGTTTACACTTTTTGTTATTTCACACATGTTAGTTCTAGTGTTATTGTTATCACTTTGCCTTCTGAAGTTGCTTTGAAATGGCACGATGTTTGCTCATCATTTGATGACTTCCTGTTTATCACTTCATTACTTTGTAAAATTTTTTTCTCCTTTTCAATTTTTTTTCTTCTACAACTTGTTAATTTGGTTGTTTTGAAATTTCACGGTTTTTGTTGTTCTTTCATGTTTTTTTTTAATATTTCGCTCACATTTTTACAGGTTGATTTTAAATGTTTTTCTTGTTCACGTTTGTCATTTTGATGGTATAATGCTTTATGGTTGATTGTGTATCGGTCTTTGCCGTTTTCAAAAACGTTTCTAAACTGTTTGCTTTTCTATTTTTCTCATGTTCTTTAAGATATTGTGGTGATTTTAATTCAATGGTGTTGTTTGCAGGTTATACAATGTCCGTCACGGTGTGACCATGTCACATATTTTGCTGTGTCGTAATTAATATTTATATTCAGTGCCTTGGACGCTTTGCTGTGGTTGTGCCAGTTGTGTCTTGAGGACAACTTTTGCTTTGACATTTTAAACAGTGCTCAACGTGTCGTATTAACTTTATACCTTAGTCTTCGTGGAGGCCTTCATCGCTTGACGACCATCAACGTCGCCACGTGACGTCACCATCACACCATGTAGTACCTCCCTTCTTCAGCCATCGCCTTTCCATGCCTTGGCATTCTCAGTACCACGTCAACCTTAAGCTAGTCTACGATTTGAACCGACACATTAATAATCCTCTATGTCCACCTTCGCCTATTGTCTGAAGTCTTCACACCCTTCGTTTCCACCTACACCCACTTGGACTGCTTGTCCCTACCCCAACTTGCCCCACTTGCCCACTTCTTCAGATGCAGAGAACGTCTCTCCTTACGTCCCTCGACCAGACATTATACCACCTTCTCCCAGAGTTGTGGTCATCTCCCATGTTCCTATATTACAGACGGGGGAGAGCAAAGACTGTCGCTAAACGAGGTTGGAGCTCTTCTCCTCTACTATTCTGTAATCTCCGTTCCCATTCCCTTTGTGTGCTCAACCTCAACGCACACTCCCATCCCCCTCGCTTGCTGCATACTCCTGCGTGCCTCGTCATGTGGGACTACTTCTTTCAGACACTACGTATTTCGTCATAATCTACGGTCGACTACTGGTTGAAAGGTCCGCTACACCACGGTTTCTCCATCAACGGAGGTTTGCATGGTGCGGTGACGTCATAGTCTTCATATAGCGACACTTCACGTTTCTTCGTCGTCCCTTCGTCCATAGCAAGTCTACACGTCCGTCTTCAGTAGTTTACTTACGCGCAAACGCCTTAAGGTGCTGGTTGGCTTGTGGGGACAGTCCTCATGTGTCCTCATTGCCAAATGTCCTCATAGCCCTTTTGGTCGTTTCTGTTGCTGGATCCATCGGTCTTCACTTCGGGTTCCTGCACTACCTTAAAACTTTTTTTGGCACATAAACTTTACAGTACCTTGCCGTCGGACTTATTTAATTGTGGTTTTTTGGTGTTTTATGCTTATTTGTGTCAACTGGTGCATGCAACTTTCTTTTGCAATTTTTATATGTTGTAAGTCTTACCTCATCTTCGCCACTTCGCCTCCTTAGATCGTTTTAGTAACGCCACTTTGTGCCCTCCTTGATTTGTTTTTTTTCCTCTTCGTGGTTACTTTTTAAGGAGCGAGGACGCTCCTTCGCAGGCCGGAGGCAATTATAACCTTTGAGGGAAAAGTTGTACAAGAGAGAAAGATATGAATTATAATCTTAGAGGAAAAATTGTACAAGGAAATAAGATAGTGGTAAGAGATGATTAAAGATTGCTTAGTCTAGCTTGGATACGATAGTGAGTCAGGTAGAAGTGTTAGTATAACATTGGCACGTGCGATACACATTTGCCTGGTCAGTAATTACTAGCCGGCAAAGTTTATAGTCTGCATAGACAGACAATGATGCATACACATGTTCAGACATTCTTTGTGTGCAAGACCATGATTACGTGATAGGCACTGGGGCGCGGTCAGTCACGTGGTAATGACGTAGGAATTAAGGCATCTCCTTAAGGAGAGAGATGCTTCCTGGGAAACTTGTACTATTTAACCCAGGACAGACAAAGGATTCGCTCTCTTATCTCTGATCTCCTGCTTCTGACAGACCTAGAACAACTTTGTTCTACGAAGATCCATCTTGTCTAGGTGTAGCCTTTAGAGTGTTTTAATTGATAATGTGTCTAAGAGCAGGAGAGAATTTATAGTAATTGTAGAATATATATAGAGTATAAAGTGTAGGGTGTACAATGCTTAGAAATTGGTGTGGGTGCAGAATTAGATGGTAAGTAGTCAGTGAGTTAGTTAGTGAGTGAAGATTGATTTTTAGGGCAAGAATTAGTGGTTTCCCAAAGGAGGAAAGGAGAGTGGAAAAGAGAAAGAAAATGAGGTAAGATGAAATGAATTTATTTGAACATCTTATGTATTGTTAGTTAGAGTTTATGTGCATGAGAATTTTATGTTGCTTGAATGATGTATACTAGTTAGATTATTAAAATTGGATAAATGAAGATAAGCTATAGTTTATTGTGATTTATTTGAGCGCATGGCAAACCCTTTGTGAGCGGCAGTGAGACTGGTTTTATTTTGTATGTCTTGTATATTAATTTGGTTTGTCATGCCCGTTCCCCGTACAAGTACAGAATTAAGTAGTTTAGATTAACTCTCACAAGATAACGCAAATATAGGGACGCGTTACAAGACCCTGCACAAACCTAGCAACAGTGCTCTCATCTTGAACAATATGGCGGACAACTTTTCCCCTTATTACAGGCAGAGAGAAAGGAAGAAGAGAGAGATCACTTCGCGATATCGCCTCTATGAGAAGTGATGTACGGTGGAGGAGTTACGTCCCTTCAACCTCACATGGGCTTGCTTTCGGTTCTTAGTCTCTTGTCTATATATGGGGGTTTTTAATTATATTTTTAAAAAATGTTTTAGACCGCGATTTTCACCTTTTGCTGTTGAAAATGTTTGAAATAAGGCTTTTCAAATTTGAGAATTTTTTTTTTATGCACATCTGTTTATTTTTTCATGACTTGCTGCCTCTGGAACGTAAGGGTGTTATGAGCGCTTCCTAAACTGTAACCCGTGATATAGGTGGCTTTTTCATTGTTTTGTTGCTTGAAATAAACAGTATGTATAAGATAAATTTAGTTAAAATAAAAATAATAATAATATTTAAAAAAAAAAAAAAAACACTAGTCTAGAATATGTGTCATACATGCGTAATTTATTTTTTGTTCCGTATGGGGTTATACAGCATACGGATTGATTGGCAGTTTTAGTGTGTATAATTTGTGCGTGTGTGTGTGTGTGTTTGTGTGTGTGTGATATAGAAAGAGATGGAGATCGAAATATAAATAAAGATATTGACTAATTCGAAACGTAAATCTAGTTGTGCACACGGAAATTCATTTATTTACAAAAATATGCTTCGATTGATTTCAACATAATAATTAGGGTACGTAATTATTATACTCTCTCTCTCTCTCTCTCTCTCTCTCTCTCTCTCTCTCTCTCTCTCTCTCTCTCTCTCTCTCTCTCTCTCTCTCTCTCTCTCTTTCTCTCTCTCTCGTATTTAAAAACGATTCTTGTCTGTCAGAATAGATCTACAATTTCTTCAAGAACTTACCGTTCTTCTTCCTTTGGGAAACCAAAAAAACTCTTCCCCTTGCATGCTGCCTTTAATCTTGCGTTTGTGCAGTTCAAAGCTGCACAGTGGTCACCGTAACTCTTCCTGCGATTTATTTTCCCCCTCTCCATCAGATCTTCGCTCTGTGGCGCAGCCATTTTCATACATGTTACAATCAAGTCGCATAACTCGTGACGCGTCATCACACCAAAGGCGTCACTGCGCGGTCTAAGTATTCCTGGTCTATGTTACAGGTGAGTGAATGTCCATCAGGGCTGTGTGCTTTCTCCGGTACAATAGCTTGCATAGAACGCAATGTCCAGCACAAAGCATAAACTCAGCTGTCATGGTCTGATTTTCTTCGACTTACGCTTGAGGAATCAGACGGGCAGTGTAGTTGTAAATGGAGGTTTGTGTAGTAGTACCTTAACAGAGAAAGGCTACGCAATATGTAACCGTGTTTTGTTGTTTTTTTCCTGTAACTTATAACATGACTGCTATCACTTATAACATGACTGCTATCACTTATAACATGACTGCTATCACTTATGTTGGTTGGTGTTTGTGAGTGAATGCTCTTGAGCTCGAGCTCTCTTCCTTTCTCTCTCCCTCGCTCTCTCCCGCTCTCTCTCTTTCTTTCTCTATCCCTCGCTCTCTCCCGCTCTCTCCCTCCCTCCCTCCCTCTCTCTCTCTCTCTCTCTCTCTCTCTCTCTCTCTCTCTCTCTCTCTTTCTACGCGTGTGTTTGTGTCTGTGCATTTGTGTTATGTGTGTGTGGCGTGCATTCGCTATCCGCGCGGTGCTTAGTGAGAAATGTTAGTCAATGACACATTAAGTGAGATAGAAAGGAAGTTTATGTGACATTATGCTTCCCCTTTTGACGAGGGCGTATCTGGGTACGGAAAAGGGAGGAAGGAGTCTGATGATGGGTCGATGTTGGCGTCTTATGGTGGGAGCTTATGACGGGAGCTTATGAAGGGAGCATGTCAAACGATATTAAAGCAAATAGGCTGCAGAAGGAAAAAAGGAAGCAAAGTAGTAGTAGTAGTAGTAGTAGTAGTAGTAGTAGTAGTAGTAGTAGTAGTAGTAGTAGTAGTAGTAGTAGTAGTAAGAAGTAGAAGAAGAGAAAGAAAAAGACTAAAGGTCACACAAAGGAAAAAATAAAAAGAGCTCTCTTAATCTTGGACGAAGAAGAAGTTGAAGTAGAAGAACAAAGAGGAGACAAAAAAAAAAACACTAAAGGTCGCAAAACGCCCCCTTTCTTCCTCCTCCCCCCCCCTCCTCCCTCAAAAAAATCTTTTTGAGGAGAAGGTAATGCATTCATAATTTAAATTCCAGCTACTACATAATGCAACCATTTAACAGGCCCCAAGTTGAAGGCTTTGTGTAGTTTGGGCCAAAACGGGTCGAACACTACGATTGAGAAACAGATCACCTCTCACTATGGCTGTCTTCAACGCTCAGGCTCTGGGATACCAGGAAGGAGAAGCGGTCGGCCTTCAGCTACGTCGTCCACGATCGTGATGTTGACGTTCTCTTCGTCTGTGAAACGTGGTTCCGTAGCACTCCACCACCCTACCCCGTCGTTCCCTCGCCAGACACCTGGTGGTAGCAAAGCCTTTGTTGTTGCGGACTCCCTTCTGCCTTTTGTTTCTATAAAGACTGATTTTTTTTTCTCTCGACATATTCCATTTGAGTTATTTCAGTTGTCATTTAGTTTTCCCCATCACATGTTTAGATCTACTGTTTGTACCGTCCCTCACCTAGTGCTAAAAACAAACTCAAAGACTAGACTCCAAGTTCATCGAAGAACTACCAGAATTACTCTCTTACTGTAAAACAGTGAAAGGTTTTTATGTCATTGTTGGAGATTAAATTCTCATCAACTAACCACTACTCACACTGCTAAACTCATTGATTAGCTTGATTCTTTTGGCCTTGTCCAGGGCGTTCGTTCACCCACACCTACAAAAAGGACACATCCTTGATTGGAATGTTCACAGAACAGACCAAGCAGTCATTCAATCTCTTGTCCTCGACCAAACGCTTCCATCTGATCACTTCTGTCTCGTCTCTCAGCTCCACCTCTGTCGCCCTTCCCACCTCCCCTCAACCGCGCAAAATTATGCCCTTGCTGCAGTTGATCTGTCTCGCTTTATTGATGAACTTCTATCCAAGCTTTCTGTAACACTCCCTCCCCTTTCCCCCTTCCGCCGATGAACTGAATCAGTTGTTACTTGGTCTTTTAAACCAGCACGCCCTCGCCCCGAGCTGTAGTCTCTTTGTCACCGGCCACTGCCTCCTTGGTTCTCCTCTGTGGGCCATCAGCTGCTCGAGGCCAAGATTGAGAGACGTAGAGCGGAGAGGCATTGGCTCAAGACGAATCTCGCTTTTAACAAACAAGTGTTCCACTCTGCACGTAAAGCTGTCATTTCTTTAGTACACTCTGCCAAAACTGCCTACTACAATATTACCATTCTTGCATGCTCAACATCCAAGCCACTATACAACATTACAAGTAGCCTTGGTAAATCTGATGCTTCTCCACTTCCATCCACTACTTCTTCTCGTCTACCACAGGCTTTCTCACACTTCTTTGTCAACAAAATCGAAACACCCCGCCAACGTCTTGATACTCAAACCCTTACAAACTCCTCTTTCCACGATGTGCCTTTTTTTGCTCATTACCTTTTAGGCTGTTTCATAAACCACAGTGAGAAACATCATCAAGCAATCTGGTATCAAAACTTGCGATCTACTGTAGACCCTCTTCCTGCCTCTTTCCTCAGCCACTGTCTGGACATACTGCTCCCTCACTTCTCTAACGTCATCAACAACTCACCACGATCTGGCTATTTTCCTCTGTCTTTCAAGTCTGCAGTTCTGAAACCTTTCTTGAAAAAACCTTCCTTTATTCCAAAAAACTTGAAAAATTACCGTCCTGTCTCCAGTCTTTCGGTTCTTTCCAAAATCACTAGTAAAAGTTGTCCTTGCTTAGCTTGGTGAACATCTTCAAGCTTACCGCTCTGTCCAAAAGCGCGGAAACGGCCTTGTCAATGAAAATTGCCAACGACATACTGACTGCTCTTGACAACAACAACAACATCACTCTCCTCTCACTATTAGACCTTTCAGCTGTCTTTGACACTATTGGTCATGCCACTCTTCTGCCCCGTCTGCAAATCTCTTTTGGTATTTCTGGTTCTGCACTATCTTGGTTCGAGTCGTATCTTAAAGATATTTAGTCATTGTTTATATGGTCCATCGGACCGCAAAGAGCCGAATCAGGACCACACTTTGGTTGAAAGAGGACTCATCTCTGATCCGTATAAAAAATCCGTTGAAACGACCCTAATGGTAACACTGAAGGCATCCACCAGCCGGTCACTTTACAAATTCATTTGTGTCAGTGGGACAACAACCGGTATAAATATTTAAAGGATCGGTCGAAGAGGCGAGATCAAAGTGGGTCTCTTTAAACGAGGCCTTCTCCAAATCCTAATCTGTTAGAGGGAGCAGGCTTCATCCAGTCTCAGCCACGCTGTGTGGGTAAAGCTAAGACTGACCATGTGTCCACCTCATGTCAATGAACTGTTCTGTGAACCAAATGGAGTTAACTGTACATTTGTTATGTGGGTGTATGTGCGTTAGTAGCAAGAAAGAGCCAGAAGAAATTGTGTGTGATAACGATTCTTTGTATTATTCTATCCCTATCCTATCCTATCCCGTAACTCGAAGATCGTAGGGGCACCACAGATGATCGTTTAACCAGCGTACTCCATCTTTCTCTGTCCTCAGCAATCTTCATGGCTCCGCTCAGTGTCAAACCAGTCCATTCTCGAATGTTGTTCTCCCACCTCTTTTTCGGTCTCCCTCTTCTTCTGCCTCCTTGCACCGTGCCTGTATTCTATTTGTTTTAAAAGTTGTTTTTTCTGTTCTTTTCTTATTCGCAGAGACGCAATGTGCTGTACGAATTGTCCATTGAGGGTGATCAAGATTGGTTGACCCGACTCATTCCGCCACAGCTAAAGTCACAGATGAGCAAATCCGAGCTTTTGACGAGTATGCTTCATGTATGCCCGGGTACGATATTGTGAGGTCACCGAGGGTTTTCTCTGGGTAATCCCAGTGTCCTCCCTCCCGTCAACAAAATTAATGAACACACGCACACACAGAGACAGAAAGAGACAGAGAGAGACAGACAGCCAAAGAGAAACTCTACACATGTGTAGCGATGTACACTTCTGTATCATTTATTAACCATTTTAAATGACAAGTTGCATTTAATTTACTTTTTCAGTGTCAGACAGCGGTGAGCACTTGCGAGATAGCTGTGTTGCAGATTCTGCACTGCTTGATACAGCACATCAGTAACCCTTAATGATAAATCTAACCCACAGAGGGTCAAACGAAGTGGTTTTCATCATGTCTTATTTTGAGGGGGTTTTCATCATATCTTATTCTGAAGTGGTTTTCATCATTTGTTATTCTGATGTGTTTTTTCTTCATGATAACATGATTACATAATTATTGCTTTAGGTCCAGTGGACTCTTCCGAGCCAAATCAGAACCAGTATAGCCGAATTAGGACCACAAAATCAAGACCACACACAACTTCGCTGAAAGAGGACTCGCCCCTGATCCGCATAAAGGATCTGCCTAAACAACACTAGTGGCAACACTGAAGGCACTCCACCAGCCGGTCACTTTACAATAAAAACATCCCATGCAGGGGACGCTGAGGCTACACTCTAATTTATCGAACTCCCGTTTACAAAAACAAAATAGAATACAAACGTCATTATAAAATATCAACAAAACACATACATTTAACATGCCTACATTGCCAAATAATAACATCATAGGAAGGCCCAGTGACCACCTGGCAGAAAGCGTCCAATATTTCCAAGCTGATCCTACAGACCTCACACAAATGAGTAGTTTTGTCCTGGAAGAGTTTTCAAGAAAAAGTAGGTGACTGGTCTAGCGAAGAAAAAGATAGTATAGTGGATTGATAGAACAGAGTAGGAATGAGAAAGAACAAAGGAGAAAGACAGCGACAGTGGGAATTTAAAAGCACTAAATTTCCAGAAAGTGGGGATACTATTTATACTGAAACCCCCGGCTTCCCTACGGGGGTTCTTCACGATATGCTATTTTGATGTAGTTTTCATCGTGATGATAAACTGCAAATGTTATATGTACAATCAAACACGTAAAGTGTGTATGTATTTTTGAGCTCTATGGTTTTATGAATAAGTATGCTATTTTTATATCTGAAAGCTACAGCGCTTGTTAGTTAGGTATTATTACGGTTTTGAGTAGCGATGTTTTAGTTGCGTACGAAGTTATGTTGGGTGATTTGGCTTGTCTGTTTTTAAATAACAAAACAATTAGGCCGGAATTTTATAAATTTTATTAATTGGTAACTGTGTGTACATATATTTAATTTTACAAAGAGCGATATAAAGCTGACACTGTTTATATGCGTGAAAGGTGAGTTGAATGCAGTTGTATGTGCATATTATTGTGCTCATATTGTAATTTTATAATGATAATTGTGTTATCATATCCTGCTTTTAGCGTTTAGTGTAAATAGGCGCTAGCCTTCTGCACTTTAAATGGAATAAAACAACAAACAACATCATCGTGATGTGTCATTCTGATGTGGTTTTCATCAGTATGTGTTATTCGGATGTGGTTTTTGATCGTGATGTGTTATTTTGATGTGGTTTTTGATCATCAAATGTTATTTTGATGTTTTCATAATGCTTCAAAGCGCTCACTGGTACTAGTACAGCTGATGCTTGCTCTTAAAGTGAGTCTGATGTTTGCTATTAAAGTGAGTCTGATGTTTGCTCTGAAAGTGAATCTGATGTTTGCTCTTAACATGAATCTGATGTTTGCTCTTAACATGAATCTGATGTTTGCTCTTAACATGAATCTGATGTTTATTCCTGATGTTTGCTTTTAACGTGTGCCTGATGTTTGCTCTTAACACGTCTGATGTTTTTTGTTCTTAACGCATCTGATGTTTGCTCTTAATGTGAGCCTGACGTTTGTTCTTAATCTGATGTTTGCTCTTAACGTAAATCTGATGCTTGCTCTTAAAGTGAACCTGATGTTTGCTCTTAACCTGATGTTTGCTCTTAAAGTGAATCTGATATTTGCTCTTAACACGAGTCTGATGTTTGCTCTTAACGCGAGTCTTAGGTCATTAAAAAAATTTTTTTACACTATATAGTATGATTAGTTTGTAATGCTCCAATATTTTACAATGAAGACTTGTTCCTAAAATTAAAGGTGACCACTTTTGGAAAATTGTTTTACGACTTGTTTGGTTTTTAATTTTTCCTTCCTTCTGCAGAAGAGTTTATTAATCTATGTAGGGGAGCAGAATTACAGGAGGCCACGAGCTAAAGCTTAAAAAGATGAAATGCAACACCAATCTTTGACAGCACTTTTTCTCACATGTACAATGCACAAGATGTTTTGATTCACATTTTACACGGATGAGATGTTTTGATTCAAATTTTATAACAGACAAGATTTTTAGATTCAAATTTTACACGAACAAGATGTTTAGATTTAAATTTCACAAGGGTCAAGATTTTTTTAAATTGTATTTATTTTTTAGTTTGTAGGGTCCAATGAACCTTTAGCGGTCATAGCAGGACCACAATTTATTATTCATCCAGCAAGATATACAACCTCTAACAGCTCACAACTTGGTCAAAAGAGGTCTCATGCCTGATCCGCATAAAAGATCTGTTGAAACAACCCCAATGGCAACACTGAAGGCACTCCACCAGCTGGTCACTTTACAATAAAGGCATCCCATGCAGAAGACGCTGAGGGAAACTAATTTATCGAACCCCTGGTTACAAAAACAAAATAGAAGATAAACAGCAGTATAAAATATTACCAAAACATATACATAGAAAATGCTTACATTGCTAAATAATAATTACCACAGGAAGCCCTAGTGACCATTTGGCAGAAAGCGTCCAATAGCCCAGACATTAAACGTTTTTTTCGGAACGTTGAACTCGACTTCAGATGCATATTGAATGCACAAGACAACCATAAAATACCATCATCATTGAAAACCACAAGTTAGTTAGTTATTCATTGCTTACAGGGTCCAGCAGACTACAAAATGCCGAATCAGGACCACAACTTTGCTGAAAGAGGACTCTCCCCTGATCCGCATAAAAGATCTGCCGAAACAACCCTAGTGGTAACACTGAAGGCACTCCACCAGCCAGTCACTTTACAATAAAGACATCCCATGCAAGGGACGCTGAGGCTATAGAACCCCCATTTACAAAAACAAAATAGAATACAAACATCATTATAAAATATTAACAAAACACATACATATAAAATGCCTACATTGCCAAATAATAACATCATAGGAAGCCCCAGTGACCATTTGGCAGAAAGCGTCCAATATTCCCAAGCTGATCCAACAGACCTCATACACAAATGAGGAGTTTTGTCCCAGAAGAGTTTTCAAGAAAAAAGGTAGGTTACTGCTCTAGCGAAGAAGAAGAAGATAGTACAGTAACTTGATAGAACAGAATAGGAATGAAAAGAACAAAGGAGAAAGACAGCGACAGTGGGAATTTAAAGCACTACATTTCCAGAAAGTGGGGATACTATTTATACTGAAACCCCCGGCAACCCCCACGGGGGGAGAAAACCACAATGTCAAATGCACTTTTAAACACACAAGACAACCATAAAATACCATCATCATTAAAAATCACAATGTCCAGCGTGGTCGATATGGCTAAAGAAGTTGTGGAATACATAACAGAAAATATATTATTTGTTTATTATGGCCATCAACAACAACTGTCTAATATTGTGTCATCATTGTAGGTTTTTTTCTCCCCTTTCATACACACGTGCAAGGCTAACTATTTTATTAACCTCTTGATTACCACAGCGTTACTTTGTATACAGTAACACAAATAATAAATAACATCCTAAACCGATGTGTACACCATAGGAAAACAACAATAAAATAAATACACACAACTAAACTAAACATACCCAAAATAATTGTATAAATAAAATCTTTTTAAAGTGTTATTTATTTGTTTGTGCCGCTTCCTTTCTACCTACCCCCCTAAACCCCATCCTCCCCTCCCCATTCTCCCCCCCCCTCCCTCCTCCACCCGTACCCAATTCAAACAAAAACAACGGGGGAAAAAAATCCCTAGATCCCTGCATATTTACAAAACAACAATGAATAAACTGAGCTTTGGATAAGTACAGTCACAGCCAATAAATCAACCAATGAACTCCACTTTATTTATTCAGCAGAATAACTACAATGGTGGACCTTCCACTACAATAGAGCGCAAATGACAGAATTATCTCCCTGTTGGTGGACCTAACCGCAGTTGTGTCTCTTTCCCCTTGCTTTATCGCCCACAGCTACAACTGAGTGGAATTGTGACAGCATGGTCTGCCTGCAAAATTAATCTAAATGAAAATGCTGAATTCATCATTACAATAAAAATCACTGCCTAATACATTACAAAATGCTTCGTGCCCAGTGCAGAATTGTACACACAAACAGTTATAAAAAATGCCATTTGGCTCGTGAAAATACAATGTTGAAGATTTTATCACATCAAACTTTTATGTACAACATGAGATCTTGGTCTCGACTCTTGAGATCCCTTTTGTAGTGAGTGATAGGTTTTTCGGCACATGAGAAAGGTTTCATGGCAAATGATAGGTTTTCGGCACATCAGAAATGTTGGAAGATGAGGGATAACTTTTCCACACATGAGAAATGTTCCCTGTTAACTCTTTCTAGATCTAAGAAATGGACCCTGTTAACTCATTCAATTCCAAAATGATTTCCATTTAATTCTTTCAACTTCAAAAAATGATCATTAACTCATTCAAGTTCACCCACACAATATCACAGTAGCAACAAACTTGATGCTGGCACGACAATAGTAAAAAGGTTGTCATCAGCTATGGGTTGGATTGAGTTAAAAATATAAGCACAATGCAACCCTAGTAGTCTACTCCTGTTTCAGCATGAAAAGTACACGTTTGGATGATAGCACAACAGTACTAAATCTTGATGTGTGTGTATGTGAGTGCGTGTCTTTGTCTCTGTGAGAGCCTGTGTCTGTTTCTGTGTGTATATGTCCCTGTGTGTATGTGTGTGTGCATTTCTCATCATCTGAATTTGTGTGCATTCCTCCTAATCCGAGTTTGACAGCTTTTGTCTACTTTCATAATAACTGTTCCAAATGGTTGATAAATCCGATACTCGACAAGATATTTCAAATCCAAATGTGGCTCACTTTCTAAAGTAACAAAATAAACACAAGGACAAGCTGTCTTGCTCAGACATGTAATACCAACTAATTATCCGTTATATATTAATTTATTTTATAATTATGTACCATGATTTATGTACAAATGAAATAACTTAGGGATATTTACAGTTGCAATGTAAACAACCACAACATTTACATTACTTGTTTCCTCTGAAAAATCTCATGAGGCCAGGCGCAATGGGGGATGGGAAGTCAAATTTACAATTTACAAAATTTCGTATACACCTCTTCGCTGCTTCCATCTTTGCCACATACCTTTAAAGAACATTGTTTACACACACACAAACACCTCTACGAATCACTAAACATCCCAGCCGAACACCCCTTCATGCCTTCCAAAACAAGATCTTGAAACAAAGAAGCTATATACACTTAAATAAACAAAAGCAGGGTAAAATACCGTAAAAGTAATTCACTCAAAGGGAACGCATCTATCGCATTATTTGTACTGAATGAACATTGAAGTTTAACATCTACACCCACCATTGGTGATACGGTAGACGGGAACATTGAAGTTTAACATTTACAGCCACCATTGGTGATACGGCAGACGGGAACATTGAAGTTTAACATCTACAGCCACCATTGGTGATATGACAGACGGGAACATTGAAGTTTAACATCTACACCCACCATTGGTGATACGGCAGACGGGAACATTGAAGTCTACACCCACCATTGGTGATACGGCAAACGGGAATGACCATCCCTGGAAAGAGCGGGGTGCAGGACCTAAATCAACGCTGAACCACCAGAGCAACCTTACAGCCAAAATGGACTGAAATGCTATTCTGAATACAATAGGACACTACGCAGTTTTCCATACTTGTTCTAGGTTATCATAAAACATGATATCAACACAGTTCCACCACTTTTCTGAACAAGTTATTATCACATAAATCTGTTAAGCAACATATCTGGCTACACAAAAACAGTTAACATTATTTTCAGTAAGTTACACTTCGATACCTAATTTGAAATACGCAACTACTAAACAACTTCAACAACAATACAATACAAGAAAAGAACGTCAACACATACAATTGTAAAATGTACAACCAAACTAACATTTCTATGGCTGCATAAATGGGGTTCCAAAGGTGGGCCTAAGCTTTTCTCATAGTACAGTATACTACCATCAACTGTCTGTTCCTACACTCAGCATCAGACCCTTTATTTCCTTCCGGTACTGTGCCTGCCTAGCATATCAATAGGCCTCAATCTGGAATTCCAGCACAGCCACATGTACCCATGAAATTCCATCAGATGGAATAACTTGTGATCATTCAGGAACGTTTTTTTTTTTTTTTTTTTTTTTTTGTTAGACATTTTACATTTGTTTACGCTTTTTAATGAATTGTTTATTATCTAATTAAAAACGATCTAATTATTAGAGGCGTAAGATTTTTTCTCCTCATGATTAAACATGTTAAAATTGCAAAATAACAGTAACAAAACAATTGTTCAATCAATATATTTATCAGTTTTTTTATCGCTCTTATATAGCGCTATTTCCAGCTCAGGAGCTGCTCAAAGCGCTGGCCGATACAGTATCTAACTCAAGCCGCCCGATATATTTTGACATTTTCCTCTTCAGATTCTATTTCTGGTTTTATCTGTCCACTGCACATATATCACAGATATCGACGAATAAAAATCTCCGAAACAATCATTGCGCTAACAAAACCTGTGGTTTACTACATAAAAGAAAATCCATTATAAGTCATAATAATAATAATAATAATAATAATAATAATTACAGTGATTGGAGCCGCGGAAATAACACATACATGTACATAAAAGAACAGGTGTAGACATCAATTTGAAAGGGGAACAACTGGTGTTCAAATAGCACCTGTTGGATCCCAAAGCAGTTTTGGGCACAGTATCTGCCAAATTTGTGTGTAAAACAATGCTGTCTCACCAACAAAACTTTGTACTTTTAGTAATATTATAAATGGGCATCAGCAAAGACAACAACAAAATCTCAAAACGTGTGTAAAACACGTTCTCCAAATTGTGTGTAAAAATTAGAGGACTGTGCAATAGGAACTGTGATTTACGTAACCAACCTCAATAAACAGCACAGATAATCTCACGAGTCACTATGAGTAAATCAGAAACGGTAAAGAAAATTACAGACAAATAAAATAACAAAAAATAAAATAAAGCAAGTTAAAAAATCCACTGAGCCAAGCTTGAAGCATGATAAATGGGCTGCTATTCTGAGCTAGGCAGATTGCGCCCCTTTAATGCAATATTTGTCAGATTCAATTTGATTGGCTCTGACACCCTTGAACAGCCAATCAGGCTGCATGAGACAAGCAGCATTTCAAGCCCCGGAGTTCCTCAAGACTCGTTTGTGATTATTTATATTCTATCCTGTATGTGGTGCTGGGGATTCTGAGATTCCGCTGAACTACTCACAGAAGCATGGCTCCATGAAGACTCGCACTATATAAACCACCATCACCATCACCTCCATCACATGACTGTGACAGAACAGCCATGCGGTTGGTTCAGTCTACAATCAACAATTTAACACAACAGAACGAAACAACATTTAAAATAATTGTTCTCTTTCTCTTCAGTGTACCAATAACAAAGAAACTTCTGTTCATATTGCACTTTGAACAACAAGCTATTATTATTATTCAGATCTTGGAGGCAATCTTAACAAAAATTGTTTGTGCTCTTCTGATCTTACAGCTCTTTGTACAATTATTTACTAAACACCGACCTGGTTTGAAACCCTTTGACATTACACTTTTATCCCTCGTTTCCCTTCCAGTGGGATCAGTGTTGCTTTTCGGGCCAGCTGTGCAGCTTGCCTTACAACCCATTATCATTGCAATTGCCCGAGAGCAGCAAAAGGTCTGTAATCTTCTTTGTCCTTGTGTTTGTTGTGTTCTCTGTGCTCAAAATAGTTCATTCACATTTACAAAATGACCTTTCCTTCTTCTGAAATGAATACGGAACAAAACTGAGAATTTAACAGTAACATTTCTACAATAATGAGAAAGAAACGGATACAATACAAATAAACTAAAAGAATGCTAACCAGGACAAGTAAGCAACAACAAGCCTAGAACAATTACAATGCAAATTGCCTTGTTTGGGTCCACATTAATTACCAGCCTTTTAGTTTATGTTTCCATTTTTTCCCTTCCAAAGGAAGTTGAGAGTCCAAACTTGTCCAATGGAAGTCGAGAGTCCAAAACCTGTCCAAAGGAAGTCAAGATTCTTCGACTTCGGAACGTGGAAAGTCCACAACCTGTCCAAAGGAAGTCAAGAGTCCAAAACCTGTCCAAAGGACGTCAAGGTTCTTGGACTGTGGAACCTTTGGAAAGTCCAAAACCTGTCCAAATGAAGTCAAGATTCTTGGACTTTGAAACGTCCAAAACCTATCCAGAGGAAGTCAACATTCTTGGACTGGAACTTTTGGAAAGTCCAAAACCTGTCCAAATGAAGTCAAGATTCTTGGACTTTGGAAAGTCCAAAAACCTGTCCAAACGAAGTCAAGATTCAGAATTGTTAAAACAACTCACACTCACAGCAACGTATAACGTTCCAGTTAAAACCATAGTTTTTCTCACTGAACCGCACACAGAGGAAAAAAAAGTCAATTAAAGCAAATTGAAATCAAAATTCGTAAGCCCAGCTGGAATTGTGATCAAGGCATAGAACTTGCTCACATTTATGACCCCATACTGCTGAAATCAACTCGCCCAGATTCCCCATGTTCAGTTAACTCAGCGACTTCAATTCAAGTTTTCTTCTTTCAATCATCAAAACTTTTTCAGCTTCTGCTTCAGTAGGCTTAGAAGGCAGCGTGAACCGTCGAAAAATACCCCAAAATAAATGATACAATCTGAGTCAAGAAAACACATACGCAATGATAAAACTCACAAACAATCCATATTCAAGTAACACATCCCAGGGAAAAGAAGATAGACCGGGATCTTGCGGGTCTTAAAATATGCTGCACCTAATGTCTCGTTGCAATTGGATTTTCTTTTAAATTTGGACGAGAGAGGGTAAGGGGAGGGGGAAAAGGGATGTCTCAAAATGTATCGCCTTATAGTCCTTAACACACAGAGCATTGACTATCTCCGGATGCTGTTTGAAGTGTGCTGGTTATGTGCAAAGAGAGCACAAAGGGTAAGTAGAAGGGTGAGTGGTGCGTGTGATATTGGGGAATAATGGTCATTGGAGAAATTGCGTATATTGTCAGCTTCATCTACTACAAGGATTACAGCTTGGGGGACAAGTCTCTGTCTCTAGTTTGTGGTTCTCCACTCCACTGGCAAACATCTGGATCAGCTGACAGTGGACTCTGTAACAAAGCAAACATCTGGATCAGCTGACAGTGGACTCTGTAACAAAGCAACGCAACGCACCTCTGTTACACTGAAGCCATACCCGTAGCAAACTTGCAACAAAAATCATGGACAACAAAAAAATCACAAAATATTTGTGAAATACACATATTTTCACGTTTTTACTGTTGTTTCATGTGTGAGCATGTCTGAAACATCTGTAGAGCAACATGTTATGTGATTTAGAACCTGCTCTAACATTTTTGTTGCATCACACAGAGGTAGTCAATCAAATTTAAACCTTTAAGGGAGTATGTGTTGTACCTAATCATAGGTTGCATACATTTCCAGCGCATGCTCAAATCAAGTAGTCAAGGGTCAAAAAAAAAAGATTCAAATCTGACAAGGCAAAAGTTAGACATGCACAAATAATCTGATTCACTGTGATGATGCAAGTTTAACAATAAAATGTTTGCTAAATATTACTATCGCTTCACCTGATGGCTATCGGATCAGAGAGCCTAGAACACTGCCCTTGCAACTGACCGCTAGAAATCAAGGGACATAATTCCTTTCTTTATTGTGCTCTTTCGTGCAGATAGGGAATATATCCCAAACGCCTCTCTCACCAATGACTCCAAATATTATGAGGACCACTTCACCTTTGATATACAAAAACGTCAGCAAAATAATGATTAAAGGCTTTTGTATCATGCAATTCCACAATTAAATTATCTCAAGATCCATTCGAGCACCCTAAAATTGAAAATGTCTTATGATTACTGCGATGCAGAAATAATAATAATAATAATTTTAAAAAATTCTGCACTCACTTAACGTAGAGACAAGGATGTGAGACAACTTCTCCGTCACAGTTCCACACGCTGTGTCGGGATGACGATGATCTCAGTGACCTCTGGCTATCCAGGCTGCTTAGCGATGACCTTGACCTTCTGTGGTCTGGCACTGCGCTGCAACTGGCAGATTCTGACAAAGGTGGGTCGGACTGTTCCATTTTCCCCACCAACCTGTCTTGAACCCCTCTCTCCCTGTCCCCAAGGAGAAAATGTTCATGTTCAGGGTCGGAGGTTGGACGAAACTGGAATTCTTTCACTCTGTACACTTGCACAAAGTCCATGTCAAACTGCAACCAACACATCACAAAGCAAGATCACTACAGGGTGGTTGAAAAGTAACTCCCTATTCAAAATAGCTGAAAACTTTGGTAAATACAGTGGAACCTCCGGTATCTGGCTCTCTGGTATACGACTCCCTCCGTTATGTGACCTGAAAACTTCTGACGGATTCACTTCCAATAATAAATGACCTCTGGTATGCGACAACCTCGTTTATGCGACCAGCGACCGTGTCTTAAGCCCTTTATACGACCGTCTTAGGGCAATTTAAAAGAGATATCAGTTAATTTGCTGTCTGTACCTTTCGTTTTTTCGCTCATGTTAGTGTACGCCTGCTGTTGTCTGCTATTTCCGGTTCGCAAATAAGGGACATTACTCGCCTACACTGGCTGTCAAAATGGCGTCGCGCAAGAGGAACGTTTTGAGTTTGGCAGAGAGAATGAAAGTGATTGAAAGAAGTGAAAATGGGGAGAGTTGTTTGTCTATTGCAAGAAGTTTAGACGTTGGGAAGACCCAAATTCAGCTCATCATAAAGGATAAGGAATCTGTGAAACTACGATGGGAGAGTGGAGAAAGTGGCGAAAAGGGAAACATCGAAACTGAGAGCTTCTGCACTGACAGACTTGGATGAACGCGTCTGGCAGTAGTTCGACTGTTTTTTATTTTTGAAGTTGTGAATAAAAGACAAAGCTAAAAATAAAACATGTTTTACAGTTTCCTTTGTCAGAGAATACATGCTGGTGAGTGTGAAAATTATGACTACATACCCCTCCGAGCCTGACCCCCTTCCCCCCACCCCAGCCCTTGTTTCCGGTATAAGACCACCTCTATTATAAGATTGTTTTTTTCTCAGATTTTGGACGGTCGTATACCGGAGGTTCCACTGTACTAATGCATTGACATGAAGCAACATGTTTTGTCATCCTTACAATGGAACAATTTCATTGCTGATCTCTGGTTTCATCTCCCAGTGAGGAGAGCAGCCCATGATGGCCCGTCGCCTGACACTTAGTCTTGTGTCAGCTCAGCTCCCTCACACATCATGCCACATCCCATTATGCTTACAACTACCTCAATAATAATAATAATAGAGTAAGGTGACCACTTGCAGCCACGAACGAACACTTTCTCATACTTCTTTTGTTTATGAACCAATCAGAATCCAAGTTTGATTTTTTTTAATCGGGAGATCGCAGTAACGACACTGACTTGGCCGGGGTTCTATAAATGAAACATTGTGGACCTACTTAGCGATTTCTGCACAATTTCAGTGTACCATGATGCGGCCAGGTGCCCAAGGTGCGTCCAACAATAAGCCCTGGGTGCCGCCACCTGTATTTCTTTTTCAGCCTTAGATTTTATGACTATTCTACATATTTACGTCTATTGGCATGCAATGTGAAATCCAATAAACACAAAAAGACATCAGCTGATAATATTCAAGATGTGATAAAGATTGATGAAAACACCCACCTGAAATCTCAAAAAAGAAACTTCATTCTTGGGTCAATACTTACGTTACAGACAGTAAAATTCATATGCAGAGCGCGGCCATAAATCGGAAATCACAACAAAAAGGCTAAGGTAGACTCAAGGGAAGCAATTGTGATTCCTCAAAGCTTTAAAGCTAGTAGAATAGGAGTTATTAGAATTAGCCGCACCTCGGTCTGGCTGCGTGATGGTCACCGTACTCTAATAATAATAAATTGTTTTTATATAGCGCTTTTTCATGATGACAGATCCATTCAAAGCACAGTTCCAGACAACTATTCTATCAATTCATGACTGCAGTGATGATAATAAAAATGAAGGAAATGATAATGACGACAATGACAAAATGACTGATGATAACCATCAGGGTTACAACTACCGCCACACAACCATCCCATTCATTTATGGCTATAGTGTGGTGAATGATAATTACGATGAAGATAATTACAATGATGAGGATGAAAATGATGACGACGATAATGACTAACAATAACTCCGTTTCACCTGGTTGCTGTCTTTGCGAGGAATGCGTATGAGGTGGCGGATGTAGTCGATGCGCGAGCAATCGGTGACCAGAATGAGATCCATGCACCCATCACCCAGGTGAGTGTACGGGGACATGCCCAGTGGACTCAGGCTGCACCGGCAGCTCACAGTCACCAAGTTGATGGCCACGAACTTGCCAGTCACCCGACGCCACGGGTCATGCTCACCCTGGCCACCATTGGCTGTCTCACCGCTTTCATCGGCACCCAATACTGTAAGAAAACACACATTTCAATACCACTGCTAAGGTTGAGACGTGTACGACAGTTCCAAATATTTTGTTTTGCAAAGCATACAATAACATGCATTTGCCTTTGATTTGCAACTGCGCTGTTGCTATAAAAAGATTTTTATAATGATAATATTTGTCGATCGATATTGTTGAAGTATCGTTGAAAACTTTCTGCTATTACCTGTTTATTATCGATCGAAAGTTTCAGATCTATCTGGTAATAGCTAGGCAAATCTTCTAAACTGAGGAATGTTCTATGATGCAAGACAGTACATAGGTCCAGTGACTATATTTATTTTGATTGGGTGTTATTGCGTAATTCTGGAATGTTCGAATGTTCTCTAGATTGTTGAAAGATTATATAAGTAATGCAATGTCTGCTTGCGAGCAGTGATTTTTTTGAGTGATTTTCGAAAAGCGATCTTATATGCAGTTGTTGTTTGCTGAATAAAGTTGGAAAACTTTATACCACTACTCCTGCCTTGTTGCTGAATGAACAGGTTGCATGGATAAATGAATTTGAGTTACACATATTAAGATTCAAGCATCAGGGCTGAGTCGACTATTGATAAATCATGTAACATTTTGTGGGCCAGGCTGGGAACTACACCATAGCCAAGGGTTCAACTGTGACAACAAGTGTTACAAGAGGCAGTCATCGAGGGTAGCCACCAATGAGTTGCATCGGGAGGGACCAACATACTGGGACTACATCCCAGAAGGATTCGGGTTGACAGCAAGGGCCTGTAGTTGCCGAAGAGTTGCTTTGTGAGCGAACAACAGAAGAGGACTACGCGGCTGCCGCAAGACTACGTTGAGGGACAGTCTTGGAGCTACATCACCAGTATTATAGAGAGCAACGAAAGGACGTTGTGTCTACATCAGCACAAGAGAATAAATATCAACACCAGCACAGTGCAGCGTCACAAACGATGGTAGAGGGGCCTGAGCCAGTGACAAGACTCAGAGCTATTGCAGATAGCGTCCTATCCTATCCTATCCCGTAATTCAAAGGTCGTAGGGGCACCACAGATGATTGTTTAACCAGCGTATTCCATCTTTCCCTGTCCTCAGCAACCCTGATTGTTTCGTTCAGTGTCAAACCAGTCCATTCTCGAATGTTGTCCTCCCATAGCGTGCTGTTCTAGAACAGTCTAAAAAAGGTGCAGCACAGTCAAGAACTTTCTAGAAAAGTATCACGATGGCTGACTTCTGGCAAAAAGGACTTCAACTGAATCTGAAAGGCAGGCAGATGACGGAGTATGTCAGGTCTCAGAAGAAAAAACAAAAAGCAGCTGACGGAGTATGTCAGGTCTCAGAAAAGAAAACAAAAATTAGCACTTGAAGAGCAGTGTCAGCTTGAAAAAAAAGTACTTGAAGGGCAGCGCAGACTTGAAGAAAGAATTAGCAGAACAGCTTCGCCTAGAAGAAAGAGAATTAGAACAGAAGCATGAAGAAAGAGAATACGCGCTGAAGCATCTTCAAGTTGAGCGTCAGTAACAGTTAGATTTGGTGCGTATCCAACATAAGGAGACAAACCCAAGGTGACAAAACATTTTTAGAAGACTGATAACTATGGGAACCAGAACCCGATGAACCAGACAAGCCAGGGCAACAGACTGCTGAGCATCTGGCATTTGATTACGACATCCTATCATTCAATGTGCAACGGGCTCGTAGAAAAGTTCAAAGCTACGCTAAAGTCCACCTTGAAGAAACTGTGCAGCGAGCAGCCAAGACAATGGCATCACTACCTCAATGCCTTACTATTCGCCTACAGAGAAGTACTGCAGGAGTCCACCGGCTTTTCTCCACTCGAGCTGCTGTACGGCAGAACCAGGGCCGATGCACATCCTGAAAGAACTGTGAACAAACGATGTAGACACCCCAAAGGTGAAGAACAGCTCCCAGTACGTGTTTGAGCTATGGGAGAAGCTGGAGCAGACTTTCTAGATAGCCAGAGAAAACCTGAAGACGTCCAAGGACTGTGGAAAGCACTACTACGATCATAAGACTGGTAACATGAAGTTCAAACCTGGCAACAAAGTGCTGGTGCTGCTACCTACCGATCACAATAAGTTGCCGACTTGCACTTCACACACCCAGAAACAACACATTTAAAAAAAAAGTCCACATCAGTCCACATTTCTACTAAACTTTGTTTCCTTATTTCTGACAACAGTGCCAGTCTTTGTTTTACCACAACCATATTCTCAGACAATTTTTGAGTAAGAAAACATACCACAAAAACAAAACACACACAAAATAAATGATAATAAATTTATTTTATTTTTTTTGAAATAAGGAAGTAAAAAAACATAACCAAAAGAGATTTCAGTGACAAATTAAGGAAATTCCATAAGAGTTGGCAGCTCTGATTAGTTAGTTAGTTATTCATTGCTTACAGGGTCCAGCGGACTGCAAAGAGCCGAATCAGGACCACGCAGCTCTGATTGCTAGAAGGCATTGAAAAATATATAACTGTGAGAAGTGCTTACCAAAAACTGGTTCTTTCGCACGGCGTTTGTGATTCAGTGCTTGTTCAGCTTCAGATGCTTGTCGACACTGTACACACCTGATAACAACAAGTCATACCCAGTTTGACAACTTATAATAGCCTTGAAAACACAGTTGTAGTTATATCAATGGTAGGCTTAGGCCAACAACTAGATATTTAGCCCTAATATCTTCGCCTCGGCGTACCGACGGCTGGTTGAAAAGTATCTCCCTATTAGCAATGGCTGATTACTTGTGTACACGGTCCTTGGATCAAACAACATGTATTGTGATCCTTACAATGGTAGTGTTACACTCGATGTTGGTTTTGTTTTTATCAGTAGTGGATTCAGCCCCGATGCTTGAATCCTGATAGGTGTAACTCAGATTCGTTTATCCACGCAACCCGTTAAATCATCAACAAGGCTAGAGTCGTCGTATGAAATTTTCCAACTTTATTCAGCATACATCAACAACTGCATACAATCGCTCTTTCCATTCTCAACTTTTCACTTTCAACTAAAAAAAAAAATACAATACACTTTTGAAACAGTGCGGCACTTATATAGTCTCCCTAACTCCAGAGAAATAAAGAACGTTCGGGCAAGACATAATTATAACCGATCAGAACGAATTTCATCATCACTGTCTCACGTCACACAACCATATTTAGTATATAAGCGTCTCTAGTTACCACTAGAATTATCCATATGCTTCGATCGATAGTAAACAACCAACTCTAGAAAATTCTCAAATAATATCGACCAACAAAAATTATCAAGGTTATACAAAGCTTCTTCTACCAACAACGTAAAAATCATATCAAAGGCAAATACACTCTATTATTGCATGCTTTGCAAAATAAAATGATTGATCTATCGCGCGCGTCACTCACCAACTATCATGCGCGTTTCAACGTAACAGGTAGAATTTAATTGCTGGCCTCTGATGTTAGCTCACAGTGGCAACACCAACCAATGAGAGCCCGATGCCTGGCATTACATGAGCGAGCTCAGCTGTCATAAGACAGAAGACCGTGTCAGGTGATGGGCCAATTATGGGCTGTTCTCATCACCGTGAAATGAAATCTGAGATCAACACCTAAATTCTACCATTGTAAAGACCGCAATATATTTTGGTTCCTGCAAATGCAGCTTTATTTACAAAAGTTATAAGCTAATTTCAATAGGGGGGTACTTTTCAACCACAAATGAGTTGTACTTTAAAAGGCAAAAGTAGGAAAGTGAAGAAAGACGCACCCTCTGTAACAAACGGTCCCGTCCTGAGGATGGCCACGGTTCTTGTCGGCTGGGATAAATGACACTTCTCCTGCGTAGGAATCGTTTGTCAAGATTTTCTTGAACCCTGGAAAATATACAACACAATGTTTTTGTTTCCATTTTAAAACTTACCTCTCATATTAACCCTTGAGCTGCCAATGTCGTATTATGTAATTGCACTGCCGCTGCATTTCTACGATGAGACTACCCATGGGACAAAACACAGAACCTAGGGACTGTAGTGACTCCAGTGACTGGAGCCTTGTGTTCTCTCCCAGTTGTCGGCTGGGCAGAAATGTGACTTCTGCACTGGGCCCTACACAGATTGTAGTGGATATCTGATGAGGTATTGTGTATGTATGCAATCACTATCTGCAGTTCCTGACAGCTGGCGCTAGTAGGAATGTCTGTGATTCCAGGAAGCTGGCAATTAAGACTTAATTTTTAACATTGCTTCTTGATACATACTGAAGTTAGGTAACTAACTTGCAGAAGGTATTTTCAGTTTTAATATTATTTGGCCATTTGTTCCCACCATACAGGCAGCACTTAATGTGAGGCCTTCCAGCACCCTGCCCGATTCCTAAACATAGCCTACTTTGACTTCGGATAACCAGCGTGCTTGGCCGTTGGTTCCAACTTACTTCAGTGGCATCGTGATAAAAGAGATGAAAATGTGCATTTCTCTCATCGTTCTTTGCTTTGTGTAGCAGCATTTCTAAACTTTGCTTGATTCAATTTGTGTGCTTAGTTAGCTAGATAATCAATCTCCACGTTGTGATTTTTTTGGTGATTCTGAATGAATACGTTTTTTGTGTGTGTGTTTTTTTAAAATTAATGTTGAACAAGGGCAAGTATTGTAGGACTGAATCTTATAGAATATTTAATTTTAATTATTTAAAAATCTAGGACTGACTTTGTAATGCTACACGCTCTGCACGCTGTGCTGGGATGGTGCTGAAAGAGGTCTAATAGTGTGGTCTACATTGCCTGGAATGCAAGTAGCAGCCAGAAAGAAAGGGGAACCGAGGGGCGTGGGAGTGGTCAGGCAGTCTATTTTTATCTTTATCCTAAACTGCAGCCTCTGAGTTGCCATGTGATCTTACAAAAGTGTTTATTATTTTTTATTGCTATTAGTAGTATTAATATTATTATTATTAATATTATTCTTATTATCATCATCATCATCATTAGTAGTAGTATTTGTTGTTGTTGTTCTTATTATTATTTACCGCTGAAGTTGTATCGTTTTGGTCCCATCCAGCGGAAGCGTTCACTGTCAATCAGCAGGTCGCCGTAGTAACCGTAACTTGTCATGGTGACCGAGTACTTGACAAATTCCTCCTCCTTGTATAACGAGTTGACATCCACACCGACTGTGGCCCCTGATTTCAAAGCAACAGAATGTCAACAAAATAAAAATATGTGGTACACAGGATAAGGATGGAGTCAACAGATCCAGTATATACACAGTGGTTGAAACTTGCTCATAAATGTAAATATTACAGCAGTTGCCTGAAACCAAATGTTTCGTAATCCTTACAATGGTAGAAATGGACCCGCTGACCTCTGATTGCGTTTCATGGTGACGGCTGCAGCCCATAAAAGCTTTCTCGCCCGACACTTCTTGAGCGAGCTCAGCTGATATAAGTCATGAGACATAAAACCAAGAGTCAGTTGACAGACCCATATTCGCTGCTTTGGTCACTGTGATGTGAACTGAGAGGTCAACAATTCAAATTGTGCCGCTATAAGGATCCCAAAGCATTGTTGTTCCATGCAGGTGCAGTAGGATTTTCAATGTGATCAGCCACAATAGCGAGTTACTTTTCAACCACCCTGTAGGTGACAGATGACAATTCACACAATTTAACTCTGATGTGCAAAAGAAAACTGTCTACGTCACCACTGACCTACAATAATCTGCAGAGCGGAGGTGGTGGGATCGTTGCTACCGACAGTGCTACAGACGATGGAGTCTGTGGACCCAGCAGGGATGACGCCGATTCGCAGTCGTGGCCTGGCAGGCCGGTGGCGAAATGACTGACTCACTCCCTCCTCCGCGTTGGCCCTGGTCACAAGGCCGTTCAGCACTTCTGAGAACGTGCCGTCACCTCCCACACACACCACACTGCACACAGAAAGGTTGTGACTGCAAATGATGATGAGTCACAGGACCGACATAAGACATTAGACATTTTATTGTCCCAAAACATGGAACAATGCTTTTCAACAGTGCAAAACATAAATTTAAAAAAGATAAAATAAATTAAACTAAAGTAAAACATTTTACAAAGAGGAAGCAAGCAGTTTGGCAATAAGCTTTATGAGTGATTTTAATAAAAATGCATGCATGAGTGAAATATGCTGAGAACATGCATAACATGTGATCCTTGCTTACCCATCCAGGTTTTTAAGATCGTAAGTCTGTAGCAAATCTCTGGCATGGTTCTGTCTCTGTGTCTCTATAAACAAAACAGGTCACATTTTTCAAGCTGTACAGATTTATACATTTAATTATGGTCTAAACTTTAACAGAGTTTACTTTCTCTCTCTGTTAATCCACTTGTTTGTACTGAGCATATGAAAACAGCATGGAATTAATGCACTATACAAGCGACCAACACATTATAATAATGTAATAAATTATAATAATAATACTAACACAGGGGATTTATACAGAGTGGTATCGCAGTCTAGGACTGAGGTCGCAGCGCTATACAATGTACAAGTAAAAATGACAATCAAACATTAAAATTCAAGATTAAATGTAACTTTACGTACAGGCAAAAATGCCTCTGGGTGCTATGCTTCTCCGAATATCATTTATTTTGACTAAGGCAACATCTCGGGGGTTTTCTCCGGGTACTCCGGTTTGCTCCTTTAGCAAAATTCAAAAACACAACTAATATTAGGTAGGGTGCGCCACAAGCTGTGACTACGCCTTCTCCAGGGGAGGCGGCCCAGAATTCCCCGATAAAAAGAGACAATAAACTTATAAAGTGTCAAAAATAAAAAAAATCCAAATCAAATTTTAAAAAATATAACAATTTTTTTAAACAAATAAAAGAAAACATTCACATTGCATTGCACTTTGGCCCCACAGTAAATGTCAAGATTTTAAAATACCAACATTAAAAGCATTGAAACTTGAGAAGAAAAAAAAATCAAAATGGATAATTGTTTTTAACAATTGTCTGAAAAACCAAAATAAAAATGTGGAAAGCTAAGCAATGTGTTAAGTCTGGCACTACTTTGATCAAAATAATTGTGTAGTCAATATTATTTTGTGTCAGTTGGGTAAATCAGTGCAAGCATTCTTCAGCTACACAAATAATTGCATTGGTCGCACATCAGTAACAATAAAATGGGTGTATACATTTACCAAAAATGTAGTAAGAGCGCGAATCTAAAAATAACGCTCTTGCAGATTTAATTACTATATATTTCAACACAAAAACCCACTCTCTCTCTCTCGCTCTCTATCGCTCTCTTACTCATACACACCACCCCAGAGCTTGCGAAATCCCACTTCCCGTTACCCCGGGAAGTGTAAAATTTCGTCGGGTAGTACACATTCATCAATTACATTTCCCACGGGTAATACAGAAATCACAAATTAAAAAAAGAGCTTCACTATTTTCGCTTTCCTGTGAACTGGCATTTTACCATGAACCAAAAGAAATTTTTTCTGCGAGATTTCCATCGCCGCGAACAACTGTTTGTTTTGCTTTGTGTCGTCTGCCTGCTTTAATAAAGAGTTACTTCTCTTCTGGCCACCTTCCGACGTGTTTTCTTTCATAAAATTTCATTGGTGCATTGTCGATATTTTAGTAAATGGGGGATCAGTTAAGTTAAGAGTTTGTTATAGTAACGTAAACTCAATAAACATCCGGTGAATTTGCCGGCGACTTAGAAAGAAATCCGATAGTTATTGACTTATTCAACATGTCTTTAGAAAAGTTTGGATTTAAAAGAATGAATGATGAAGTGGACAGAACAAGTGGAAAGAAACAGAAAAAAGATGAAAAATATGATCGTGAGAAACGCTGTAGAAAGTTTCTGCCATCCTGGCTGGAAGAGTTTTCATGGCTCGAGTTCATGGGTAATGTAAAAATTTGGAGGGAATTACAGAAATCAACTTTACATTACCCCGGGAATTACAGAAATTTGAAAATTCGGCAAGCCCTGCACCCCACAACAAAACAAAATACACACATGTAAAATCATCAACACAAACCTATAACATCAAGGGTGATGTCAGCCATGTCAAACAGCGGACGCACTTTTTCAAACACTTTGGGAGCTCGCTTCTTTCCTCCATAAGGGTTTACAAACACCAGTAAATGCTTGGGTCTGCTGCTCCCTGCACACAATAGACAAAGTAACAAGGACAATAATACTGACAAAGATGACAAAGAGAAGGGATCACAAAGAAAAGAAGATGGAGAAGGAGAGTAGAGTGGTTACAATTTTGGACGCTCGCTTCTTTCAGGTCATTTTATCAAAGGAACATTTTTTTTTTACATTATCATTTATTCTTCAAACAAACCTACCAGCTTGGGTGACAGATATGTTCCAAAATACTCACCAGGAGCGTACAGTTCGTTGCGTAGGAGGTCAATCCATCGAGAGCAGACGACGGTGTCTGGGCAAATAAAAGTCAGTATGCGGTGGCGCCATCTGTGTTTTGGTGCTCGCTTCACAACGTAGAGGTCAAAGGATATAGGGTGGACTGGCTGTAGCTCCACTGACTGGTACACCATCCCTCCACCTTGTATCTTGTATCTGAGGCACGAAATAATAATAGTAGTAGTAATAATAATAATAATAATAATAATAATAATAATAATAATAATAATAATAATGGATGCTATACACGATTTATTCCCAAATCAGACTCAAAGCGCAGTGATCCATATCCAATACACACGCTCACATGTTACAGATACTCCTACATATCCGCGAAAACAAAATGGCGTAAAAGGCTATTAGAAGACAGAAAGGGAATACAATTTTATTTCATGGAATTTTAGATAGACCGCATCCAACACCATTATTGAAGGAGGGAGAAAACTGGAGTACCCATATAAAACCCTCGGTGACCTGAAAAGTCGGGTACCTAAGTGTCATAAGTTTGTCCCCATTAGTAGCTCGGAGTGCCTAACACAATATTACCCTGATGCACAAGCAAGTGCCCAACACAATAACATTACCCTGATGGAAAAGCAAGTGCCCAACACAATAACAGGCCAGAAACCAATGGCGCCTGACAGGTGTGGGTTTGATCCTGCATCGGGGCGTTATGTTTCTCCGAATATTATTTACTTTCGACTCGGGCAACGTCTCGGGGGTTTTCTCCGGGTACTCCGGTTTGCTCCCCCAGCAAAATTTCAAAAAAATTTCAAAAATTTAAAGAATTTCTAAAATTTCAAAAATCACAACTAATGTTAGGTAGTTTGGGTTTGGGTGCGCTACAGGCTGCGACTGCGCCTTCCACAGGGGAGGCGGCCCAGAATTTCCCGATAAAAAGGGACAATAAAGCATTAAAATCTATTTTAAAAAATCTAAAAAATCTAACATTACCCTGATGCACTAAGCAAGTGCCCAACACAATAACATTACCCTTATGCACAAGCTAGTGCCCAACACAATAACATTACCCTTATGCACAAGTGCCCAACACAATAACATTACCCTGATGCACAAGCAAGTGCCCCACACAATAACTTTACCCTTATGCACAAGTGCCCAACACAATAACATTACCCTGATGCACAAGCAAGTGCCCCACACAATAACTTTACCCTGATGCACAAGCAAGTGCCCAACACAATAACATTACCCTTATGCACAAGCAAGTGCCCAACACAATAACATTACCCTTATGCACAAGCAAGTGCCCAACACAATAACATTACCCTTATGCACAAGCAAGTGCCCCACACAATAACTTTACCCTGATGCACAAGCAAGTGCCCAACACAATAACATTACCCTGACGCACAAGTGCCCAACACAATAACTTTACCCTGATGCACAAGCAAGTGCCCAACACAATAACATTACCCTTATGCACAAGCAAGTGCCCAACACAATAACATTACCCTGATGCACAAGCAAGTGCCCAACACAATAACATTACCCTTATGCACAAGCAAGTGCCCAACACAATAACATTACCCTGATGCACAAGCAAGTGCCCAACACAATAACATTACCCTGATGCACAAGCAAGTGCCCAACACAATAACATTACCCTGATGCACAAGCAAGTGCCCAACACAATAACATTACCCTTATGCACAAGCAAGTGCCCAACACAATAACATTACCCTGATGCACAAGCAAGTGCCCAACACAATAACATTACCCTTATGCACAAGCCAGTGCCCCTACTCCTCCAAATGAGAGTACAGACTGAGGCCTGGTCTGTCCGTGCACACATCCAATCGCATGGACTTTGAAGATCCTGACACTCATGTCCCAGATGAGTGAGGGCCAGCTCCATAAATACACCCAGCAAGCACTAGGTCCTTTCTCATTCCCACCCCACCTTCCCCATCACCACCACCCCAAATGTAGCTGAGGGATGTAAGCAAGAGCAAAGGGAGGTAACTGCATCTAGTACACAGCACCATTTGGATGGGAGCTCATCCTGGTAATGTAACCCTATTGCAACAAGCAGCTTAGTCGACCCTCAAGACAATGCACCTAGTATTACTACTGTACTACTAGCAACACTTGGGACAATCTTATGTGACTTAGCAACAAGACTTTTCAGGACACAAAGGGTTTTCTCCACTTTCCTCCCTCCCTTCACTGCCTTCAGTAATGGTATTGGATCAGACAATCAAAAGTTGTACAAATAAAACTATTCTATCCTATCCGGGTATCCCATAACTCCAAGGTCTTTGGAGCACCACAGATGATCGTTTAACCAGCATACTCCATCTTTCTCTGAAAAAATAAAAAATGATTTCTATTCTGATTTCTGTGATAGTGATCTCTTCAGATCGTCATGCTTCGAGTCCGAACGAAGAAAAAGCATGTGATAACATCCTGTATAATTACATTAGTAGTAGTAGTAGTAGCAATAGTAGTAGTAGTAATAGTAGTAGTAGTAATAGTAGTCACTACTACTACTATTACTACTTAGTAGTAGTAGTAGTAGTACTACTACTATTACTACTACTACTAGCACTACTATTATTACTACTACTAGTACTACAGGGCTTCCTATAGCTTTCTAACATAGTGGGTCTCAGGGACCCCCTCTTGAGAATTTTAGGGGGTCCCCAAGTGATGTCAGAGAAAGAATGAGGGGTATAAAAGTTTGCAGTCTAACAATCACATTGAGGTTGAACTCTTGAAAAATGACAAAAGACAGCTGTGATGTGTTTCAATGCGGGGACTATTTCTCACAAAGCAAGCACTTCATGACGCAGTTGTTGTCATCATATTGAAGCCACTTAAATTCTTTCTCCCAGGAAGATTGGTACGATCGACTCTTCTTCTTGGAACTTTCTTCGCCAACTGAATGCTTTGTTAACTCTTTGGCATCCTGTGATGTTTGTACTGAATCATATTCTTTTCGTTTCGTGCCTCCGAGCCACATTTAAAACAGCGACATGCTAACTGAGTAAGGAAAGAAGAAGGAAGGAAGAGGAAAGAGCTAAACAATGGCCTGTCGTAACTTCTTTTCAAGGGAGATAAGGTCGGAGGCAAAAATGAACTAGCAGGCGACAAGATGTGGCTGGCACTGGCTGCTCGCGAGGCTATAGTCTGATTTTGATCGGCGTGGGTTAGTGCGTCCCACGGACTTCCAGTTAGAAGTTTTAGTGCGTCCTGTAAGGCTTTAAAGGGTCAGGGACGCACATATTTGAGTTATCGGAAGCCCTGTACTACTACTACTATTGCTACTACTACTACTACTACTGTAATAATACAGGATGTTCAACAAGTTGATCATAGACTATCAAGACAATGCACCTAGTGCTATACATCAAATACTTCTTTGCATCAGTACTGAATAACTGAACAACAGAGGTAAGACAGACCTGTCTTTGGTTGGGCTAGCATGGGGCTGCACTGCGATCACATCCTCCAAGCATATCTCCTGGCAATGGCTGGTCTCTACCCAAATCAATAAAAAATAATACATTCAATTTAATGAAACCCAAACAAGATTTTAAAACTAAAAGAGAATAGAGATGTGACTGCAAGTGTGATGATAATGAAAAATAATGTATTTATGCAAAGAATAAAATTACATGGACACTGAGCAACACCCTAGTGACTAGAACTTTTGGTTTAAATTTCCGCACACATGTACACACTCATGTACCCACATGCAACATTTAGTCAACTGGCAGGAGCACTAAAGTTTCTAGAAATACTGTATGTATATTATACTGAATATCCCTGATACTTGATAGTAAAAAAACAAAAAAAAAATTACACTGCACAGAACACTTTGGACATGGAGTAATATGTGATTATATATTTGTAATTTCCCATATAAAACCCACTCTGCTACAGTTGTGGGGCAATTATGTTTACCACTAAATCAAAGTAGCTTGACTGGGATGAAAGATTGGCTGGGTTATTGTCAAGTAAAATGATTGAGTAAAATAACTGACAGCACTTGCTGTTACTGTTAGCAATAATTATGCGAACACCACACCCACCAAATGGACCACTCAGAACATCCATCTCAAGTAGAATTGTGATCACTGTATATGATCAGTAAGTTCATCTTTCTCGCACGTGACCAGTGCCTACACGAATTAATGACGGATCAAAATCTAATGGAATAAATTAATACAATGTTGCACCTAGTCTCTCGATCTATAAACTTTGGCGACACTGCGGTCAAAAAGGATGTCAAGGAACGATCCTTGCTGAAAAAAGTTTACGTCAACACTTTACTACAAACTCACAACTGCGAGACGTGCACTGTATTACTAAATCAGCGGTGACAAAAATAAAATCCTATTCGTGTAAATTAGTATTATTCCTCCTTTCTCTTTCAACCTTTGTGCTTAGTTTACTACATAGTTACTTGGAAAACAGTTTACCAACCTTGTTTCACATCCAGCAGTCCGCTTTCACATTGTTTCTGCTTGACGATGTGTTCTACAGCGATATATTTCGGTGTTAGAGTGACATTTACTTGCTTTTTATCCAGCTCTAACACCGATTGATGGACCATTTTCTCTAACCCAGCTGCCATCTTTGTGTTTCAGGTCTTGTAGGTCAACTTCCGGCTTGGGTCCCCGATAGCGCATATGGTCAAAACAATTGTTGCGTGCGTGCTCGTGTTTACAAAAGATATTTTCTCAATGCTCTCCCTACTTTCCCCCCTCCCCATCTATTCCAATATGTAGCCAAAATACACTGCCAATCAAGAATTGACACCCCACACCACATTAAATAAAATCCAAAAAGAAAACCTTGAAAAAATTCTAAATGTTACATAATTATCAAATCTATGCATTAAAAAAAACCAAAACCAAAACAACATAATAAAATAAAATAAATGAAATAGAGGGAGAGATTCAAAAGTGTAATTACATTTAGGGTGGAGATTTTAGGCTTTATGCCTAAGCTTATAATCAGTTCTTCCGTCAACTACTCTCACATACACATGGTCACAGTATACAATTAACTTTAGAGAGAAAGAGAGAGAGAGAGAGAGAGAGAGAGAGAGAGAGGGTGGTGGGGAGAGGGTAGGGGGGGGGGGGGTGTGGAGTTACATGACAAATTCCAAGGCGAGGTATTATAGTAGGAAAGAACAATCCATTCGTTTTTCTCCACCAAACTTTTATTTCAGACCCACTATTACCTGTACATGTATCACAATTCAAATAATCATCAGATCAATTTGAAAACAAAATCTACGTTTAAAACACACAATAAACATAATACATCTGCCATTGTCAAGCGAACATAAAGTCAACCTAGCTCATATACATTATTTATAATAAAATCAGAGTATCTATATTGCCATAATACTTCTTTTTTCTTTTTTTTAACAATTCCACCATTAATGACCATCTTACACATTTCATCATTATGTGACATCAACTTGCCCACAAGTTACAAAGAAAATGAAAATACACGAGAAAATATCATTGCATAATATATACATTGACCAAATGTGTACCAAAATGCAATCCATGTTTTTCTTCTCCCCAAACACTATATTTTCCCCATTGGCTGCTATCACCAGACTCGCCGTCATCATTCCAGTCACACCCCGTCACGCATCAAATTACAGTCAGCCTGATCACCACATCATTATCACCATCATCATTATCACCATCATCAATACCACTACTACCAACAATAACATAAATATAACCTTATCACCATCAATAGCATCAACAACAGCAACAATAATAATAATAACAATAACATCAGTGCAAAGAATTCTGGCTCTGATTCTCACACTACCTAGATAGTTTAAACTATGAACACACACACAAAACGAAAATAAAATTAAGTACTAATATTTCTTGTTTGCACACAAAAATGAAAGGCTGGGGGCAAAGGAAAAGAGATAAAAGCATTTTCAGGGGTGGAGTTATTGCAAACGTTGGCATTTATATGCAATCTAACAACGCCTTTCTCAAAGCAGACCCAAGTTTCTCATACGCCTACTGGCTACTGACCTCAACTTAACAAAAAATCAAATCAAAACTTCACACACACACACACCTACGCAATCACGCACACACAAACACACATATACAAAAGAGCACTCTCTTGAAACCATTCACCATTCAAATAGAGATATATATTATTACACAAAGATCAAAGCAGCATAACACAAATTCATTATACCCACAAACATGGCAAATAATATGAAAATGTTAAATTCCATGGAGATTCCCACAAGACCAACACACCCACCATCAAATCCCAAGACAACTGAACGTAGGTATAAACTTTACCTTTCCATTTCAACAACCAACCAACAATGGGATTTATTTTCGTCATAAAATTGCTGAGTAAGGTTAATTTTTATAAAGATCATCTCCTAAAATGTTACTGAATTTCAATTTATCTAAAGGATTTGGTAGTTTAAATTTTTGTTGTTTAAACATCACGTTGATTTTTTTTAATTAAAAAAAAAAATTCACCTCTTTATCTTTCTAATCATGTTTCAAATAATATGCAACAATCCAAATATTTGTTACCCTGTTTCAACAATTTGTTTCACGGCTGAAACTTTCTTCACTAAAAGTAAACTTTCAGCCACCAGCTGTAAGCTATTTTTAGCCACACTAGCAGGCGAAACCCATGCTCAGCCAGCGTCTCGGATCTGGCTACAAGCAGTTCAGCCAGTGATAAGGTACAGCACAAGGGTTATTTTTAGCCATAGCCTGAAAGTACCGCTTATGAACAGACATGGTTTAACTGCAACACCGTGCTTTCAGTTTTTCATTCATTATTTAGTATCGACATCACACTTCGTAATATGGTTTCTTGTTTGTCTAATGAACCTTCAGCAGTCATAACATCATTCTTGCATGTTGTTTCAGTTCACCACTCATTAGAAGCAAACCATAATTTTCCGCATTTTCATCAACATATTCATCATGAACCGCATCATCATCAGCGAGCTGTAACGTCAATCAGATATAAAACAGTAAAATATTGCCCTTGCTAATACCAGCAAGTGAAGCAACATCGTCAAGGGGAGCTGCAAGTCTATTCCCATGTCAAGTCTATGTTCGTAGCAAATGATTTATGCCACCAACTTCCAAGCTGAAGCAACATGATTGACATAACGCAATGTGCATAGATCTGTGGTGGTCAACGTACCCTGTACCATAGCATGACCTATTAGACGGATTCAACAGTAAACAGCATCATGTAAGTACTATTCAATCACATTCTCTTTGGCATAGCCTTCAATAAAAATAGCCCACAAGGGAGACAACCACTATCTGTGTTTAATTTACAAACGATTTGTCTCTCATTATATAAAAATGTTGACCTAATTACAGAAATTGTCCCCTATAGGCACTGTGTCCTGGGACTTTAATCTACTCACTGAACTGAACAATAGAAAATGTAGAATTGGACAAAAACAACAAAAATTCAACACAATAAAACCACAAAACAATCATTAAAAAGAATTCTTATAAAACATAAATCTCTCAAAGCTCTAACGTTTATCCTAAAGGCCTTATTTTCAGTTTGATTTAAAATTCAAACACCTAAAACGCTCACACTGAGCAGGCAGATGAAGGTGACCCCAATTCCAAACTCACAATAAACTACTGATTTGATCAGATTCTACCCTGTTTGAGTGTAAAATATGTAATACTAATATTTTTAAATGCACTCATCAACTGTAAGTACAAAGGGAAATGCCAGTAAAAAAAAAGAAATTGCAATAAAGAAACAATATTTCCAATGGTAGACAAAGCTACATAAGAAAAGGGGCAGATAACTCAGGGAGTGTTAATTAAATCCTAGTTTTCAACTACACAACAGTTTACCCCCCACCCCCACCCCCCAACGTCCTCGCTTCCCCAAATAATCTTGACTTGAAAAATAAATATGTTTATTGAGAAAAATCATTTAAATAAAAATCAATAATAAATTTAAAAAACATCGATAGAGGCAATGCAGTGATCAATATAAGAGTGTTTAGCATTAAGTTCTCTGTTCTTGGAAGTTGGTCCTTTTATTATTACACAAACATCAAACAACAACATATTGAACTAGGCTCCTCGCCCAGGGGATAGCCAGATTATGATTACACCGCACATAGCAGGTTATACGAGGGTGAGGAATATTACATTGTAAACTTGATGGGGGCCTTATCACCATCATCATCACCATCATCATCACCACCACCAACACCACACAAAGTAGTCATCCAATGTCTCACCTGCCTCACTCGTCTGCCTGTTATCCACCTACATGTTGCTTTATGAGATTACAACTTTTTTTTTTCATGTTTCAGGTATGTGGAACAAGGGTTTCATTTGGCGGGACAATGAAATAAATAGATAAATAAAAACCACAAAAACATGTATTATTAGCAAAGGAAATTTTTTTTTTAATTTTTCAAAAATGAATGGAAAACTTAAGAATTTTGCATGGATACGTTACTCACATAGTGACTGTTCTATCAGTCAAACACTGCATGAATCTCATACACAGTATCAACAGACCTTCGCTACAAAGAATAAAATATTGTGCTTGATTAATTTATACAAAATAAGGACTAACTATGGGGAGGGGTCAGGGTTGGGAGGAATAAAGAGCTTATAACAAACATATCATCAATAAATGGGATTGTTAAGCAAAATGAAAAAAAAAAAAACGTTTATCTATCATACAACATTAAGTAGTGGCTTTCTGTGGTAACAAGTTTCTATTGTAGCGAATATAATGATCTAATCCTTGCTAATGAGGTATAAGATTGTCAAAAATACTCATACAAATATTTTTGTAGCAAAAAACCTGATGTAATAATGTACCATCACACATCTAATATTATTAGTACGTATGTTCATGATTATCAACACACCCTTACCTTAGTTGTGTACATGCCCATCGTCACAAGGCAGTCCTAACCCATCGCACCATAAGGGAAGGCTGGATGTACCCTGATGTACCCAACAACCTCCTGTGCTCAATTTGCTTGGCGTGTCAACAACGGCTGTCCATTAATGACTTTTTCCGTCCGCCCTCTCTCCTGACTATTTTCACTTTCAGGCACATAAAATAATCTGTGATACTGCAAAACTACATCGTATCAGCTTGTTTCTGATAAAATTGCTAGTAAGGTCTACTCCAAATCAAATGTGTGAGTCCAGTCAACGCCCATCTCTCTCTCAAGTATCAATACAGTCATACCCCTGGCATGCACACAATCCACACTGCCATTACAATAACAAACTAATAATGCCACATGTAATTCATTGCTAGTGCTTGGCAAGGTGAACACATAATTTCTATTCCACACATCAAACGTTTGACATATACAATAGCAACACTGCATAACAATTTACATTTCCCCATGCATTGACGCACGCCCATGCACACATATTTTAAAATGTTAAATCTAAAATAGTATAATTGCATGGCATGATAGAATTCACACACACAAAACTTTACGCACAAATAACAATTGCCCTTTTCTGAAGAACGAATCAATTTTCTCTCTTCCAGGGATATACCAAAGACAAATTCTTTCATTATCAGATAATTTTTCTCTCTTTCACTTTAATGTATAAACAACAGATGAATTTTACTCTTTCTTTCTTCAAAGTTTCAACCTTTATAATGTGATAGGATTTACACACATAAAAATGCTCTGTGGTTCAAACAGCACATTATTTTGTTTATCTCATTTCCAGGCATTTACTAGACAAATTCTGTTTTCTCTCATAGCATGATTTGTGATAGGATTTACAAAAATAAATTATTCCTTTTCCAGACAACAGATCCATTATTCCCATTCCAGGCAGACACAGCACAACGTTCACTTTTCTCGCTGCAAGGCTAGGTATCAGCTTAGTAATGAACTGATATGATTAACATGTGCTATGGTTGAAGCACACAACATTTTCATTCAACAGCTGTTGTCCTGCACGAAGAGATTTCTATCTTTTTCTTCACTCCCTTAACCCTTGCAGATTAAATCTTCCATCCATCATAAATTGTGCTGAGGGGAGACAACATACGTCCAGTATTCAAACCACTTTTGTATAATCTTCCTTTGTAAAAGCATCTCATCGTTCCCTAAACCAAACGCAAGTTGGAACAAAGCACTGGGATGCTACAATGCAATACGTTACTGGAAAATTACTGGTCAGTTCCTGTGGCCTAGTGGTCCATGTCATTCCACAGTGCGCAAGACTGCAGTAAGTGAGCCATTTGGATGGCACGGGGATTGCCCTCATTTCAGCAAACTAATTCATAACCGCAGAATCTCAAGTCTCTTGTGCATGCTGAATCCGAGATCACCGCAACAGCAGAATCTGAGCCGTTCTTTGATCTGTAAGACGGGGTTTTAACTGGAGAACACAGAAACCTTGGGACTTTCAACAAATGTAAAAAGAACACAATGTGTCAGCAACTAGAGTAAAGCTTAGCAGGAGAAACCACCATAATCAACCAGGGAATTCACAGAGGCAAACAAAGAGCGGCGTCATGATCAAGAAGTTTAACATTATTTATTATTATTTTATTGTTCTGATATAGCACTAAGCGCTGCTCAAGGCGCTGGCTCCTACAGAATCTAACTCAAACCCCCTACGGTGCCCACTTTCTGAAACAGGCGCATCGCCCGACACCTAAAACATCCAATGATACTTAATAGTGATAATAATGTTCATGCATACATTTCAAAATTCCATGCTCAACCATGATCGTGGCCTCCTCCCCCCCCCCCCCCCCCCCCCCAAAAAAAAATATATATATAAAAATAAAGTGTATACTACTACTTGTACTAGTACTACTTTCCAAATTACTCCATGAAAGATCTTTCCATTCTGTTAGATTTTCACTCTGTAAACAAGTCCTGGCAGCAATTTTTACACCTCAGAGTGTACGTACGAGAAGTAGCAAAGGACAAATGCCAAACACTCAAATACATGTAGACAAGCCCTCCGGAACAAAACGTTTAGTTTTACAGAAAAAAATTAAATGCTGTCCGAAATGCAAAGATTTTGTAACCCTAACCCCTCAATGGCAAGGGAAATCAATGAATGAAATTGTATTAAACGCATAAATATTTCCACACAAGGAGCATGATCACAACACTGAAATAAAAAAATATATATATATAACCTGCTGTCATGCAAGCACCAACACAAAGTAACATAATTAAAAACATTACTACAAAAAGAAAACAAAGTAAAAGTACAATACGAATATTAACTGAATAATTTTGGCATAACAATATTCAGCAGTCTTGAAATATATATACTTTATATATATCAACTTCCAGTCTTCCATTGCAAATATTCAATGAAAAATGAATGAATTCACAATTTATAAAGCGCATAAACATCTCCATGCTGAAAACAAAGTTTGTAGCGTTATTGTTAGCCAGTAGTTATTTTATCCGCTCAACTAGTACATAAAATATTGAAATATTTGTAATGTTAGCGAGTGAGGTGAAGAAAAAGCTATCGGAAGGAGTGGGGCTGGGTCATGGATGGGTGACTTACTGAGAAAACAGCCCAACAGTCACATGTGAACGCTCACACTCAAATCTGTCCGTTTCATCCCTCCCAGACAAAACATCTTACAAACCGCCATGTTGAAGAAGATTATGTAGAAGAAGATCATGGTCCAAACCAAGTGAAATGTTTCTAGCAGTGCAGTACAGAATTATTAAATATCATATGGGAGTCCCTCCAGGGAAAAGGCTAGAGACTAGGGTTATACCACACGCGTGATGGTGGGAGGCTGGGCAGGAGCGGGCTTGGCAGTAGCGGGAGGCACAAAGCGACTGTACATGTAGACCGCCAGGATGACTAGCGCGGCCCCTACACTGAACTGCACCGTCAGCTGGAACTGGAAAAAGTAGATGGAGGCGATGCAGGACAGGATGATGGCGGCGGAGGTGCCGAAACCCTTCAAGATGTTGTCCGCATATTTCACCACCACCGCCACCACCAAACCGCCGAAAGACTGCAGGAACACCACCACCCACACCACCTCGTCGAAGCCAAACAGAAAACCTTTCTCCGTGACGGCGGTGCCGTTTTGCACAAACATGGTGACCAGGCCGATGATGACGCCCAGCGCGGCCAGTTGCACGTTACGCAGCCACACGGACTGGCTGGTCCCCTTCAAGATCTTCTCAAAGTAGACCCCGGCGAAGCCTGACAGGATGCAGGAGATGCAGACGGCCACCAGACCTTTCACTGGGTTCTGTTCCACCTTGGTGGTGGCAGCCTTCTTCCCACTGTCGTCCGACTGCAGCTGCACGATGGAGACTCCAGCGAACAGAATAACCAGTGACACCCACTGCAGGCCCGACAGCTGTTTACGCAGCATGATGACTGAAAACACTGCTGTAGTCAGGATCTTTAGCTGGTACGTCACCTGTCACATAAAAAACAAAGCTAACCTCACACAACAACTGCCACACCGTCATGGTTTTACTGGAGAAAGATTTTAATAGTTCGTAACACAGACGTTTGGTGTTCTGATCTCTTCAGATTGTCAAATTATTAAAGGAACTGCAACAATGTGACATTATCACAAGAGTGTAACATTATCATAAACATGAAGAGTCAACTCATAAAAAAAAATAATTAAAAAAAAATAATATTATTATTACCAGGAAGCTATATTTTGCTTTATCTTCAATTGAACTGAAAACATGGCGATCAAACACTGTTATAGAAGGCAGAAGAGAAATCAATTGTATTTTTTAAATTCAGATTAACTGCATCCAATATCATTATTAAAGGGAGGGAGGAAACTGGAGTACCCAGAGAAAACCCTCAGTGACCTGAAATGTCTCATACCTAAGCCATATAAGTTCATCCCCTGCAGGGGTTGAACCTGTGACCTTTAACATAACTAGGCCACCTTCAATAATAATAATAATAATAATAATAATAATAATAATAATAATAATAAAAGACTGATTTAAAACGCACACATCTTTAGCAGTTACAGAGATTCAAGGTGTAACAAACAAGGTCAAGCAAGGCTGCTGCTTAGTTGCTGGCCTACCTACCTGGAACGTGGCAGCCTCTAGATTGGAGACTGCGACATAAAGGAGGTTGTTCTGAATGACATAGATGAAAGACGGTATGGACACTTTCAGGCAATCCACAGGCTGCAGGATGATGTTCTCATACAGGTGGCGCACAAACACAACAATACTTTTCTCCTGTAACAAATTACCATCAACAGTTACATACTCGTTCATCACGTTTTAGAGATTTTTTTTGTGTAATGGTGCTGCAGCACTGACAAAGTGGCCTTCATTGTGCGTTCACTTCGCAATCCAATATTTTGTATCCTTGTAAACAAAGAAAAAAACAACAGTAGATTTATAATATTCCACATGATAACACATTCCATACCGTTGTTTACATTGAAGTCACTTTATTCAGTCAACGAAGCACCTCTCTTCTGCTGTCCCCCTCCCCCTCCACCCCCCTTAACCTTACCAGACTTTATCTTACCTGTCGTTCGTGTTATTCCTTATTTCTCCTTATTGCGCACCTAGCATTGGAAAATGGATGGAGAAACGCACCTTACGAATGGACATCATCATCATCACACACTTTTGTGTAGGTTTTCACATCCCCTCCCATGTGTGTTTTTATGTGTTCTTACCCGCAACTTTTCAACTCACTTTCATTAACATGCGATGTTGAATATTCCGCATGCCGTACACCCTCATTTCAAAGCATTGATAAACCCAGAGAAGTTTAGGCACAATTTTGTGACAAGGGCGACAACCCCTAGAACTAATGATCTAGCAGAAAAGTCCCACCTGATACAGGATGATAGCCAAGGCGGTGAGCAGCTTGAGGGACTCGGACACCACCACAGCGGTGGTGGCAAAAAACATGTCTCCTTCACGGGTGCGCACATAACGCATGACCAGAATGAGGGCCGCATTCTGCAAGGTCAGGAGCACTAGGCTCACGTACTTCATCAACTCTGGGGTTTGGCCTGCAAAAAATAAATAACACAACACATACACTTCAAATAATACGATCACATACTTCCACAACTCCCCTGTATCACCTGCTTGGCTCCAATACTGTACTTAATAATAATAATAATAATAATACAGGATGCTATACGCGCCTTTCCCCAAGTCATTCAGGCTCAAAGCTCGGCGATCTATACCAACATACACGCTCACCCGTCTCATCCACTTTCACACACACCAAACACACATCCATCACTCAAACAGGTGGTGTAAAGGCAGGGAGATCGCTATTAGAAGACGGAAAGAAAATCAAATTTTTATTTTTGAAAGTTTTATATTGACTGCGTCCTGTACCATTATTGAAGGGAGGGAGGAAACCGGGGTGCCCGGAGAAAACCCTCGGTGACCTCAATAGTCTCGTACCTAAGTCACATACGTTCGCCCCTTGCGGGAATCGAACCCGCGACCTTCGGCATAGGAAACCGGCGACTTATCCACTGCGCCACGAGGCCACCCCAGTACTTCAAGAACTCTATAGTGCGGCCTGAAAAAAAACCCCACCCTGCATAACATTTTAAACACAGTAACATTGGCTGAAAAGTAACCAACTAAATTCAACAAATCTTTATTACCTCTTACAAGCAATTATGACAGGCATTAAACATATAAGTTTGATAGCTGTGAATAAGTTTTTGCTATTCTATTTTTTTTTTTGGTTGTTGGTCATTTTGTACATAGTTGTAAATAGTTCTTACTTTTACTGTTCCGTCTTTTGGTGTATCGTAACAAAAGCGATGTTTGATCTAGTGCATGTATTTTATGTCTTGACTATGTAAAGCGTGGTGAGTCTGATCGTAGGCTGGAGTACCCGCTATATAAAAACCCGTTAATATTATTATTATTATTATTATTAAGTCAATTTAAAATGCATAGTAAAACCCTAGAAACAAATTGATAGCTCGGTGCTGCGCCTCCAATGAAGATTTCTCATCCAAACTGACAGTTTCACATTTGCCTTACACTTCAATACCCAAGCTTTCTGTCTAGGGTACATGTCCCCACACTCTGTGTAAAGAGAACGCTTGCACAGCGAAAAAAGCATGTGACAGCTGTTCTACACTCCCTGGTCAATTCTGCTGAATTGTCATTTGTCACTTCCTTGGCTCATTAAACCAATGCACAGCACACTCTAACATGTTGTAAAATAGGAATAACATTTCATGCAGCCGAGTTTTCTTTGTAGGGAAGAGAGACAGAGTTTTCTTTGTAGGGAAGAGAGACACTATCGGACCAGCTGGGTGAGGACACTGGGTGAGGAGCCAGTGGTGTATCTCCCTCAGTTATAATTTCAGCGAGGTTCTGTAGTTTGTTTAATAATATGTGGTTTTGTTATTTTTTTGTGTCAATTTTCCCACTTTTTAAATTTAAAAAACAAAAAGGACAACCAATTTAGTAACATCTTTATTTGTTCATATTCTCTATTGTTAAAAGGATGATTCATTTTTTTCAGGAGTTGGTTTTGTCAGCCTCTGTTAAAGTTAATCTAGACTATGTTTGTAAATCACTTGGACATTTTCAGGGGTGCGACTGTTGCAAAACCTCTCCTTTTTCTGAAGTTAGTTGTATATAATAATATTAACATGTTCAATGCAACGTCTTCTTCTTCATCTTTCCCTTGACTACTGCCTTTATCATAGTGAAGATGCTGTGGATTTTGGTGTTCTTGCGTTTGTATTTGTACAATGGGTAGAGGTGTGTGATCCTGTTATCATTTCGCTGAACGTTATTCTTTGTCTCTACCCTCCAGTCTTTTAGGCTACCCATCACCCTTTTTCACCAAACCCTAGGCTTAGAAGTTAAATAGATTTTCAATCTTGGTCCCCTTGTACAGCACGGTGAACTGGGATCCTAATGATATAATACAAATTAATATTGCACCAGGCTTTCTTCAAGAGTACAGTACCGTTGCCCAACTGTTTCTTCCTGTCATAGTTGTGTACAGCAGCAAAACCACAAACACATTCTTGTGAACCATTCTAAATGTAAGTTAGTAACTGAAATGGTGACTTTGACATTTTTATCAACCAAGGTGTACAAATATGGTAAGTTCAGTGCAGAAGTAGGCTAAAGGAGAGCAGCCCACCCATGAAAAACTAGCAGCAACGTAGCAATGGTCTCCAACACACACTAGCAACAATCCGCAGCCTGTTTATTCCCACAATGACTAAATAAATACCAGAAGGATAAGACTTAAAAAGAGAAACGGTTCACAACTAGTGCCTTTCATTAGAGTTATAAAAAAGAGAGAGCGGGAGAGAGATGAAGTATAACAACAGCCACAGTGTTCTTACCTATAAATGCAATTGCCATTTTCTTAAAATGGACAATATTTCCCGGATATGCGCAATGACAATAATGATAATTTTTCCACACCAGGAATGAGCTAGCAGCACCACTATACCATTACCACATCAAACACAACATCAAAACACTGCTCGCCACTCAAAGCTTCGATCCCAGGGAGGGGATATCAAGACACTGTTAAAACATTATTCGCTCTCAACACCAATGTTCAATCACTGTCAGTTCTCTCAAACACAACTTCAAGCGAAAAGTATACGCTTCCTTTTCTGTGAAAGGAGGAACAGGTAGCACGGCACTATGGTAGGAGTGTGAAACATTCACAGCCGGCATTCATAAAAACCATTGGGGTGTGTCAGTAAAGCAGCAAGAAATAAAAATGCACAGGCTGTAATCTAATGCAACATAGGAGTGTCATTTGACCAAACAAGCCCTCACTCATCATGTTGATTGTCACACACTACGTTGTGAGTTATGTCATTGTGATACACTTTGTTGGTGAACCAGTTCAAACAATACTAGTTGTACTGTATATATATACCACTTACACATTAGAAGTTGCTCTAAAACCTGGGAGTCATTTATTCATGCACACACATTCTCATCCCTCTCCACTGTGTACCTTTCACCAAGTGTGAGCACAGGCCTAGAACACTCAGACTCTTCTCTTTATATAATTGACAGAGAATAGTTAAGTTTGCTGAGCCTGTGGTGTGAGTGAGAAATCATGCAGACTACTTAATGCACACAGTCTACTCTATAACAATGGGCCACAAGTTCTCTTTATTTTAATCGTCTTCCCCTTTTTATAATGTCATACTCTGTCAAGCATCAATGAATTGTGAGCTGTACTTTAATACTTTGGGGTACAGTTTTGCACAATGATCCAGATTTGAGGTGAAGGTTCAGGCATCAGACATAATCCTAATAAAAGTGAAAATGTTCTATTGTTCACATCCACACTGACCATATCCCAACCCTTGTATATATTATGAGTGTGTATGTGTTTGTGTTTGATTTAGCACCTTTAATCATATAATCGATTGAATCCATATCTTACAGTTAGTGTTAGACAAACATACATAAAATGCAAATACCGACTTTTCATCTTTCTATGTTCTTGACCAACTCAAAAAAGAAGGCCCAGAAAAAACAAAATGAACTGGTGGCATTAAAATGCAAATACCAACTTTCATCTCTCTATACTTTTGACCTTGAGATGACACTGACCTCGGCCACCAAATACATTTATGTACTATCAAATAAAGTACAGCAAACATTGTATTACGCCCCCCAAAACTGTGACCTTGGGATGACCTTGACCTTCAGTGACATTTACCTTGCTTGATCAAACAACCCAATGCTATTGCATATTATGCGTTAAATAAACAGCAATTCCACTGTACAATGAACTATTTTGTATGTTTCAGCAAGGACTAAAATGACCTTGCCTTCAAGATCAACGCAAAAACTGAACAAATATGACAGATCAATCTATCATCTCTAAATACAACAAGTTTGGACTTTATATCTCTTGTAGTTTTGAGTCAAGGTCACTTCAAAGTACTATACAGACCAAATTTGGACAGCTCCAGAGACCTTGACCTTGGAGTGAGGTTGACCAAATTTGTAAAGTATGTGTGTCTCATTAATATCTATAATGCATCATAGAATCATAATTTCAATATTAATAACCTAGAAAAAAAAGGTGAAATTTTGTGAAAAATTTAAATTTTTTAGTTAATTTTTGCTGACCCTGTGACCTTGGCGTGAAGTCATTCATTCACGGATCATTTTCAAGATCTCATGGGTTTACACCATCTCACAAAGTTTGTTTGTGATAGTTGAAATAGGCTCTATGTACTAGGCCACTTTAAAGATTTTGCACAGACGGTGGTCGTACAGACGGATTGACATTTTTTTGTCTATATCATTTTTGGACTATTTAGGACTCACCTCGCACAGATTAGTAAAAATCTGGACTTTTTCAAATTTGGGGTGAGTCAAAAAGGATAAACAAAAATAAATACAAATAAATAATGTAACCTGCTATCCCACCATCTACTCTCCCACCTACCCCTACCCATCCGCACTCAAACACACACGCATAACAGTCACCATCTCAGGCCTCTCAACGGCCAACTTACACTGAAAGAAAGGGGATACACAATTCTGCATGGATAATTAAAATGGCCCTTTACCCATAGGATCAATGTCATATGCCTGTGATGCTGACGTGCATGCGTGTATGTGTGTGTGTAGAGAGAGCTAACCAATCTGTGACCTCAAAACCATTGATTTGTACTTTTATGTTTTTCTTTTAATTTAAAAAAAAAAGAATATCGTATACTGTCCTTATCCACTACAATATGGTGGTTTTCTATAATATGGGTTTGAAGCTTGTATTTATTTATTTTCTTTCCATTGAATTGACGTATGGTGCCAATAGCAGTTCCCTTGTATTTTTATGGTGACAATAAAGATGGTCATAACACTACTGTAAATAACGACAAATCAAAGTGGGACACAGTATAACTCACTTTCTTATGCTTGCCTGATCCACAACTCTTGCAGCATGGGATAAATGGCAAGCGGTTTCTAAAGGTACAACCTTTTTCAACATCGTGCAGCTAATCCTAATTCTCATAACCCCATTGCCTTCACCTACCTGCATTTAATGTCAATAATACCTTTTAAATCATAGAGGTAAAGATGTCAGAGGTGACGACAATATCCAGATATACTCCCCTCCATATCATTAGTTACATATTTCTGATGGAAAGAAGGTATTTATATTACCGTCTACAATGTGGGTGTTCATGTATATTATGGCCTTCTTTTCAATAACAGAATGTAAAGAACTGAAACAAAAAATTAAATGCGGAACTACTTTGGAGCTGTTAGAAGGATGAGGGGAGTATATCTGGATAATACTGGGTTGACTTCTTAGTAATACAATGGAACCTCCGGTATACGACCGTCCAAAATCTGAGAAAAAACGGTCTTATAATATAGGTAGTCTTATAACCGGAAACAAGGGGTGGGGTGGGGGGAGGGGGGGTCAGGCTCGGAGGGGTATGTAGTCATAATTTTCACACTCACCAGCATGTATTCTCTGACAAAGGAAACTGTAAAACATGTTTCATTTTTAGCTTTGTCTTTTATTCACAACTTCAAAAATAGAAAACAGTCGAACCACTGCCAGACGCGTTCATCCAAGTCTGTCAGTGCAGAAGCTCTCAGTTTGATGTTTCCCTTTTCGCCACTTTCTCCACTCTCCCATCGTAGTTTCACAGATTCCTTATCCTTTATGATGAGCTGAATTTGGGTCTTCCCAACGTCTAAACTTCTTGCAATAGACAAACAACTCTCCCCATTTTCACTTCTTTCAATCACTTTCATTCTCTCTGCCAAACTCAAAACGTTCCTCTTGCGCGACGCCATTTTGACAGCCAGTGTAGGCGAGTAATGTCCCTTATTTGCGAACCGGAAATAGCAGACAACAGCAGGCGTACACTAACATGTGAGAAAAAACGAAAGGTACAGACAGCAAATTAACTGATATCTCTTTTAAATTGCCCTAAGACTGTCGTATAAAGGGCTTAAGACACGGTCGCTGATAGCATAAACGAGGTTGTCGCATACCAGAGGTCATTTATTATTGGAAGTAAATCTGTCAGAAGTTTTCAGGTCACATAACGGAGGGAGTCGTATACCAGAGAGCCGGATACCGGAGGTTCCACTGTAGTAGTAGATAAGATTTTTTTGAATTTCCAGACTTATCTGAAAATACTTTAAAATATGGGGGAATCAGAACAAGCCTGATGTCAGTCAGTCGGTCCATGGGAAGCAACATCTCAAGAACCACTGAACGGATTTTGACCAAACTTCATAGTAACATTACCTAGGTTAGTGTGCTGCCTTCTGTGCCATCATATTTGCTCTACCACAAAGGTCAAGGTCATTGCAGTCATTTTGTTGCTAAACACATTTTGCTCAATATCTCAAAAACGGTTGAATATTTCATCAAGGGTTAGTATACAGGTACTTCAAACCACGGGTCAATCCTTTAGTAACGGTCCAGTTGTCGGGCGTCGGGCAGTCAGTCACTGGGAATTGCACTTTTTGCTCAAAACACACGTTTGGATCTCAATATTAACTGAAGCAAAATTGATAATTTTTACTGTGCAGATACTTGAACCCCATTTTTTGGACTGCGGATAGTTCAGCTGGTGGTCCATCATTCCATACTTTTCTTTTGCTTCCTTTTGAAAACGTTATTTTTTTCGGCTACAAATATTTGTGTCTGGAAATACATTTGAACTGCTTGCAATCTTTGTAAAAAAAATTTTATTAGGCCTCACCGCCCATTTTATGCCAATACTTTCAACACTTTCATACAAGGGTCATAGGTCAAGTGAAATCTTATCCCAGTATAATTCATTTCAGCTTTTTGTCAACTAAAAAAAAACTAGTCACAACTTCTCAAGGTATCTCATAGTACTTAATCTATAATGTTGTGCAATCTTTGTACAGCTCGGCTAAAAAGATAACTATACTTGCTCTCACTTAGAAAAGGATAGCGGTGTTCCGGTCTTCAGATGTCTACACTTTCACTTATCCTCAGATCAAAACTCTCATTTAAAATAAGTACATGTTCAGTTATCCTCGGATCCGGGATCTCATTTCAAATGTCTACACTTTCACTTACCCTCAGATTGGGAGTCTCATTTGAAATGTCTAGGGGGTCTCATTTGAAATGTCCAAATCAGTTATCCTCAGATCGGGATCTCATTTCAAATGTCTACATTTCAGTTAACCTAGATCCAGGGTCTCGTTTCAAATGTCCACATTTTCAGTTATCTTCAGATCCGGGCTCTCTCTCTCTCTCTCTCTCTCTCTCTCTCTCTCTCTCTCTCTCTCTCTCTCTCTCTCTTTTTATAAAGTATTTTGTTTGTTGTTTATATTTATTATTGTTCTATATATAGCACAGTTCAAGAGCAATTCAATGCTCTGCCCTATGCAGGATCTAGCTCAAGCTTAAAATAATACTAAAGCCTATTTTCAGTAATGGTGTCATAAAATACTACACTGAATAACAAGCACTCCTTTACTCCCAGCAATAGGGACAGGATAGGCAGAATTTTTAGTCTTTGCACTTTTGAAATGCCAAAACAGTGGATAATTTGGCTCAGAATATACATCTCCGAAAGGTTAATCACTACCTAGTAATATTATATAATATTATTATCAGTACAACTTACGTTAATCTGATGAATAAAATTTGATACAACAACAACAATACTCCCAGCACTACATACAAATCGTAATAGTGTCAACAGCAGCAAGCTTCATGCATGTAAAATAAAATTTAAAAAAACAGTTTGAAGTTTCTTTTAATTGGAATCGCATTTGCTGTTGTACATAGTACATACATGTATATTATATATAGTAGTAGTAGTTGTAGATGGATGATGAGAAGGGGAACGAGTCGATGCAGTTGATTAGTTGCTGACTTAGCATAATGAAGGTCTTGGGTTCGATTCCCACTAGGGTATATTGGTATGAAGGATTTTTTCTGGATACTCTGGTTTTCCTCCCTCTCATCAATAATGCTGTCAATCTGACATTTACCAAATAATAATAATAATAACAATACAAATTTATTTGTTATAATGCAAAACCAAGCTTACATCTTCCTTTAAGCGCTCACACTCACACACACATGCATACTCTCGTATGGATAAATATCTAAACAAGTAACATGTGGATTCATTTCTGTCTTTTAATTGGGATCTACATACCGTTACACTGCATGTTCCAAGTGACAAATATGCATTCATTTTGTGTGTGAGAGTGGGCGAAACATGTTAGCCTGCAATGTTGGTACAGATCGCAGCGCTATGAGCCTGATTAGTGACTTGGGGAAAAGCTCAAATATAGATCTATATTTGAGCTTTTCCACAAGTCACTAATCAGGCTCATAGCGCTGCGATCTGTACCAACATTGCAGGCTAACATGTTTCGCCCACACAAAATATATTATACTATAGCATCCATTATTATTATTACTAATATTATTATTAAAACATTAAATTAAAAGATGGCATAGCACTGCTATATTCTGGCAAGACATACAAAATGATACATGCATATATTATGGAATCAAAACAATCACATTAAGTAATAAGTATTAAGTACAAATAATGTTAAATGCACATCATTTGTTAATCACAGAACAGATCCTTCCCCAGGGAGAGGCGGGTGTACATTCTATTTCTAGGGATATGTTCTAAGAGTATATAGATTTAAACCTAGACGGCTAGAGTTCCTTTTTGTTATACACTGCAAAACTACGACCTCCGGGTTACTGGACAGGATAGGCAGAATTTTTAGTCTTTGCACTTTTGAAATGCCAAAACAGTGGATAATTTGGCTCAGAATATACATCTCTGAAAGGTTAATCACTACCTAGTAATATTATATAGTTGCACTACACACAGAATCCTATTCAACATTTGCTCAGATGATGTTTTGTATCAGTGGTGGGATGGTGGCTGCGATGGGTAGGTTAGCGGAGAGGTTAGGGAGTGAGGGTGGAGGAGAGGTGGTAATAAAATACTACATTTTAAGCTTTAGTTTAGTAAACATTAATTTCATCTGACAAAACCTGGGAAGGCAGGGGTGCATGGGGTAGGGAAGGGAGAGAGCGAGAGTGAGAACTTATTGGGAAATTAACTATGAATTACTCCAAGTGTTTCCTCTATTGATCTATGTTTCAGTGGTAACAGGTGGTACGTGAGTAGTATTTATAATTGACTTATCATCTCACTGCAAACTTATAAGTAGAAAAACACAAGACAACCTCAGGTTAGAACTCTAGGTTGAACCTGTAATGTAGAAAAACCCAAGACAACTTGCAAGTCCCTTGGCCTTGGTGATCAATTTGTTTCTTCTTCAAGAAGAAGAAGAAGAAGAAGAAGAAGACAACTTGCAAGTCCCTTGGCCTTGGTGATCAATTTGTTTAATTACCAATACTATTTAATACAGCAGAAGTTGTCAAAAACATGTCCTGTCAAAGCCCAATCAAACTGTTTAAGAATTACCATACATTTAAATGACATATTTTCAAAAGAAAACCACGTGTATGAACAAACAATACATCATTCCAAATTAAATGTGCACCCACTCACTGTTCCGACACTGTTTCTATCGAAGGGATTGATCGATTGTTGAAGATACGTTAAAGTTCATTCAAGAAATTAAATAAGTGACAGTAAACCAACCAGCTTTATCATGAATCATGGAGATCTCATGAAATGTGTAAATAGCAATTTCTTCTGAAAATAACTTACCTGCAGAGTTTCCATTTCCTTTCGTAGTGCCCATTTTGTCACTGGAGTCCACGACGACATGTACGAAATCTCGTGACCTCTCGTTCGTCTTTAAAGAAGTCATTCCAATAGATCTATCGTTGCTTGATGATTTTCTCTGCTGTTCGTAAACAAAAGAGAGGAACAGACCAGACCAGCAGTACTTACACCGAAATAACAAGACAATGAACAAAACCTTCCTTTATTTAAAGTGTCAAACAATCCTAAATCAAAGCACACCTTACTGGGTGGGGCGGAGTTTGTTCTTTCCTTTCGTTTCCGTGAATTCGTAAAGGTCATTTCCGCTTCTGTCGGCGTCCGCATGCGCAAAGACAGCATTGTACCCCATGCTTGCTCGATAAGGCTATTTCTCAAAGTTATTTTCTGAGGTTTGAGAAAAGTACCGCATCATTACCATGTCCTACTGTCGGAAAGAAGGTATGAGAAGCTAATAGTATAGTCCGAGACTGATAATTTATTTCTGTTTTGGTTTTTGCAAATGAATTCATGTTCAAAGTCTTCTGTCTTTAGCTGGTGAAAGTGACCTCAGAGTGAGAATAATTTGTTTCATCATATTTTTTCTGCAAATGTAGGCGTTGCATATACTACTCAAAATAATACAAGGGCCACTTGGACATATGGGTCTCTTTTTAAATCAGAAACACGAATTCAATTTATTAGTTTATCATATTTTATTGCAATCATTTCTGCATCAATAACAAAAACTATGTGAGACATCAGTCGCTTAAAAGTTAAAATTTGAGTAAATTCAATTTAACTGGACATACCCCTCATTTACAAAATCAAAACTTTAGAAACCAAAAATCTATAGAGTCAGTATCGGGTGTGGCCACCGTTGGCATCAATGCAGTCTTGGCATCATTGTCTCATGGACTGTATCAGGTTATGGAGGATGTTTCCTGTGATGGCCAACCACTCTTGCTCAGTTGCTGGAGAACTTGGGCCAGAACTTCAAGGTTAGCTCCTGGAGGGAGGTTTGCCCATGTCTGTCGACCCAAAACATCCCACAGATGTTCTATGGGGTTCAAATCGGGTGATCGAGCCGGCCAATCCATCTTTATGACGTGCTGTTGCTGCAGGAAGTCATTGACGATACGCGCTCGGTGGGGTCTGGCATTATCGTCCTGTAGTATGGCACCTTCCCCAACGGCCCGCAGAGCTGGGAGAACCCTAGGTTGTAGGACGTCATCCCTGTAGCCAATACCGTTTAAGTTGCCATGAATTTGGAGCAGGGGTGTTCTGAAGTTTAATGCGAAGCCACCCCACATCATGACAGATCCACCACCAAAGCGGTCATGCTAGCGCACCGTTGCATCAGCAAAACGCTCCCGTGGACGCCTCCAAATATTCACTTGACGGTCGTTGAAAGACAAGGAGAACCGAGACTCGTCTGTAAAGAGCACCCTTGACCAATGTTGCCTAACTAGTCCACACCAAATGGTGCCGAGCCCAGGCCAAACGCGCTGCACGGTGAGCTGGGGTGAGAAAAGGCCGTACTGCTGGTCGTCTTGATCGCAGGTTTGCCTCGTGTAGACGATTGCGAATTGTCTGGTCGCTGACGTTAACATTGCTGGCTGCGTGAAGCTGTTTTCTGATGGTGTTTGCTGTAGCGGACCTCATCCTCAGAGCTGACTGGGTGATGAAATGGTCTTGTCTTGCAGTGGTAACGTGGGGGCGTCCGGACCTTCTTGGTTCTTGGACGCTTCCAGTGTTGTTAAAGCGCTCCCGCAGCCTTTTTAACAACGGAGTGGGACACTCCCAGCCGCCTGCCAACTTCTCTCACCCCCACCCCTTCCGGAAGCCATGCAATAGCTCTGCCTCTATCCGCATCAGTCAATCGTCGCCTTGGGGGCATGGTTAGAAAAGCAGCAAAAAAGCGCTGATTGTTGAACTGAACTCACAAAATGCAAGCCTTTCGCATGCAAATCACTTTTTAATGTTGAAAATTTTGCTTTATTAGCAAGACAACAGTAAATTAGGCTCATTTTTTTGTAAAAATTGGGTTTGTTTTTCAACTCAGTGCAGAAAGTTCAAAACTCACACATGTTATTACTTGTCAGAATAAGATTGTCTTGAATGTTACTGTACAGGATACGTTTTGAAATAAGCAATATAAGCGATATTATTGATAGCAGCAAAAAATAAACTAAATGAAATATGAGAGTGTCCCTTCAATTATTTTGAGTAGTATAGTTTATTTGAAAAATAGAAGAATATAAAGTGTTAATATCCATTTTTGTGTGTCACTCTAAGGTCCTGAGGGGAAAGACGAGATCATTTTTGTCACTAGAGAGGATATGCAAGAGCCCACCAAAGCCATCATCAAAATGGATGATGACTCCGGTGACGAACCAGGTACGTGGTTGTTTTTATATTAGTTTATCCTTTACTTAAAATAATTTATTACTGATACTGGCCTTCAATTTGCAAGCAGCCACTTTTGATTTTCATTAAATCTTTCTTCATTCTAATGTTGATTTGCCTTTGACTTTGTCATTGCTTTTGCAGGCTTGATCCTTCCAGACGGTCGAATCAACTGGAACTGCCCGTGTTTGGGTGGGATGGCGAGTGGGCCATGCGGCGTTCAATTCCGAGAAGCGTTCTCCTGTTTCCATTACAGCGAGGCGGACCCCAAGGGTTCTGACTGCTACGAGAGTTTTCGCAAAATGCAGGACTGTATGCAGCAGTATCCAGAACTCTACCCCTCCTCCAAACCTGACGAAGTTGAAAACACAACCGGCAGTTCCGACACAGACACCCAACAGCAGCTAGCATCCGACAACACCATCCCCCAGGGCCAGGCATCTTGACAACACTATAATTAGGCAAAGGAAAGAAATGTTGACTGTAGTTGTGGTTCTCATGCATGATTTTCAATACTGTGACAAAGGTTTGTATTGGTCAGACATTACCATCACCAGTTCATATTCAAGGACAGAGCTTACTGGCAAGTGGAACAGTAGATTGTTGGGATAGTTGAACAGAAAATACAGTTTTAGTTTGTGAGTGTGAGTGATCACATGGTGCGTACACTAGCACCATATTTATATATAGCTGTGTAATAAACAGGTTTTGTTTTTGTAAACTGTGCATGTGATGAATGTGGAAGAGAGAGCCTATGAAGTTTTGGAATGTTGATTTGTGGGTTTTTCTTTTTGGTTTGTTGTGCACTGTTCTGAACATGCTGTACTACTAGCATGTTTTATTAGCGTCCACATGTATAATTTCAGTCTGTGACTGTTGAACCAGTCAAAGCCAGCATGAAGAGGAAGCCCCCGTGGGGGTGCCAGGGGTTTCAGTATAAATAGTATGCCCACTTTCTGGAAATTTAGTGCTTTAAATTCTCACTGTCACTGTCTTTCTCCTTTGTTCTTTCTCATTCCTACTCTGTTCTATCAATCTACTATACTATCTTCTTCTTCGCTAGACCAGTCACCTATCTTTTTTCTTGAAAATTCTTCCGGGACAAAACTCCTCATTTGTGTGTGAGGTCTGCTGGATCAGCTTGGGAATATTGGATGCTTTCTGCCAAATGGTCACTGGGGCTTCCTATGATGTTATTATTTGGCAATGTAGGCATTTTATATGTATGCGTTTTGTTGATATTGTATAATGATGTTTGTATTCTATTTTGTTTTTGTAAACAGGGGTTCGATAAATTAGAGTATAGCCTCAGAGTCCCCTGCGTGAAATGTCTTTATTGTAAAGTGACCGTCTGGTAGATCGCCTTCAGTGTTACCACTAGGGTTGTTCATGCAGATCTTTTATGCGGATCAGGGGTGAGTCTTCTTTCACTTCTCTGGTCCTGATTTGGCTCGGAAGAGTCCGCTGGACCTAAAGCAATAACCATGTAATGTAATGAAGAGGAAGTCCAGCAAAGTTCTATTTATAAACTGTATTATGTCCATGTAAACAAAGTTTCTTCCCTTTGTATTAACAATGATGAAGATAATAATAGAAAATAATATTAATAGTAATTTGTAGCGAATATAAATCAAAAATACATAAAATAATATTATCATTATACATAATGATAATAGTAATGCTAATTAGTAATTATAGGAGAAAGAAATCAAATGGCTTTTGTTCTTCTTCTGGAACTTTACATACAAGCTGATTAACCTTAAATAAGGGGGGCAGGGGGTGCATGAAGTTAAAAATACAAGATTTTATTTGTCCCAATGCATTTAAATTGGGAAAAATATTTTCTAACAGCTCAAGAAGAAATGTCACAACATAAAACATCCATTCATTTAGATTCATTTAGATTTTTAAAATATTTTTCACTCTAAATAGGTTGGGATAAAAATAAGCTTATTAAAGGTTTAAAATCAAGAAAAATCATAACATAAAACATCCATTTGTTAAGACCAATTAATTTTTTTAAAAATAATAAAATAAGGTTGGGATAAAAAAAAAAGGTTATCAAAGGTTTAAATACTTTTTTTGTCAATAGTCCTGTTTTATGTCTAACATTTTTGTGCCCAATAAATTTTACAAAAATATTCCTTGTTGTTGAAAATGTTGTCAAAACTAATGTTTAATCTTCAAAGTTCATTAATATTGTCTAGATTCTAGTACGTTAATCAATGCCAGTGTTTATTTGCAATAACTTTTCATAGTTTCATCAAAAAAACATGTCAAATTTGCTCAGCTAAAATAATATCCAGAAATAATTGCAACTCCCTCCCATCTGTTGCAGTTGTATTATAAATTGAACATTGGTGTGCGTGACTGTAGTCTTGATGATGCATGCAGTAAACGTAAGTGTGATAAAATGTTATTTGTATGGCAGATAACGAATTGCCTCTGAGGTGGAAGTTGTAACGGAACAAATGCCATGTTGTAAATAATGAAATAATTATGGAATTTATTCAGTGTTGACTTTTGAGTTCCGCATTTTGTTACACCTAACTATGGTTTTTACGCGATTGGTCTGAGCGCGATGTTGGCAAGGACCCGTTAAAACTGTTTTCAGAACAAAAATAATTGTGTTGGTTTTTGTGTGATGATCAGTTAATCGTGTACATTTGTGTGTGTGTGTGTTCCACATTCTTGAATGTCAGTGCTTTTATTTACATCTTAGTTTAATTAACGTTGGTACATCTCTGTCTCTCCCTCTCTCCTTTTTCTTTTTTAAACTTGAAATGGGATTGCTTGATTATGTTTAAACAACATTCAGAACAATAACACAAACATTTTTTTTTTTTTAAACTTTCAGTGTGAGAATGTCGGTCGTTTTTAGCAGCATCAATATTTTGTTGAAGGGACATTACTCTGTACAAAATTACTTGTGATAGAGCTTTGCTAAGGGAAAGCACTCGATACAGTGAGCCTTTCGGCTTCACCAGTGGATACTACATTAGGTCAGTGGCTTCACCGCTCATGATTAGAGCTTTCATACCTCCAAGATCTGAACAGGGCCTTAACAATCCTGTCCACCCTCCCCCACCGCTCCGTCTTGCTGCCTTAGAAAAAAACGCTGAATTAATTTCCATTTCGTTTTCTGATACAAGTAACCATGCATTTAGTCTTTTTTTGTTTTTTTCTAATCAACTTTTTTACATTCCAAAACAAGCATGAATACAAAAAAGTATTAATACAGAACATGAATAAATACAATATTAACTATTATGCACAAAATATTGAGAGTAAACCAGAAAATTTTTCATTATTTCAATAGTAAGCCTACAGATTAGTCCTCCAGACCCTATGGAATGGAAATAAGTGCAGAGAAGACCAAAATGATGACCAACAACACCAATGGCATCAACACGGACATCAAAGTCCAAGGCCAATCCCTCAACACAGTGCATAGCTTCAAATATTTAGGAGCCATTGTATCATACAATGGGTCCCGACAGGAAGTCCTCTCCAGGATCGCACAAACAACTGCTGCCCTGGCGAGGTTGAAGCCAATTTGAAAAGACAGGACCATCAGCTCTACATTCCAAGGTAAGGCTGCTGCGCTCCCTTAATTGTAATCTCCATCTTCCTATACGCTTACGAAACATGGACCCTCACAGCAGATCTCCAACGAAGAATACAAAGCATGGAGATGAGGTGCTACAGAAGACTTCTGGGCATGTCCTATACCCAGCACATCACCAACGACGAAGTCCGACAGGCCATCACACAAGCCATTGGACAACACGATGACCTGCTCACAGTCGTGAAAAAAAGGAAACTCCGATGGTATGGCCACGTCACCAGATCATCAGGTCTTGCAAAGACCATCCTGCAAGGAGGTAGAAGAGGGAGACCGAAAAAGAGGTGGGAGGACAACATTCGAGAATGGACTTGTGTGACACTGAGTGAAACAGTCAGGGTTGCTGAGGACAGGGAAAGATGGAGTACGCTGGTTAAACGATCATCTGTGGTGCCCCTACGACCTGCCGAGTTACGGGATAGGATAGGACAGATTAGTCATGAAATCAAATATAAGGAAAACTTCCAGTGTGTACATAATTACTATATTTTTACAATATATTATGCTATTCAAGCAAGTTTGGTTTACGTTTTTGTACACAAATACAGACAGATATAGGGAGCGAAAGAAAGAGAGAGACAGACAGACAGACATAGGTCATGGAGTACTATTTTAACAAATTCTTAATGAACAACCATTGAGGCAAACAAACAATAAATGATTTATAAGCGTTCAACCAGCGGATATAGGGGTGCCATGCTTGTATAATTTATATGCTTGGAGAGGCACGGTGGTCTAATGGTAGTGCTTTGGCTTGCGGATCCGAAGGTCCCGGGTTCGAACCCTGTCTGAGCCATTGTGTTGTGTCCCTGAGAAAGACACTTTACTCCCGTTTCCTACTCCTCCGGACGAGAGTATAAACCGAGGTCTAGTCTGTGTGTCGCATACATTCCATCATAACGGACTTTAAAGATCCTGACGCTCATGTCCGAGACGGGTGAGTACCGGTAACAAGAACACACCCAGCATGCACTTGGTCATTCTCCCCCATCCCTGGCTGGCCATGATAGTGCTCAGTTGTCCGGGTGTCAGACCATGCGCCCAAAGGCTGCGGGTGGGTGTCTCGGGCGGTGTAAGTTAGATCCTGTATCGGCCAGCGCCTAGACTCTGGTCAAGTTCGGCTTGATAAGTGTGCTATAAAAATCCTCAATAGGGCCTAATAATAATAATAATAATACATTTTTCTTGTGTCAACTGTACACAGGCTATATATACTTCTCTATCTCATATCTTTGTTTTATTATAGATGTAAATGACTGATAGAGTGGAGTGTGTTTTTCCATTTTACATCTATAAATATATGATTTAGATAATAATATTAAATCCAATATTTTATCAGTTTTTATATTTCTGTCACAGCCAAATATAGCCAGATGCTCGCTAAAGTGGAAGGAAACAGAATTATAGCATTTAGAATTAATGGCCCTTTCAAATTCCTTCCAAAATACTTGAACATACGGGCACTTAAAGAATAGATGTTGAATGTTTTCTCTTTTGTCTTCACAAAAAGTACAGCTATTATCCTGCTCTATTCCCATACTGGATAATACTCTATTCTGTGAATTATTTTAATTTGCAGCCACTTTAAATGTATATCCGTAACTCCACGTATCTTCTTAAATATTATTTTCCATTTTAATCTTCGCTCAATTCTGTTATCCCAGTTCTTACAACAATTTGGTTTTACTTCATCATTAATTAATGCGTCATAAAATATTCTTGCACCTCTAGGACATTTACCTACAAGTCTCAGCACTTTACTGGTTTTGTAATCAACACAGTTACTATTTTCTGTCACCAATCCACTCCAACGAATATATTTTTTAACAGCATTAGTACTAACACATCCATAGTATGCCAGGAAATTGGTAGTAACTCCATAATTATCAACAAAAGCTTCATATGTAAAAACATTACCATCATTATTAAGCAGACTTCCAACTGTATATAGATTTTTCTCAATCCATTCCTGATAAAAAATTGTTTTCCCTTCCACCAAAATATTATTATTATTACAAAATAATGGTTTAGATAAAAGTTCCTCAACACAGTCAGGTTTAACTTTTTTCTCCAGAATTTCATTCGCATTAAAAACATCATACCAAAACGGATTAGGATTTTCTGTGGTATACAATTTTGTACCAAGCTTATCAAGCAGTGACACTATTTCTTGTGTGGCTTCAATAATATTTTTCCACTTATGCTTTGTGTTAATCTACTTTCTAATCCAAGTAATCTTTAATGCACTCATATAATGATATTCATCTGGAATCCCAATACCTCCATCAGGTATGCTTTTGACGGAAGAGTTTTTAAAAATTTTATTATTTTTATTTCCCCAAACAAATTGGAAAATACTTTTTTGAATGGAATTGACGATAGTATCGGATGAGAGTATAAACCGAGGTCTAGTCTGTGTCGCATACATTCCATCATAACGGACTTTAAAGATCCTGACGCTCATGTCCTAGACGGGTGAGTGCCGGTGACAAGAAAACACCCAGCATGCACCTAGGTCCTTCTCCCCCATCCCTGGCTGCCCAGGATTGTGCTCAGTTGTCCGGGCGTCAGACCATGCGCCCAAAGGCTGCGGGTGGGCGTCTCGGGCGGCTTGAGTTAGATCCTGTATCGGCCAGCGCCTTGAGCAGCTCTTGAGCTGGAAAAGCGCTATATAAGAACGATTAGTAAAAGCCACAAATATATAATTTTTGTCAAAATTAAAGATTTAAGTACAGCAATACGACCCAAAGGCGTTAATTGACGCTTCAGCCATATTATATACAGTATTTGTATTTCTAGAAATTTTCATTCAAAATTTAACTGTACACACTCCCTCAAGTCATTTGTAAACCATATTCCGAGTATTTTAAATGTCTCTGGGTTCCAGTCCATGTGCAGATGAGGCATGTAGACAGTACGAGAATGTGTTTTACTTCCTAACCAGATAGCGCTACCTTTTTCTGTATTTAAAGCTTGGCCAGAGACAGAGCTAAACTATTCAATAGTATTTATGTTTTGCTTAAATGAGTTTTCGTCGCCTTCTAACATAATTTCCGTATCATCCGCATACTGACACATTTTATTTTCATTTTCTTTAATTTTAATTCCCTTTATCTCCTTATTCTGTCTGATCATAATTGCTAAAATCTCTACACACATAATTAAAAAAATAAAATGAGATCGGGTCTCCCTGCCTACAGCCCCTCTGCACACGAAACCAGGATGTTAGGCCCCCATTTACTGTCACAGAAAACTTAATATTATTATAAAAAGTACCTATCCATCTACAAAAGTCATGGCCACATCCAAAAGCTTGTAACACCTCAAACATAAACTTCCAACTTAACGAATCAAAGGCCTTTTCTTCTAGTCTATTTTTTATTGTCTGCACGCCCCTAACCCAAATTCTTAATGTCATATGTGTTTACGTATTCTTACCACCCATGCAGTGCATACACTAATCTTTCTCAATCGTTTCATCCTAAAGTGGTAGTACACAAATTTAATGTGTCTCAGACTGTGGGGCGTAAATAATTAATTTGAAACAAGTCATGTCGGTGCTAAATATAGGTTTAGGTATTCAGGTTTACAATTATAAAACAATCATTCTAACGTCATGGATCCATTCCACTCTGCGTAATTGACGAGGCTTACACGTTGGTCTCTCGTGGGCAGACGTGTAAGAGGTAGATATATTCGGCAATCTTCGCTACGCTGTATGAAAGTGAAGTTGTCAAGTTAGAGTTTAATAATTATAAAGCAGTAGAGAGTGGCTTACTTGCGTTGTTTTGTATGCAAGTATTCGCAAAGCGACGTTGGGAAAAATAGGACGTTCTACTCCTGCGCATATATCCTAGGCTAAAATCGAAAAGAGAATAAGTCCACAAAGTCATGTGGCGGATTTCTTGTTTTCGTATTGTGCAGCGGAACTCGTTGCCTATTTTCGCGAGTACTCGCTGCAGATACTGATGTTCCTATCCTATCCTATCCTATCCCGTAACTCGGAAGTCGTTGATGCACCATAGATGATTGTTTAACCACCGCACTCCATCTTTCTCTGTACTCAGCAACCCGGATGACTTGGCTCAGTGTCAAGCCAGTCCATTCTCGAATGTTGTCCTCCCAACTCTTTTTCGGTCTCCCTCTTCTTCCTTCTTCATTCCACTGTTCCTTGCAGGATGGTATTTGTAAGACCTGATGATCTGGTGATGTGGCCGTTGTGACAAGGCGTGCAATCGCACCTCTGAGCTCGGCCGCAAGCATTCCACACCCACGCTCAGCCAGCCATCATTTCTCCTTAACCAGCCATCTCCAGCAGGCCCGCTCGCCCAGTCGCCTAAGCCCCGCCCCCCGGGGCATCGCCTTAAAGCCTGCCACAAAACCTGACATAGTGTCAGACCCAAGCATTCCTGCCTCGAAGTCACAACCTGTCCGAAAACACGTCTCCATCACCGAGTGACCTCTGAGTTTCGACAGTACCCTTGTGCTTCCACCCGTCTAAGTCAAGGTAAGAGAGGGAACTTACTCTTTGTCATATAGCAGACCCATCACCCGTCGTTCGCCCATCATGTTCATGCGTCCTGTCGATATGTATGTTCATGTTTATAGTTTTGCCTTGATGTGTTGCTGTGACTTGTATTTATCCCGTGCACATATTTTCTACCTTGTATATGACCCATGACATGTTTGGATTTATGCTTGTATGCTCCGTTAGCCCCATGTGTAAATACCCCATGCCATGCTGTCCCCCCACATAGATTAAAGTCCCCAGTACAGCCCAGGCCTACCAACCCATTTGCCCTGCACCCCTCCATTTGCTTTCCCCCATGCTCCCAATGTATAAACATTTGCCCTGTTGCCAACCCCATCCTAACGCGCCGAAGGTATCTTATACTAGCGGCTGCCAATAAACTCCACTTTGGCCCAGTAAATCTAGTTGCATTGTTTGACTGTTGGTATATGCACTGGCTCAACCCATGACCGGTCACACCAATTTGAATTCTGAGAAGGGCTATTATACCACAGGCCCTGAATCCACACTATCCCTATCCCCCGCTGATACAGCATCTGTATTACATTACAGACGGGTTCCTGTACCGGGCGAATCACCCCGGCCTTGTATCATCTCCCAGTCGCTGACCCGCTGCAGGCCCCTGTCAACCCAGGAGGTCAATGAGAAGCGAGATTTGGGACTTCGCCATTTTCTAGACGGCTAGCCACGAAAGCCGATTTCTAGGCCTGTACCATCACAAGACAATCACTCGTGGTCTATGCGTCATCGCGTGACCACCGACCTGCATCTTCGCACCCACGCTATCGACCGTGGCCAGCAAGCCAACCAGAGTATCCTGGACCCATCGCCGCACTACAGTACAGAGCTAAGTGTTCTAGCCTACGAGAATCCCCACTCGCCAGATTATCAGAGAGACTCTGGAAACCATACAGATACACTCTCGCCCTGTGATGAAATCAGTCTACAGTCGCTCTAGTACCCCAAATATTGACTACCCAGAATATCACCGAACTACTCCTTACCGAAAGACGCTTTGCCAATGACTCACGTTAGAAGTATTTGACCTACACTCCCCACTTTGAATTATTAAAAGTAAATAGTTATAGAAATTGCAATTACCCTGACTGGCCTTTGAATGTGAATTTCTTAACTAGTGTAGCCTTACTCTCCATCTCGTCTTTACCCTGTACCTATCACTTATTAAGTTGGCCTAGCATTAATCTCTTGAATGTCATCGCACCATTAACCTATCAAAGGAGGTAATACAGCGCTAGAGATTAAGAGCTTACCCCCATCCCCCAACCCCTCTCTTCGTGACAGCCGTACCACTGGAGTTTCCGTTTCTTCACCACTGTGAGCAGGTCATCATGTTGTCCAATGGCTTGTGTGATGGTCTGTCGGACTTTGGTCATTTTGGTCTTCTCTGCACTTATTTCCATTCCATAGGCTTTGGAGGTGGTGTCAAGCCCCTGTACCAGCTGTTCAAGTTCTTGTTCCTCTCCAGCCAATCCATCAATGTCATCCGCAAAACGAAAGTTGGAGAGTGCTCTGCCTTCTATGTTGACTGTGCCTTCGTAATCTGCAAGGGCATCTGACATGATGCGCTCTAGGTAGATGCTGAAGAGTTTTGGAGAGAGTATGCATCCTTGACGCACACCAATTGTTGTTCTGAACCAGTTTCCGATGTCGCTGTTATGGAGGCTGCACTGGTCTTGTCATACAGGGAATAATTTTAGGGCTGATGTTGTACACTCTCATGGTTGCCCACAGAACTGAATTTCACACTCTGTCAAACGCTTTCTTGAAGTCTACGAACACATGATATAGATGTTGGTGCTGTTGGTATTTCTTGCAGATTATTATGAGGTTGGAATCTGTTCAGTAGCACTTCGTCCTGCCCTGAATCCTGCTTGTTATTCAGCTGTGATTTTTTTTCAGGTTGGGGTTTCAACCTGCTGAGTATTAATTTCAGGAGGACCTTGCTGGGATGGCTGATGAGGCTGATGGTGCGGTAATTTTCACACTCCTGAAGGTTATCCTTGTTTGGAAGAGTGATGACAAGCGACTGGGCCACTCCCCACTCTGCCAGATCTTGTTACAAATAATGGTGAGGGCGTTAATCATCGCTTCTCCTCCTGCTTGAAACAATTTCGCGGGTATGTTGTCCACTACCCCTGACCTCCCATTCTTCAGCGATTGCACTACTGCCTCAACTTCTTCTCGAAGAATTGGGAGGATGTCTTCTTCTTCTCTGTTCTCGGGGCATGCTAGAACTTATGGGTCTCCGTTTGGTGTGTGGTTGTATAGGTCAGAGCAGTACTCTGTCCATCTATTCAAGACTTTGTGTTCTTCTGTAAGACATATGCCAGACTTGCTTTGGATCGTGGAGACCTTGGGCTGTTTAACACTTGTCAGCCGCTTCACAGTCTGGTAGGCCTCCTTGCTGTTGTTCTTGCTCAGACTCCTCTCTATTTCCTGGCATTGATCTTCTTCCCAGTTCTCCTTAGCTGTGCGCATGCCTTTCCGGATGTCATTGTTGATTTTTTGATAGGCATCAGCTCCCTGTGAGGTGTTCTTTTTCTTTTTCATCTCTCTTCGTTTATCACATAGGTCCAAAAGTTCAGGTGTGATCCACGGCTTCTTCGTTGGCCGGTGCTTGCCAAGGATCTCAGTGGCGGCATCTGTCACAGCTGAGTTGAAGGTGGTGGTCATAGTAATGACATCTACTTCATCAGCTCCCAAAATGAGCATTGGTTCAAATTTCCCTCCAATTGTGGTCTGAAATATTTCTGCCACCTCCGGGTCTTGCAGTATGTCCAGGTCGAACTTCAATCTAGTGCACTTTGCTGTATTTACTCTCAAGTGGAACCGGAAAGACATCATCACGAGATCGTGGTCACTTCCGATGTCTGCTCCTGGAAAAGTGCGTGTCCTGCCAAGGTTGATGCTTGATCTGAAGCGTTTCTTGACCATGATGTAGTCGATTTGGTTGTGATGCTCCCCGGTGGGATTTGTTTGTTAGTTTGTTTCTTAAATTTAACGTCTGTTCACCTAAGTGATTTTAGACTTGATAGGAGCAGGGGAAAATATTAAACAAATAAGGAATGGTCATAATGAATGGAGAAAGTGATTAAACCAAGTACACAAAACTGAACAATTAAACAATCAAAATTGTAAAATAGTTATAACTTATACAAATGACGTCCAGTATAACTACTAACCAATCCTTGTAAAGTAATCTTAATTATGTCTCATATTTTGTCGGTTAACCATGGTTTATAGGATCCAGCGGGCTGCAAAAAGCCGAATCAGGATCATTGTATCTCAGATATATAATAATGAATGTTCTGAATTTATACATATATAATATTCAATGTTCTTAATTTATGCTTCATAGAAACAATCTACTAGATCTAGTAAATAATCTGTGACTGACTGTTGTTGTTTTTTCTTACAAAAAACATCCAACAGGACTCGACTGTATATTAATGATTTTGCAAATGATATCCAATAATTAATATTTTTATCCTGATCCTATCCTATCCTATCCCATAACCCGAAGGTCGTAGGGGCACCACAGATGATCGTTTAACCAGCATACTCCATCTTTCTCTGTCCTCAGCAGCCCTCATGGCTTCGCTCAGTGTCAAACCAGTCCATTCTCGAATGTTGTCCTCCCACCTCTTTTTCGGTCTCCCCCTTCTTCTACCTCCTTGCACTGTGCCTTGCAGAATGGTCTTTGCAAGGCCTGATGATCTAATGACGTGGCCATACCATCGGAATTTCCGTTTCTTCACCATTGTGAGCAGGTCATCGTGTTGTCCAATGGCTTGTGTGATGGTCTGTCGGACTTCGTCGTTGGTGATGTGTTGGGTATAGGAAATGCCCAGAAGTCTTCTGTAGCACCTCATCTCCATGCTTTGTATTCTTCGTTGGAGATCTGCTGTGAGGGTCCATGCTTCGCAAGCATATAGGAAGATGGAGATGACCAGAGAGCGCAGCAGTCTTACTTTGGAATGTAGACTGATGGTTCTGTCTTTCCAAATGGGCTTCAACCTTGTCAGGGCAGCAGTTGTTTGTGCGATCCTGGAGAGGACTTCCTGTCGAGACCCATTGTCTGACACAATGGCTCCTAAATATTTGAAGCTGTGCACTGTGTTGAGGGATTGGCCTTGTACTTTGATGTCCGTGTTGATGCCATTGGTGTTGTTGGTCATCATTTTGGTCTTCTCTGCACTTATTTCCATTCCATAAGCTCTGGAGGTGGTGTCAAGCCTCTGTACAAGCTGTTCAAGTTCTTGTTCCTCTCCAGCCAATCCATCAATATCATCCGCAAAACGAAGATTGGAGATTTTATCCTGAATATTTCGAATATGTTGTGGAATATATTGCGCGATTTCATTGCAGTCATTAATGAGATGATTAATAGAAATTGCTTGTTTGCAAATGCAAGCAACTTCCTTACAGTATTTTGTCCTCCACGAGTTCAAAGCAAGACGATATGCTAAACTGATAACAGTTCGCGAGGAATGTAACATTCCATTATATAATTTAATGCAAGGAAATTTTTTTAATAGTTTTTCTCAATTATACTATCTACTTCATTTTTTGAGAATGGTGTATCCCCGCGGGGACTGATGCTACAAATGTTTGTTTAAATAATGCGCTTCTGTTAATCTAGAACGATTTTACGAATACTTTAAGGCTATAGTAAATATTTAAATAATTGCTTGATCATACCTTACATGTCCATCCCTATGCCTGTGTGCCATATGCGTAGCTGAGACTAGACGAGGCATCTTCCCTCTTTTAGAGAAAGGGAGAAGGCCTCTAATCTCGGCCTCGCTGTGTGCTTGTCGCGTTTGCCCAATCATCGTTGCTTATCTATTGGCGGAACACGACCTACATAATGAGGTAAAATTAGGCAAACCCCCAAGGCAGCCTCTAGGCCTAGATAGTATAGGACATCTTATCTGTTATATTGGTAAACCCAAAATCCATCACGCGTTGTTGTTGTTTTTAAAACCTTTCTGTTGTTGGTGAGTGTGGTGACATTTGTTTACAAATAAATAATGTAAACAAATAACGATGTACATAGAGAGGTTGGTTGAACTGTTTGCAAAATAAAGTAGGCGACGATGAGGATGAGGATGAGTAGAATCTTTAGCGCAGGTCTCCACAAATAATGATTCATGCTCACTGCGCTCATTGACATGAAGAAATGTTCTGGAACTTCAGTCTCGTGATTAATAATACAATACTTGCTTTTCAATGCTAAACTGCTTAAACAGATGAATTTTAATCAAGATAACGAAAGAACACCTGTAGAATGTCATTGTTCTACCACAGATCTAGATTCGTGTAGGCTTACGCTGTCATACGCAGCTCATTGTCTACGCAGTAGGCCTACCAAACGCTTATCAGCAATACAGACTAAACCGACGTGTATCAACAGCACATTTGAGTGATAGTGTTCCCATTAAGTAAACAGCTGATAGCGAAATAAAGCCAGTTTATAGCATGTTGACCATAAACAAAGCGAGTTGCGAAATTTGGTCGTTGAGGGGAGGCGTTTGAGACTTCTGTTCTCTGGGCCAGCTTAATGAGAGCGGTGCCCATTACCTTCCTCGGTTCTAAACAAAGCCAGGTACCCCTTCACAGCTGGGTGGACTGGGGTGGAGGTGTTGTGTGCTTGTGTCATTATTTTTTCTTCGAGCTGCTTCCATCTGGCAAAAGGCTCAGAACTATGAAGACCCGTACCTGCCGCTTTAAGAACAGTTTTTTTCCACAAGCAGTGACAAACATCAACTCCTTGTCTGGCACCCGATGATACCGGACTATCTCAGTGACTTATGCAAGAGAGAGAGAGAGAGAGAGAGAGAGAGGGAGAGAGAGGTGGGGGAAAAAGTGAGAGTGAAAGAAAGACAGAGAAAGAAAGAGAGGAAGAGAGAGAGAGAGAGAGAGAGAGAGAGAGAGAGAGAGAGAGAGAGAGAGTATAGAGGAAGTGACAGAGAGAGAATTTATAGATGTATGTAGAGTGCTTGTGTAAGATAAGAGAAGAGAATTGAGAGAGCGAGAGATAACGGAGAAGAGCGCGCACGTGTGTGTGGATGTGTGTGTCTATTTGATTTGATCATTCTGTTTCTACTAAATTCCAGTCAGTATTATTCCTAGTCTTGTACGAGTGTGTCCGCAAGTGGATGGTTGCGCGAAGATGTGGTTGGCTTTGTTATTGTGTTTAGTATAAATATCAAAGTGTATTCCTCGTGCTTGTCACCTGGCGAAATAAAGTTCTGTTATCTGTGTTCGATAGTTTGCCTTCCAAGCTTGGTCATCCATCCAAGTACTAAACCATCCCGACGTTGCTTCACGAAACTTTGTCTAGCGTGTGCTCAAACCACTGTGCCATTTCACCATCCTAGTGTAGTGTGTTGACCATAAACACAGTGGATAGCGAAATTGCACCAGTTTAGTACGTTGACCTTAAACTAAGTAGATAGCGAAATTAAACCAGGGTAGTATATTGACAGTAAACAACAGTGAATAGACAAGACAAGACAAGGTTATTGCTTTAGGTCCAGCGGACTCTTCCGAGCCAAATCAGGACCAGAGAGACGTTATCTTAAAATATTATAAAATGATTCAAGTCTTAAAAAACAAGCCTGTTACTCTTAAATACACAAACAAACTTTCACATGACGCCTCTTTAAGAGACTTCTTTAAAACTGATGTATTAAAAATATATTCTCTTTCTTCAATCAAATCACTAAATTCAGTCCTAATAAAATCCAAACTAAACAAAACATGTCGATACAATTTATATGCGATAGAACAAACCAACATCATGTAAAAATTGAAACAGATGTTGACCATTACATACTTTAGAAATCTCTTTGAAAGGTATGGAACCAAAATATGTTTCCCTTTCCTCAATCAAATCAGCACACTCAGACATGAAATGTCGAACGGAAAAGGATTGATCACATGCAAAGCACCATGGTGGTTCTTCTCCTTTTAAAAGGAAACTGTGGGTGACATAAGTATGCCCAATATGAAGGCGAGATAACACTGTTTCTTCTTTGCGAGTGGATGCAAAGTTAGGCAAAGAAGTGGACAAATCGGGAAGAATTTGAAATAATTTGTTGTTGACATGGTTAGACCAGTCAGTCTGCCACAGTCGTTTACAATAAGAACCAGTCATACAACGTAGGTCAGAGTAGGGCACAAACTGGAAAATCTCTGGAGGGAAATCGAGATGTAGAGCATCTTTAGCCGCCCTGTCTACTGCAATATTGCCGCGGATGCCCATGTGACCAGGGACCCACATAAAAACTATCTTTTTACCCTCAGAAACAAGTTGTGTATGGAGGTCATGGATCTCTGCCAGAAAAGGGTGTGATATCTTTCTCGTAGAAAGAGCCTGAAGTGCTGACAATGAATCAGACATGATTAAAAATGAGGTTCTTTTGGATTGATAAACTTGTTTCAGAGCTAAATGAATTGCCTTGAGCTCAGCTGTATAAACAGAACAAAAATCAGGTAAACGCTGCTGCAAAGGCTGGTCTAAGTGTCTCCCAGAGACCGATGCAGCAGCAACTGAATCTCCTTTCTTTGACCCGTCTGTAAAAAGTTGTTCATATCCTGGGTATAAAGCACACTGTTCTAAATAAAGTTGGTTATATACGGTTTCAGAGGTATTGTTTTTAAGGAAAGCGGACAACTGCCAATTAATGTTTGGGATACATAATTTCCATGGGGGAGCTTCAGTCCGAAGTTCATCGTCGTTGATGGAAGCAACATCAATGCCTGCTTTTACCAAATGAGCTTGCATTCTGATGCCAAACGGAGGAATTGTGTTAGGTTTGGCTTCAAATTTCTGAACAAAATCTGGGTTGAAAACACAGTCATAAGCAGGGTTCATAGGATCAGTTTTTAATTTTAAATAGTAATTCATTGACAATTTTGTACGTCTCAGCTCCAGCGGGGGTTCGTTAGCTTCCACGTAAAGGCTTTCACAAGGGGAAGTGCGAAACGCACCCAAAGCAATGCGTAGTGCCTGATGGGCAACTGGATCTAGCATCTTAAGATAAGATTTTCTAGCAGAACCATAAACAATGCAACCATAGTCTAACTTGGATCTAATTAAAGAACGATATAACAGCAATAAAGTTTTCTTGTCAGCACCCCAGTCTGTACCACTGATAACCTTGAGCAAATTGCAGGCCTGTTGACATTTAGTTTTCAAAATTTTCAGATGAGGAATGAAAGATAGCTTTTGATCAAAAATAACACCCAAAAATTTGACTTGTTGGACCGCCTTTATTGGAGTTTTATTGAGGAGAATAGTAGGGTCTTGAATAATTCCCCGGTGCTGGGAAAAGTGAATACATTCAGTTTTTGCTTCAGAAAATTTAAAACCATTTTGTAAAACCCAGTCTTCAACGGCCTTGACACATAACTGTAGCTGACGTTCTGCAGATGCCAAAGTTTTACCTTTGGCTACCAATGCAAAATCGTCGACAAATAAAGAATTGTCAATTCCCCGTTTAACGGAACGAACAATGTTATTTATTTTAATATTAAACAGCAAGGGAGACAAGATGCTACCCTGAGGCACTCCCATCTCCTGTTCTCTCGTATCTGACAAAGATCCCCCAACCTTAACCTGAAAAATTCTGTCTGTTAGAAAATTGGATATAAACAGAGGTAAATGTCCCTTCAAACCCATTTCTTGTAAATCTGAAAGAATGCCATATTTCCATGTGGTATCATAGGCTTTTTCCAAATCAAACATGATGGCAACGACATGGTCACCCTGGACGAACGCATTACGGATAAAAGTTTCCAGTCGCACCAGGTGGTCAACAGTACTTCGACCACTGAGTGTTGGATAAGATATTATTGGTTTCGAGATACCACAGTAAACGAGAATAAACCATTCTTTCCATAAGCAAGACGTTAAGGCTATTGGTCTATAGTTTGTCGGGTTAGTATGGTCTTTGCCAGGTTTAGGGATGGGTACAATAATGGCCTTTCTCCAGGAGGGAGGAAAGGTGCCAGTGATCCAGAGCTGATTGAAGATGTCCAGCAGTTGAGACCGTGAGTACCTTGTTAAATGTCTGAGAAATTGATAATGTACATCATCCGGTCCAACTGCTGAATCTGCACTTTTGTTAATTGCATCATCAAGTTCGACTAATGAAAACGGAATGTTGTAATCTTCAGAATTATCGGAGGTAAAATGTAACTGTTGTTTTTCTTTACGGGTTTTAACTGTTTGAAAAGGGACAGAATAATGTTCAGAGGAAGAATTTGCAGCAAAAGAAGAAGCCAAAAGATCAGCTACTAATTTTTTATCTCCGATTATGTCACCCTGCACAGTAAGGCATGGGCTCACCTGTTTGTTACTTTTATTTTTAAGTTTGCGGACTACTTTCCACACCTTCGACAGTTTCGCTTTCGAGTTAAGCGTGGAGCAGAAACCTCTCCACGATTCTCTTCTCTTTCGTTTGAAGAGCTGTCGGCAGTGCGCTCGCAAACGTTGGTGGTTTTGTTTATTTTCAGTGCTTGGGTGTAAAAACATAGTTCTTAAAGCTTTTTTACGAGCTTGCTGAAGTTTTCGACATTCATCGTCAAACCAGGGTTTTTTAAGTGTGTGAGGGTTTGACGACGTTTGCGGAATGGACTCCTTGGCACTGTTTATAACTATGTCAGTATAAAGCTGTATTGGATCTATGGCGTTCGAAAATTCCTGGTTCTTAGCAAGTAGCTGGGCCTCAGACAGGTTAGAAAACAGACTCCAGTTAGCTTGTTTCAGTTTCCACCTGCCATGAGTTTGCTCAAGGTTATCTGAATCATGTTTTAATAAAACCGGGAAATGGTCGCTGCCATGGAGATCTTCTAAAACTGTCCATTTAAAATCCAAAAGTAAGGAGGGATCACAGATCGATATATCAATGTGGGACAAAGAAGCAGTTCTAGAACAGGAAAAAGTTGGAGCACCCTCGTTCAAAGTTACTAGGTTTAACGAGTCTAAAATGTCTACAATTATTTTACCCTGAGAATCGGTACGATCACTACCCCACAGGGGAGAGCGTCCATTAAAATCTCCCAACAACAAAAAAGGGGGAGGTAACTGTTGAATCAAATTCTCAAGGTCATTTTTGTTTACATTTATGGATGGTGTCAAATATAGAGAACAAACTGTGAGGGATTTAAAAAGAGATACTCTAGCTGCAACTGCTGGTAAACTTGTATTAAGTAAAATTGGATTAAATGGGACATTTCTATGAATAAAGAGTGAAACACCTCTAGAGGATAAACAATCTAGAGAGGAATAACCAGAAATATCTATAGGATGTTTTTCTGACAGGAGAGTTTCCTGAAGGGCCAATACTTCAGGTCGATGCTCTGTCAGCAGACAGCAGAGCTCCTCATAATTTGCCCTTATCCCTCGGATGTTCCATTGTAAAATGGACATAAAAATTAAGTAAAAGAATGCTAAAATTTTCATCTCCAAGAGCACAATTACGTCTCTTAATCTTTTGGACCCTCGTCCATCTCTTCATGTTCCATCAACCCCCCGAAACGGTTCTCCGTTTCGAGAGGCTGTTGGGGCTTGGAAGAAAGGGGTCCGGGCCTTTGATTTTTGGCCAAAGCCCCGGAACCCGAACTGCCAGCGGACTTCCTCCCCTTCTCCCCAGCACCAGATTTCATATCTTCCCTCTCCCCTTCACCCCTGCCAATCTTTCCCTCTCCTCCTCTGACGCTCTTCTGCTGAGCGACTAGCATCTTTGCCGCCCCAGCAACTACCCGGTCGCTAAAACCGGTCGTTGCTGGTGCGGTGGCATGAGGCCTAGCCTCCTTTGAAGTAGGTGTGACGGCTTTTGTCACGGCCGTCGGCGTGTTGTGGGTGACGGGTGGGGACGTGCCCGTCGGCACGTTCTCCAGTGGATTCTGTGGGGCTGGAGAAACCCCCTTCTGGGCAAACAACACGAGCATCTTTTCTAAAGCATCCATCCGTTTGCACAACGTTTCCAAAATCTGTGTTATTTTACTCATGGCAGTGTCCACTGTCGGGTGTGCGCTAGGTTCCACATGAGATGTGGAACCCGCCACAGCCGCAAAGGACCTCTCTTTAAGCACCGGCCTACTTGCAAGAACTTTTTTCCTGGCGTCGCCAAAGGAGCAACTCTCAGTGGCCCGCACCTTTTGGATTTCCAGCTCCAACTGCCACTGAGGACAGTCTTTGGAGCTGGAAGAATGATTCCCGGCGCAATTCACACAGCAAATCGGATTGGTACATTCGTTTTCATGTTTCTCTTTACCACAATCTCGACATATTTCTTTGCTTTTACAGGTCTTGCTACCGTGACCAAATCTTTGGCACCGGTAGCATCGCAACGGTGATGGTACAAACGGCGTCACCTTCACCCTAAGGTACCCCACCTTGAGTGACTCCGGCAATTTGGCCATAGCGAAGGTCACAAAAAGTGTGTTGGTGGGGATACGTTGGGATCCCTTGGTGACGAAGACCCGCTGGACTGCTGTGACCCCCTGGCTGGAGAGCTCACCACGGATTTCCAATTCTGACATGTCGATCAAATCCTGACATCGGATGACTCCCTTGGAGGAATTTAACCGTCCATGCACAGAAACTTTGATTTGTCTATCAACGAAGACAGTCGAATCCCTCTTCAGAAGACTATCCGATGCCCTTTTGGTTGAGCACTCCACCAGGTAGGCCCCAGATCTCAGTTTTTTCACATCTTTGAACCCGATTGTGCAAACGGATTGAAAACCCTTCTGTATTGCGAACGGAGACAGCTTGCCTAGTGGCATAGCCGGATCCGCCCCCTCTACAACCAAAAAACGAGGCCAGGCCCCTTCTACCCCCGATGCACAAGCTTTCTGTCTCGTGTCCATGTCACTGTCCGTGTCCGAGTCCGGTCCGTCATCACGCAGTCGTCGTTTATTTGTGGAAGCCATGTTATTAATTTATGAATTCATCCCCCCTGCTCCCCACCCACCACGGAGTCCAACAAGGGGATGCGTCCAAGCGGAAAATCCAGCAAGGGAGCGCACCAGGGCTACAGGGGGGATATACACCCAGACAATCCCGCACTGCCACTACGGTTTTGTTCAAGTTTGACCCATGAGCCGCAGCCTTCTAGCAGAGCTAGGGCAATACACGACCAGCCGCTTGACTGACGCGGGCCACGCCAGCCTCCCGTCTAGGAGAAGTCCGGGCCAAAGAGGTGTGTTAGTGTGAGGGACCGCAGTCCCTCAGTGACCTCAACCTCCAGGATCCCATTCTCCCCCGACACGGGTTGCCCTGCACGGCAAACGCAGGGGGCCAAGAGAAGGCCACAGAGAAAAAGAAGGGTGGAAAAAGAAGGAATGATGGGGAAAAAGAAGACAGGGAAAGTCCGGTAAGGCAGAAGAAAGGGAGTCAAAACTGCATAGTATATTGGGAGAATTTAAGGGTGAAGAGAATATAGATGAAAGGACCAATAAGACAGAAACAAGACAAAAGAGAAGAAAAAGGAGTAGGCAACTTTGTCACCCAGCCAGAGAGAGGCATGGGGTCCACCCCCGGCGCGCGGAGCCGAGCCCGTGGGGGCAACAACAGTGAATCAAACTCGACGTAATATTGTAACCATGCGCGCGCTAGTTCTAGCGAACAATGTGTTTATTTTCCTGTTAGTTTGAGAGGCAAAGGGCATAGTCATGTTGGCACAGAATGGTTCAAACTCTGATACTTTTGAACCAATGAGGTTGGGCATGTATTTACAATGCTCCCCCGTGTAATGACAAAAGTAAAGCAAGCCCCGGTCGCCCAGAATTGGGCTCTGTGATCTAGGCAGTCAGGTGACACAGGAAGTGGACGCATCGGGCCGCTCGAGTTCGATCCTGTATCGCTCAGCGCCTAGAATAGTTCTCGAGTTGGAAAAGCTCTAAATAGCCTCACAATCTAAAGATAATGCTCCGACTTTGTAAACTCTCGTTAAAGATGCACCATAATATGTTTATGAGAACTTACACACATTATTTATGACTGTGTCATAAAATCATTTGTATGTAAGCTTACATTGAACTAAAATGGGAACAAGAAAATGAAGGAATATCTGAATGGGGATAAGAAAATATAGGAATATCTTCTTGTCCTGCACGTAAATGTCATTTTCGATCAATAAATGGACTTACCTTACTTTGCCATTACTGGGCAGAATAATGGAGAATTACCATTGCCTGTCCCACTTTACCTGTTTGTCTGCCCTCAGTACTGCTGTTCCATTGACAATTCAGCAGTAGACCAGTTTTATATCGAAGGGAGATAACTAAAGTTGTTAAGTTTCCGTCTTTTAAAAACAATTATCTGTTAGCCATTTTTTCTACTTTTAATTGCAGGATCAAGGTAAGTTTATTTACTTCGATTTTTGAAACAGTTGAAACGGACCCATTAAAAGGACCACTAAAATAGTCACAGAACAAGAGTACAGTTCACAGCCGGCCATATTAGAAGAGTTGATGTTTATGTGCGAGTGTAAGCATAAATGTTGGTAGCCTGTTTAGTCAAATTAGGAATCTGGTCCACAAGAACATGTATTAAGTGTAAACATTAACATGGTAATTAGGGATAACAACATACAGACAGTTACGTTTACTCATATAAAAATGTGACAAAGGAAGCTTTTCAATGTATGTTGTTATTAGAAAGTCGGTTTTGAAACAGACTGAAGAAGTAAACAATTCGTTCTCGTGTCTCGATTCGCTCTTATGTTTTCTGAGTTAGGCCTATGCGGCTTTGAGATTTATTTGCACTTTTTTTCTGGTTGATAAAATGTAATTCATGGGACTCATTCTATTCACCCCTATTTTGCAGCTGTGTCTGTAGCGTAACTGCGCTTTATTTATTGGAACAGATACTTTGGTTTTGAAGCTGAGCCCATTGCGCGAAGTTCGAGAGGAGAAAGCTAACAATGAGTTCTCTGAAAGAAGTGTGCGAAGGTCTGCCCTTGTACCCTCTTCCACCTCCCCAGCCCCTGGAGGATGATGTCCCCCACGCGCCAGTAAGAACGCCAGACCTAACTCTGGATGAACAGAGGGTAAGGACATCATCATCATCATCATCATCATCATCATCATCATCATCATCATCATCATCATCATCATCATCATCATCATCATCATCATCATCAACATCATCATCATCATCATCATCATCATCATCATCGTCGTCGTCGTCGTCGTCATCGCCGTCGTCGTAATCATATTATTGTTGCTTAAGTGAGTGTTACAATGTTTAATGAAGACTATTTCCAGATCCTTGTTGCCTTGTTCACAGCTTGCGCTGCAGAATGCTTTGCGTTATTTCCCGCCACAGACGCACGCCATTTTGGCTCCTGAGTTTGCCCAGGAACTGCGGACCATGGGTCACATATACATGTACCGCTTCCGACCTCACATTGAAATGAGGTAAACATGCACGTTGAACTTTGAATAGCCCTATTTTCGATGATTATTATTGTTGTTGTTGTTATTGTTGTTGCAGACACGGAGTTTTAGTCAGGGGAAATAATCACCCACGTAACGTTATTATCACTTTGATTATTTTTGTTTTTTTTTCTCATAGGCCTATTTTAAATATATTGCGCGTCAATCAGCCAAAACTACAAGCGATAAACCCGCACACTAAGCCTCTATTTTATGTAGGCCTACGACCGGGGATGGCTTTGTTGTCCAGGATGTTTGACAATGTCCTTTTATGCAGCACGCTGGCGTCTTTGGGCGGTCTCTAGTGTTTGAGTTAAAATCCTGATCATTGCGGCCAGCGTCTTGAGGAACTCTTTGGGCTGATAATCGTGCAGTAGATCTACATTACTTGACTTTGTTTACTTCTTTCAGGGCATATCCTATCAGCGAATACCCAGCCCGCAGCAGTCAGGCGGCCGCCATCATGCACATGATCATGAACAACCTTGACCCCCAGGTGGCGCAGTTCCCGCACGAGCTGGTCACCTATGGCGGCAATGGACAGGTCTTCTCCAACTGGGCCCAGGTAAGGAGGGTACACCTCTTCATCTCACTTGAGGTTTAGAGTGCCATAGGCCTACATTTTCCGGCGAAGAGTAAACTTCAGCCTTCTATAGTGCACATATCCACCTAGCGATCCTATGTACTGTCATAAGGCGTAGCTGAGACTAGACGATGCCTTCTCACAACTGGAAGGCTTGTTCTAGTCTCAACTACGCTGTATGATGATCTGTATACCCATGGTCGTAGACAAAGCTCGTACTTTTGGACAGTTCGAAATGACACAGAAGGACCCAGAGCCTAAGCATGCAATCAAAATAATACTAAGAACTATAACGAAAGCTATATTGCAATAATGAGGAGACACAGTCACTGTTAGACTACCTCAGTAATACTAACGTATCCCAATGTGTTTGATGTTTTCCATCATAATTATGTTCATGGGACATAAGCGGCACCCAATTTTCCTTGCTATACTTTCAGGACAAAGAAATATCGATATCTGTGTCTATATCGAGTCCTCATTTAGCTTGAAATCAAAAAGTGTTTGCCCTGGCAACTATACTCTTTTCACGCAATACGGTTAGCAGAGATACGAAAAATGAACTTTAGGCAAAATATTTGGATTTGGGGTTTGGGATTTTCTATTCGTCACCCATCAAAGATCATAGGCCACAAAAGAAAAGTCTGTTTACCGTTACATAGGAAAAACAAATGGGGTCGGTAGGTCGGGTTTTTTTAAAACCGTTGTTTTTTTTTAAAACTTTGGGTGCGATTTTTTGGGCGTTTTTCAATTTATTTTTCAAGACGACCCCCCCCCCCCCCCCAAAAAAAAAAAAAAAAAAAGTATAGGGTCGGACAAGAAACTGTAAACAGACTTTTTTTTTGGGGGGGGGGGGTGGGGGGGTGTGGGGGAGGGGAGGGGTAAAGCGGGGGCCTTATTGTAGGCCTATATGACATGAACACTAGTCAAAAGTCTGTGATAGCATTATGAGATGTTTCTGCGGTCGTTGTCGAAGTTCCTGCTGGTGATGAAGTACCTGAGTGAGATGACGGAGGAGCAGACGTTGGTGTTGTATTCAGGACACCCCATGGGACTCTTCCCCAGCTCAACTACCGCGCCACGCCTCGTCATCACCAACGGCATGGTTAGTTGTTGTTGATATTGTTGTTAATTTTTGTTGTTGTAGTTGGTGTTGTTGGCGGTGGTGGTGTTGGTGGTGGTATTGGTCGTTGTAAGATGGTGATAGTTTCTGGTACATGTATTGTTGTTGTTGTTGTATTTGTTGTTATTGTTGCAGCAGTGGTGGTAGTAGTAGTTGCTGACGTAGGTGTTGTTATAGCCTAGTTGTTTTGTTGTTGTTGTGTTGGTGTTTTTGTGGATGTGGTTGATGATGGTGAGGACGATAATAACATAATAACGATGAAGATAATGAAAATTATGTTGATGATGATTGATGATGGTGATTGTGATGATGATGATGATGGTGATTGTGATGATGATGATGATGATGATGATGATGATGATGATGATGATGATGATGATGATGATGATGATGATGATGATGATGATGATGATGGGCATGGGCACGGTGATGATAGTGGTGGTGGTAGGCTAAGTGCATATCTGTATTGTTGATTTTAATCTTTTTTCATGTGCTTTGTGTACATGAGGTTGATAATATTTGGAAAGACTTTAAAATAGTCTGGAGTCAAAACCATCCAGATGTCGGCCGGTCTGCTTGTCTGCCTGTATACCAGTCGGTCAGTCTGTTGCACGCCATATCTTAGGGACCGATGAACGCATTTGATATATTGTTAGTCCCTTGTGTGTATAATTGCAGGTGGTTCCGAATTATTCTCAGCGGGATTTGTACGAAAAACTCTTCGCTTTGGGTGCTTCCATGTACGTAATCTCCATCTTTCCTGCTTTCTCGTTGAATGTGTTCTACATATAACATATAGGCCGGCCTAATGAATGTGTATGTATATTAAAGTCTGAACAAAATAGTGGATTCAAAATGTATATTATTTATTATCACCATGCTGTTTTACAGAAGCTCACAAAGGCACGTCATCTTGAACGCAGACATTGATTGCTTGGTTATTTTGAGTAAAGCATTACTTTCTAAACTAATGGGTTTGTTATCGGACAATTGTGTTGCCGCATGACAAAACCCGGCTAAAGACGCCAGGATTGATTCGCTGCTACAGCCGTAAAACACTAAAAATAGGCTACCCCATCAATTTTAAGATTGTTGCCTCTTTGTCTTTATTTAAGACTTTTCTTTAATATCCCAAACGGATTTTGTTCAAAAATTACTAAAACGTTGTTTATTTTGTTGATTTTGATAAGGGTGTTGATCACACCTTGCTAAAACAATGGCACTAATTGACCTCCGATACCCCAACTTTTCTTGTCCGACTATGAAGGGAAATCCCCAATGTGGATTGATATATAACGTCTGGAGAGTGAAAAGTCCCTATTGGTACTACGTTTTGGTACATAAAAGTGGGTGGCGTATGAATTGTTCATGAAATTCCTTGTTCCGAAGCTTGCTTGTGACACAAGTTGTGTTCGAATGTGTCTCTAGCCGGATCGTGAAAAACTGAAGTGTTTCCTATAGATTTTCGACGATTTTTAGTTCAAAGTGAATTTTTTAATGTAGATAAACTCATCATACATCTATTTCAAGTGTTTTCTTGCAATATTTATGTTGCATTTGTTAGAAACAATTTGTCAAAGTAAGTGACCGATTCTTTTTGGAAACCGGAAGTGATGGCTTCGTCTCCAGCGTCAGTAGATGTGTCGTCTGCTAGAGTAGCTAGGGCCTTGAATCGACCCGGTTTTGCTTCTGAAGAGCTCCAAGACCTGCTTTCAGACTATTTTTATGATGGTGCCAGTGGGAACTGTGATGAGGATTATGATTCTGACGAACAGAAGCTTGATCCCGTTATTAAACGATACTGTTTGTTTTCATTCAATGATTCATGTTTCGTAGGCCTCTTCGCAATTGGCGTGTCTTTAATCCGTCATTCTACTTGCATAGATTTAGGTAAAGGTTGAAAAGGCGATATCAGTGAAAGAATTACAGTAGGAGTGTGGAAAATATTTCAGTAGTATATTTTGTTGGGTGGAGGTGGGGTGGGGTGGTTGAAAAGGTAAGTAGTCTGGCCTGCATTCAATATTACTAGCATGACAAGTTGACTATGTTCTCAGTATTTATTATTGTTGGTTTGTCTGTTTTAGGAAATGAACATGAGGACTATTTACCAAATTACTAGTAATTAGTATTTGCTTTGATATTTTGTGTTTATATAAACTTTATAGAACAAAATGACATGTTATTTTGATTTACACCTGTGATGCGACAGATTTATTCGACGTGCGGAAGGGAGTGGAGAATCGGGGAATTATTAAAGCTTGATTATTAGGACTGAAAACTACCTAATGAAACTTTTGTTTTAGGTTTGTAATCTTTGTTTGACTATTTGAACTGAGCTGATGTAGCTGCTTGCAATTAAACAAAAGATTACTTGACGGACGAGGGATTTAAGAGGGGGGGGGGGGAGGGAGGGGGCATTATGATAGGGTTTATTTTAGAAAAATGATTAATTCAGGCCATGTTCTTGATATATTATTATGTGTTTGAGTTATTATAGACTTGCTAAACACTTGTTTTATTTCTAATATGTTTAAAAACACTATGCATTATGGATGGGTACAGAATAAAATTGTGCGTACTGTTTTAATTTGTTTATGTTCAGTATTGTGTGAATGGTGTATAATGTGAATTTTCTCATCTTATCTCAACTCACTGCCATATTGCTGTCATCTTCCTGATTGTTTTGATACCAAATACATGCATGGGAAAATTCTGGTTGTGAAGTAATGATCATTTTACAATTCAAAACTTTGAAGGCAATTTCTGGAAATTAGCCCCCGAGAAAATAAAATATTTAAAAAAATCATAAAACATCAACCAATAAAGATAAAACAATTCTGTTTTTTGCATTTTGAAGATTATTTTTAGTACTTTGTTAATAAATAAATAAGTAATTTTTTATATTTTGACACTTTAGCCTGGTTTTCTCATGCTGCAACACAATTTATTAGTTGATTGTTTTGCTTTTGATTTGTCTGTGAAATTGAATAGGAATGTTTCTGGTATAATTTTTCATTGTTTGAATTGTTGCACTGTTGATATTAATTTTTTTGTTGACATTTTTTAAAAGTGATCCAACATTACAATGTGTTTAGACTTTAAGACCCAAAGCTTTCTTTCTTTTTTTCTCTTTCTTTCTTTTTTTTTCTTCTTTTTAAATTTTAAACTTTCCCTCCTCCAAACTGATTGTTTTAGATTGCTCTAGGCATTTATTTACCTTCTAATCGACAGCTACTATATTGTGTAAAGTTTACTCTTGGGTGCATGTATCTGTTTCTCGTTAGTTAGTTCATTCATTTATTTCTTTATTGTTTTTTTTTTGTTTTTTTTGTTGTTGCTTTTTTGATGTTATTTTTTTTTTCATTGTTGAGAAGATTAATTCATGTGCTTCTGTTTTTATTGTTTTGTACTTGTTTTTGTTCGCCAGACATTTCATTGTTGTCATTTATCAAAAGGGTAGCACTTATTTGAGCTTTGCTTTTGTGTGTCCTCTATGTTCTCCATGCTTGGTTTGCTTGTCTCGTCAATAATAAAATTCTGTTTAAACCAAGACCCAGTGCAGCCAGTGGGCGCCTCGTACGATTTGATTTAGATCCTGTATCGGCCAGCGCCTTGAGCAGCTCTTAAGCTGGAAAAGCGCTATATAACAACGATAAAATAAATTGAAAGAATTATAAATAACTAAATAAATAACCGAAAGGAAATGAATTTTTTAAATTTTATTTTAACTCATTATATTATTAATTTATAACTAGATGGTTTTGTGGGTTTATTGATTTTGGTTTTTACCAAATATTGATATGTATTGGTTGAGTGGTTGATTGGTTTTTGGTGTACTAGGTACGGTCAGATGACGGCAGGCAGTTTTTGCTACATAGGACCCCAGGGTATTGTACATGGAACTACGGTATGCATGTGTTAAATAGTGACTCTTACTCTTACTCTTACATGTAGCAGTAAACTGTTAGCTATGTGTTTTATTGTTAGAGGTTTCAAGTTCACTGTAAGTTAGGAACATACTATTACTTCACGTGTCTTGTACAACTGTTTTAAGCGTAACGTAAACGGAGACGAATAATCCACAGGTTAATGCACGAAGCTCGAATGCTAGCATGTCGTTTGGCATAAAGAAAGGGGGCTAGATACGAACCATCTAGGATATAATCAGATTAATAGATGTGATTTTCTAAGGTTCAAGGAAAGAAAGTTCTGAGTGGACGCCTCAGGCGGCTTGAGTCAGATCCTGTATCTGCCAGTGCCTTCAGCAGCTCTGGAGCTGGAAAAGCGCGCTATATAAGAAAAAATAAATAAAATAAAATATGTAATTAATTATTTAAAATCATAGAGGCGTTTACGTTACTTTTTTGTTATTTAAAAATTTTATTATTATTATTATTTTTTTTTTATTAGCTAAGGCTACAGAAAGCACGAGTACTGTGCGAAGGTTTCGTTGAACGGTTGTGGATTAAGTGTTTGTATGTCTACTTCCCATGTAGCTGACGGTGCTGAACGCTGCCAGAAAGCACCTCCACACCAGCGATCTCACAGGAAAGGTGAGAGGGGATCTTTGTTTAAATGGTAGCGACGTTGTTGTTGATGCTGCTGATGGTGTAGATAGATGATGGCGGTGATAGTAGTGGTGCTGATAATGATAATGATGTCGTTGTGAGCCCTGCTGCTGGTGAGGAGGAGGAGGAGGAGGACAACCATGATGAAATTGATAGTAATATGGACGATGATGATTAAGATGATGAAGAGGATGCTGTTGATGATGATGACGATGATGATGACGGTGATGATGAATCTGCATGTATGTTTGTGACAAAAAATACATGACGTCATTTCATTGATGACGTTGTGGCAGGTATTTGTGACGTCAGGGCTTGGAGGGATGAGCGGGGCGCAGGCCAAAGCGGCGGTCATCTGTGGCTGTGTCGGCGTGGTAGCTGAGGTCAGTCGACAACACTTTAACACATTACACTACTGTTACGTTGAAACGCGCATGATGGTGCGTGTGAAATGCGCACGATATTATGTGTGAAGCGCGCGCGATAGATCTGTTCGTTTTATTTTGCAAAGCATGCAATAATAAAGTATATTTACCTTTGATTTGAGTTTGCATTGTTGTTAGAAGAAGCTTTGTATAACGTTGGTGTTTTTAGTTGCTCGATATTATTTGAGAATTTTCGAGAATTGGTTGTTTACTATCGATCGAAGCGTATGGATAGTTCGAGTGGTTACCATGGAAGCGTTACCATGACAGTGATGATGAAATTAATTTTGATTGGTTGTGGTGTTTCATGTAGGATATTCTCGTTTGTTCCCGAGTATGTAGAGACTATATAAGTGCCGCACTATTTCAAAATAAGGTTGTTGTTGATAGAGTGTTGAAAGTAAAAGTTGAGAGTGGAAAAAGCGATTGTATGCAGTTGTTGATGTGTGCTGAATAAAAGTGGAAAACTTCATACGAAGACTCAGTGACTTGTATGCTGATTGAACGGGTTACGTGGATAATCGAATCCGAGATTACACTCATCAGGAGCATTCACGCATTGGGGCTGAATCTACTACTGATTGAAAACACCACCATCAAACGGAGTGTAACAACTACCTCGTGATCAGTACTGGAGACCGGGATTTGACAATGCTGTCGGGGTTAATGACAATGTGTGGATCTGGAGTGAGCAGACACCAACTATTGTAATGCTCAACCGCTGTGCCGTATTTCGGCTCTCTGGCATCTCTGTCGGTGTACCCGTGTTGTAGGTGAGCCTGGAGGCCCTGCAGAAACGCTACAACCAGGGCTGGCTGCTAGAAATGACGGACGACCTTGACACGCTGGTTGCTAAGATTCGCCATGCCCGCAAAGAAGGTCGCGCCACTAGCATTGGGTACCACGGCAACGTCGTTCACGTTTGGTCAGTGGGCTGGTAGAGATATCAGTGAAACAATGATGATGATGATAACGATGATGATGATGATAATGATGATGATTAGTAATGACGACAATGATGATAATAATGACGATGATAATAATGACAATGACGACTATAATGGTGAAAATGATGATCGGAATGATGATGATAATGACAACTATATTGATGATGATATTGACGACGACGACGACGATGATAATGATGATGATGATGATGACGACGATAATGACGACGATAATGATGATGTGGTGATTGTGGTGAGATAGAATGTGCGCGTTATAAGTTTTCTTCTTCTTCTTCTTCTTCTTCTTCTTTCTTCTTCTTCTTCTTCTTCTTCTTCTTCTTCTTCTAATAATAATAATAATAATAATACTAATAATAATAATAATAATAATAATAATAATAATAATAATAATAATAATAATAATAATAATAATAATAATAATAATTATTATTATTATTATTATTATTATTATTACGTCGATAATGATAATAATGACGACGATATAAGGATGTGACATCAACAACGATGTAAACAATGGCGACGACGATGATGATGATGATGACGTGGAGATCATAGACGGGACCCACCCTCTCGTTTCTTTTGAAGCGCAATGTGCACGAACTTTATCCGTCAGTACCTGCGCTATACAAGACTAAGTCATCCTCATTGGGATGATACATAACAATTTTGATGATTGTAACGACGATAGCATTGTGATGATTTGAATCAGAATAAAGGAGATAATGAGGGCAGTTATAAGCTTACCGATGATGATGATGATGATGATGATGATGATGATGATGATGATGATGATGATGATGATGATGATGATGATGATGATGACAGGGAAAAACTGGTAGAGGAGTACGACAAGTCGGGGGATTTGCTGGCAGACCTGGGGTCAGACCAAACATCGTGCCACAACCCCTACCTGGGAGGTTACTACCCAGTACAGGTAACCACAAATACATCTTGGCAATCACAAATACATCTTGGCAACCACAAATACATCACATTAAATGTCAAATTTCTTGCAACATAAAAAAAGCTATTTTAATTTAAATATATCAGTGAAACGATGATGATGATGATGATGATGATGATGATGATGATGATGATGATGATGATGATGATGATGATAATGATGGTGTGTGTGTTGTGTTGTGTGTTTGTGGTGCGTGTGTGTGTGGTTTGTTTGTTTTTGGTAACTCAATCAATCCAGAAGTTTGTGTGCCTAATCATAGCAACCAGTAGCTGCCTTTCTAGCGCTAAAAAAAATAAAATAATAATAGTAAAGTAAATAAAAAATATAAATAAAGAAATAAATTTTAAAAATCATGTAGTAGATCGTAGAGCGTATTAGTGTACAGTTAAACAGAGGAAAATCACTATGTGGCAGAACAGAAGTGGAACAATTCAGACTTTTAGCGGTGTTAGATTTGAGCAACGAAAGGCCACTTTTGTAATTGTTTTATGTAATAACAATCCGAATTTTACGGCAAACTCGTTTTCGCCAAAAGTAAACAAACACTTCCAATTGGTGGGTAACTTGAGTAACTTGTGACAGGAAATAATCCAGTCAGTTAGTTCCACCATTTTGTAGCGCCGTCTTAGTCGACTAGTACATTTTGGACGGGAGATAACGCTGTCCAAGTTGGACAATTAGGTATCCAGCGCTGCACTAAACCATGTCGACCATGCTAACGAGTGAATGTTTGTTATTGCTTTTCTTTACACAACTGAACGACAATCGGTGTGCGTCAAGGATGCCTACTCTCTCCAAAACTCTTCAACATCTTCCTAGAGCGCATCATGTCAGATGCCCTTTGCTGATCACGAAGGCACAGTCAGCATAGGGGGTAGAGCAATCTCCAACCTTCCTTTTGCGGATGGCATTGATGGATTGGCTGGAGAGGAACAAGAACTTAAACAGCTGATACAGAGGCTTGACACCACCAGTCCTCCAGAACCTATGCAATGGAATTAAGTGCAGAGAAGACCAAAATGATGACCAACAACACCAATGGCATCAACAAGGACATCAAAGTCCAATCCCTCAACACAGTGCATAGCTTCAAATATTTAGGAGCCATTGTATCAGACAATGGCTCCTGACAGGAAGTCCTCTCCAGGATCGCACAAACAACTGCTGCCCTGGCAAGGTTGAAGCCCATTTGGAAAGACAGGACTATCAGTCTACATTCCAAGATTAGGCTGTTGCGCTCCCTTGTCATCTCCATCTTCCTATACGCTTGCGAAACATGGACCCTCACAGCAGATCTCCAACGAAGAATACAAAGCATGAATGTGAGGTGCTACAGAAGACTTCTGGGCATTTACTATACCCAGCACATCATCAACGACGAAGTCCGACAGACCATCACACAAGCAATTGGACAACACGATGACCTGCTCACAGTGGTGAAAAAACGGAAATTCCGATGGTATGGCCACGACACCAGATCATCAGTCCTTGCAAAGACCATCCTGCAAGGTACAGTGCTAGGAGGTAGAAGAAGAAGGAAACCGAAAAAGAGGTGGGAGAACAACATTCGAGAATGGACTGGTTTGACACTGAACGAAGCCATGAGGGTTGCTGAGGACAGAGAAAGATGGAGTACATTGGCTAAACGATCTTCTGTTGTGCCCCTACGACCTCCTAGTTACGGGATAGGATTGGATAGGATATGATTCTTTATACATGGAATAGAACAGGGGACTTCTAGCATTCAACAGTTACAAGAATAAGAAACAGATATCCTATCCTATCCTATGCCATAACTCGAAAGTCGTTGGGACACCACAGACGATCGCTTAACCAGCGTACTCCATCTTTCTCTTTCCTCAGCAACCCTCATGGCTTCGCTCTGTGTCAAGCCAGTCCATTCTGGAATGTTGTCCTCCCACCAATTTTTATGTCTCCCTCTTCTTCTACTTCTTTGCACAGTGCCTTGCAGGATGATCTTTGCAAGGCCTGATGATGTGGTGATGTGGCCATACCATCGGAGTTTCTGTTTCGTTATTACTGTGTACACGTCATCGTGTTGTCCAATGGCTTGTGTGATGGTCTGTCGGTCTTTGTCGTTGGTGATGTGCTGGGAATAGGAAATGCCAAGAAGTCTTCTGTAGCACCTCATCTCCATGCTTTGTATTCTTCGTTTTTGGTCTGCTGTGAGGGACCATGTTTTGCAAGAGTATAGGAATATGAAGATGACAAGGGAGCGCTGCAGCCTTCCCTTGGAGTGTAGACTGATGGTCCCGTCTTTCCGAATGGGCTTCAACCTTGTCAGTGCAGCAGTTGTTTGTGTTATCCTGGAGAGGACTTCCTGTCGGGACCCATTGTCCGATACAATTGCTCCTAAATATTTGAAGCTGTGCACCGTGTTGATGGATATATACAGATATGTACTGTACATACGCCAAAGGAATGATAATGTATACAAAACCAAGACAAAACCACAAAATGCAAATGTTGGAGCTATAAGCTCTTCAGGTGGACAAAACACAAGACACAACAAAACAAGACTTCTCAACAGAAACTCCAACTATGAAGTGATATTTAGAAAGGAGGCAAGAGGAAGAAAGCAATAGATTATCATAATAGGTGGGGGGGGGGGGGATAGTCAAAATATTCAAAGTATTAGAATTTAGAAATTAGAGTAGAGATTAAGTTTAAAGTCAGTGCAACAGATAGTGTACAAAATAATACATTGAAGGACGAAGGTATAGAGGGAGTGGGGGAGGGGGGGGGGGGGTTACGTGGAAGAAGTTGTTGCAGTTTGATTTAGAACTGTTGACAAAACTTGTCTCAATTTCTCTTTAAAAGAATAATAATAATTAATAATAATAATAATAATAATAATAATAATAATAATAATAATAATAATAATAATAATAATAATAATAACGGATTTTTATATAGCGGGTACTCCAGCCTACGACCAGACTCACCGCACTTTACATAGTCAATACATAAAATACATGCACTCGATCAAACATCGCTTTTGCTACGATACACCAGAAGACGGAACAGTAAAAGTAAAAACTATTTACAACTATGTACACAAATGACAAAAAAGACAAAAAT
>CM072514.1:86147080-86192080 GCA_036898135.1 Oncomelania hupensis | reverse complement strand
TAGCAATATAGGCATTTTATATGTATGTGTTTTGTTGATAATTTATAATGATGTTTGTATTCTATTTTGTTTTTGTAACCAGGGGTTCGATTAGTTGGGGTAAAGCCTCAGCCGTCCCCTGCGTGGGATGTCTTTATTGTAAAGTGACTTGTACAGAAGCTTGACACCACCTCCAGAGCTTATGGAATGGAAATAAGTGCAGAGAAGACCAAAATGATGACCAACAACACCAATGGCATCAACACGGACATCAAAGTACAAGGCCAATCCCTCAACACAGTGCACAGCTTCAAATATTTAGGAGCCATTGTGTCAGACAATGGGTCTCGACAGGAAGTCCTCTCCAGGATCGCACAAACAACTGCTGCCCTGACAAGGTTGAAGCCCATTTGGAAAGACAGAACCATCAGTCTACATTCCAAAGTAAGACTGCTGCGATCTCTGGTCATCTCCATCTTCCTATATGCTTGCGAAGCATGGACCCTCACAGCAGATCTCCAACGAAGAATACAAAGCATGGAGATGAGGTGCTACAGAAGACTTCTGTGCATTTCCTATACCCAACACATCACCAACGTTGAAGTCCGACAGACCATCACACAAGCCATTGGACAACACGATGACCTGCTCACAGTGGTGAAGAAACGGAAACTCCGATGGTATGGCCACGTCACCAGATCATCAGGCCTTGCAAAGACCATTCTGCAAGGCACAGTGCAAGGAGGTAGAAGAAGGGGGAGACCGAAAAAGAGGTGGGAGGACAACATTCGAGAATGGACTGGTTTGACACTGAGCGAAGCCATGAGGGCTGCTGAGGACAGAGAAAGATGGAGTATGCTGGTTAAGCGATCATCTGTGGTGCCCCTACGACCTTCGGGTTATGGGACAGGATAGGGATAGGATAGGATAGACTAGCCGGTGGAGGGCGTTCAGTTTTCCCACTAGGGTTGTTTTGGCAGATCTTTTATGCGGATCGGGGGTTGTCCGGTCCTGATTTGGCTCGCAAGAGTCCGCTGGACCTAAAGCAACAATCAATCAATCAATCAATCAATCAATCAATCAATCAATCAACCACCTCTTTTTCTGTCTCCCTCTTCTTCTGCCTCCTTGCACCTTGCCTATACATATATAATAATAATAATAATAATAATAATAATAATAATAATAATAATAATAATAATAATAATAATTATTATTATTATTATTATTATTATTATTATTATTATTATTATTATCGCAGGATCGCACAAACAACTGCTGCCCTGACAAGGTTGAAGCCCATTTGGAAAGACAGAACCATCAGTCTACATTCCAAAGTAAGACTGCTGCGCTCTCTGGTCATCTCCATCTTCCTATATGCTTGCGAAGCATGGACCCTCACAGCAGATCTCCAACGAAGAATACAAAGCATGGAGATGAGGTGCTACAGAAGACTTCTGTGCATTTCCTATACCCAACACATCACCAACGACGAAGTCCGACAGACCATCACACAAGCCATTGGACAACACGATGAACTGCTCACAGTGGTGAAGAAACGGAAACTCCGATGGTATGGCCACGTCACCAGATCATCAGGCCTTGCAAAGACCATTCTGCAAGGCACAGTGCAAGGAGGTAGAAGAAGGGGGAGACCGAAAAAGAGGTGGGAGGACAACATTCGAGAGTGGACTGGTTTGACACTGAGCGAAGCCATGAGGGCTGCTGAGGACAGAGAAAGATGGAGTATGCTGGTTAAACGATCATCTGTGGTGCCCCTACGACCTTCGGGTTATGGGACAGGATAGGATAGGATATTATTATTATTATTATTATTATTATTATTATTATTATTATTATTATTATTATTATTATTATTATTATTATTATTATTATTATTATTATTATTATTATTAACTTGTAGCCTATGTACAGGTGGTAGGATCACAAGCGAGAATCCTGTACGCTGACCAGGCAGGTCGATCAGCTGTTGCTGTTGCATTCAACAAGGCCATCGCAGACGGACAACTGCAGGTATGCAATCACATAATTTCATACTATTTCTTGGCAGGGGAGATTACAGGTTTGTGTAAAACTCAGGTAGGAGTTGCCTCGCCTGAAAACATTTGTAGGCCTGTTGCTCAGAGGTTAAATGTTCGCCTGTTTAATAGAAAACCGGGGTTCGATTTTTTACCATGACAAAGAGATTTTTCGGACTGGAATCGACTTTCGGCCATGAATTTTTGTACGTTGTTTCCCTGTTACATGTAATTAATTGTCAGCAGTATTAGGATCACACAAGCCATTGAACAACACGGTAACATGCTCACAGTGCTGAAGAAACGGAAACTCTGATGGCATGGTCACATCACCAGAGCCTCAGGCCTTGAAAGACTATCCTGAAAGGTACTGTACAAGGAGGCAGAAGAAGAGGGAGACAGAAAAGGAGGTGGGAGGAAACATTCAAGAATGGACTGGCTTGACACTGAGCGAAGCCATTAGGGTTGCTGAAGACAGAGAAAGATGGAGTACGCTGGTTAAACGTTCATCTGTGGTGCCCCAAAGACTTTCGAGTTACGGGATAGGATAGGATAGAATAGACAGTATTAGCGTAGACATGTGTTCATTTTTTGAGTGTGTGTTTTGATGAAATGTTCATTTTCGTGTGTGTGTGTTTTGACGATCGAAGTTGATACTTTGTGTTATTGTAATGAGCGACATTTGGACGGGAGATACTTCTGTGAAGGTTTCAAGCTACGGTAGCGAGTGCCACGGTGTGGAAGGGTGAGGGTGGAGGAGGGGGGGGGGGGTAAAGGGGTGTATCTGCACCCACGTCGCCCAATCTTTATGGACAGTTGGATGGGGAGATAATCCTGTGAAAGATTGGCTCTAATGTAGCGAGCGCCGCCACGGTGCGGGATAATTGCAGCGAAAGTGGACCATTCATTTGATGCAAGCCTAGCCATAAGTTCTTATTGTCATCTTGGTATTGCAGGGTCCAGTGGTGATCAGCCGTGACCATCACGACGTCAGCGGCACGGACAGTCCGTTCCGGGAAACCTCCAACATCTATGATGGAACCGCCTTGTGTGCAGGTGCTACTCTTCATCATCCTCACTGTAGTGCCTTAACTGAGGCTGCAGCTTTCAAGAATGCGTCATAATAAATTATCATTACGTCATAATTATTACCACGTCATTATCACGAACAGGAGGAACAACGAAGCTTAACGTCCTATTGCATCAGCGTTTAGGACGATCACCACGTCGCCACCCTGACAATAATGATTATCATCATCATATCAAAGTTGAGATCCTACGGATCAGCTAGTATTCACTGACTTAATGTTTTCACACACAATAGTCTGAAATTAAATTGTCTTATAATTGTAAATAGTCAAGTAGTTAACCATATTTTTCGATATAGGAATGTGCGGGTGTTTTTTTGTGGTTTTTTTTTTTTTTACATTTTATTTCTCCTATAGTCAACTAGGTAGGAAATGGATCATGTCAATAATCAGAATGCTGGTGGTGCCCTAGCAGAGTTTCATCTAGCCCCTACTTTATAAAATATATAATTAATTATCCTTCTTCTTTTTCTTTATCTTAATCATCATCCTCATCTTTATCATCATCATATCTTTTACTTCTTCTAATACTGTCCAAGATCATATTCTTTATTTTATCATTGTATATCTTTTTGACCGTTTACTCCGTTGTTAAAGTGTACATCAATATATCGGTGGGAATATTATTATTATTATCTTTATTGAGGATTTGTATAGCGCACTAAAATCTCGCCGTACTTGGCCAGACTCTAGGCGCTGGCCGATACAGGATCTAACTCAAACGGCCCGAGACGCCCACCCGCAGCCTTTGGGCTCATGGTCTGACGCCCGGACACTGACTGAGCACTATCCTGGCCAGCCAGGGATGGGGGAGAAGGACCAAGTGCATGCTGGGTGTGTTCTTGTTACCGGCACTCACCCGTCTAGGACATGAGCGTCAGGATCTTTAAAGTTCGTTATGATGGAATGTATGCGACACACAGACTAGACCTCGGTTTATACTCTCATTCGAAGGGGTAGGAAACGGGAGTAAACGTCTTTCCCAGGGACACAACACAATGGCCCGGACAGGGCTCGAACCCTGGACCTTCAGATCGGCAAGCCAAAGCACTACCATTAGACCACCGTGCCTCTCTCATACATGCATACGACAAATTAGAATAATGCCTTGTGTTACTTCAGACGTGTCATTTAGAAACAGTGTAGACGGCAGCTAAACGCTTTTTGTTTGCTGTGTCGTATTTCTGCTTGCATTTAGGACCCACGAGTAGTACTATAATATTTCTTTAATTTTTTGTGTCTTTCAAATCCCAGATATGGCGATTCAGAACGTCATAGGAGACAGTTTCCGGGGTGCCACATGGGTGGCCATTCACAATGGAGGCGGTGTTGGATGGTCAGTACTGCAGTGATAATGATGATGATGATGATGATGATGATGATGATGTCGTTGATGGCAGTGATAATGATGTCGATGGCAGTGATGATGATGTCGTCGATGGCAGTGATGATGATGATGTCGATGGCAGTGATGATGATGATGATGATGTCGTCGATGGCAATAATGATAATTATTAAGAGAAGGAGGAGGATGAGAATGATGTTGATAATAAGGATGATGACGATGATGTTGATGATGATGATGTCGAAGATGATGACAATGGCAGTGATGATGATAACGATGATGATGATGACGATGATGATGATTGCGATGATGACGATAGATTGATCGATGACTTGACTTTGTCATTGAGATGCCGGTGGTGGTGTTTGATGATGATGATTATGATGATGATGATGACGATGATCATGATAAGGAAGAGGAGGAGTCCAGGGGATTATGAGAGTGTTGTTGCCGCGTGGTCTAAGGCGGGACTAACTTCTCTTGCCTTGTTGGATGTAGGCTATTTGGGGAGGATGGTATTGTAATAATAGGTCGCATGCTAACCTTGTTTACTACATAATATCAATGACATAGGACTCAAATATTTTGCTGCTATAATTCAATTTAATTAAATGCAACAAATCTTTATTACCTCTTATAAGGAATTGTGACAGGCGTTAACATTGCTCACATTTTAAACAGACATTCAGAGTTGAAAAATCATAAGGTATAAAATGTTAACATGTATTGTACACACATAGCACTCTTCAAGTCAAGCGCACTCGCAACTCCGCTCACACACACACACACACCCACACACGCACACACGCGCGCACACATACACACACACAAACACACGCACGCACATTCATTTCAGTTTATATGATAACACTGACATTATATAATATAAAAAGTATAACATGTAAACCGTTATATTACAGTATAAAATTGGTGTTATAATCAAGAATATAACAAGCAAACATCTCCGCCTGCTGTCGAACCAATATCACACACACACAAAGACAAACAAAGAAACAAAAAAAACTCATAGTATCACAGCCCGACAATCACGATAACTATAAACATAAAATAATAATATATACTTGTACTAAGAAAACTGCATGCAGACTGACTCAAGAAAGTATACGAAGTATACGAAAGGCTTCACGGCCTGTTTTGTTCTCACACTGCTACTTCTACTTCTGCTGCCTCTGCTTCTACTTCTGCTGCTATACTACTGAACAAGGTGTTTTCATTGTTTTCTGTTTCAGGGGTGAAGTGATCAACGGAGGATTTGGACTTGTGCTGGACGGATCTGCTGTTCGTAGTCTCACACATTTTCGAAATACCCAATCAACCATACTTTTATTGTTACTTTCAAAAGAATACTTTGAAGAAGAAACAAGATAGCAAACCATTCAAATGTATTTGCAGGCACTCACACGCCGTGTTGTGAGTCAGCTTCATTCTAAAGAAGCAACAGAAAACATGCAATGATAGAACCCTATCTGAATTATGTACAAGCCACACATTGTCAAAATCCGCTGCGCCAGTTTTGAGATACAGCTTGAAACGTGTCAGAAAATGGAGAAGCACGATGATCTTGACCTTTGAGAGAGTCCAAACACCAATGATCTAACAACATGCTTAACAGTAGTTAAAGTTTCCCCAAAGTAAAAATGATGAATGTAGGTTCAGTTATTCCTTGAGATAAGGCAAAACGTGTGTCTTGAACGAAAAGGTGACATTTGGAGCGACGCACCGACTGACTGACTGATAACCAGACTACTACTGAAAGGTGTACGTATGGCCCATGACTTAAAGTACCTGTAGACTAAAACTCAACAAAATCGCTTCAACCGTTTTTGATATATTGAGCACTACTATAGTGACCTTCACCTTTGTGATAGAGAATCAATGACGGCACTAACCTATGTTCCTATGAAGTTTGGTCAAAATCCGTTTTGATGTTCTTGACATATGGCTTCAAAAAGGACAGACAGGTGGAAGGACAGACCAACTCGTTTTGACCCCCCCGGACCCTCCTCCTTCCCCAACTGCCCTCCCCCCGACTGTTTCAAAGTATTTCCAGAAGAGTCTGGAAGTACACCAAAAAAAATAAATAACAATTAAAAAAAATAAAGAAACAGAAAAATTCGATCTGTAATATGACTGACTGATTATTGCAGGAGGCAGGAGAGAGAGCCAAACTTATGCTGAGCTGGGATGTCAGTAATGGGGTAAGTTTGTTTCAACACCCGTTTCCCCCCCCCCCTCGCCCCCCTCCTCCCCACTCATCACCAATCTTTGCACTTCTCTTCCATCCCCTTTTTCCATTACTGATAACATCATGGACACATAAACATACACAATATCATTTATAGTGTACCTTTGCGCATGGATTTCGACCCTTTGAAAAATAGACTGAGTAATTAGCCTAATGGGCTCTATGCACAAGTCGGCGCGCGAAAGCGGCATGGTCACGTGGCGCGGGAATAACAAAGCGGTCATATCATGGCTTCTTTTAGCTCGCTCGCGTGTACTCCAATGCTGCTTAAAAAATTTAACTTTACCGACATTTTGGGATAGTGTGATGTTTTGAACATAGCACATTCGTGCAATAATGATTACAGACAAATTATTATCAGGGGACAGGACATTCAGTTTAGAGTTCATCAATATTTCATCTTTCAGTGGAAATCGATGAAAGGAAATGTTCCTTTCTTTGCATAAAGGTTTTACGTCGGAGTTAGAGCATCCAAACGCAGCACAGTACTTCACCATTTTCAAACTCGAGCACACTGTGTTATTCCCGCAGCACGTGACCGCCACCCCTTTGTGCATAGAGCCCATTGACGAATAGACCGTTTTCCGAAACCAGGCTGCGTTTGAAAGCTACTAGCTTATAGATCATTGGAGGCAGCACAGCTGGCCCGAAAGCGCCGAGTGTCGGAGATTGTTGAGGCACACATCTACTCAGCCTATTCTTGTTCGATCTATGACACTCAGCTAGCGTCATGATCGCTTGTATAGTGGTAACTGGCTATAACTGGAATCTATTTAATTCTGTATCACTTCCGCTTAATCGTTCATTCTCGTCTCTGTCAGGTGGCTCGGCGATGCTGGTCAGGTAACAGCAGAGCAAGGGAGACAATTTGCCGTACGATGGAATCCAACCCGCTGCTGAAGGTGACCTTGCCTAACCAGCCGCAGGACATGGACGTCATCGAACGAGCGCTCAACCAGCAACAGGATTAGTTTTTGCTTCCCTTCACAAAATCCTGAATCCCGAAAAATCATCTGAAACATCCACAGTTTTTGACTTGTTCTCAAATGTCTAGTAGGTCTACCCATCAAAAACTTCTACTTCTAAATTTTTTGTTTTCCCCCTCCAAAACACAGGCGCCCATATCTGGTTGTGAGAGTAGGTATGTGTCGCTCTCTCTCTTACTAGTTTATAGTACTATTATATTAAACTTATAGAGAGCGACGCCATAGGTTTTGGTATCTCTTAAATTTTGATACTGACGCCTATGCTTCAAAACTGCTGTTTGTGTGTATGGCTATTAGAATATTTTGACCAGTTAAAATGATGGTTGAATTTGTCACGTATAATACAGGGTGTTCCAAAAGTCTTGGGCACATTTTGACATTGAATATTTCCGAAACTATTAAGGATATAAAAACGCATCTGGTAAATTCAGAAAGCTTGTAATCTCAATTTTTACATGGAATGTTCAAAGATGTTCAATGTGAGCACCATTGGTCACACGACACACATCAAGCCGATAGTCAAATTCTTGCCAAACGCGTCCCAGCATTTTATTGTTGAGTGAACGCCATTAATGGGTCTGAAAAGAAATAAAAAAATCAACAGCTTTACAAAAACTTAATGTAATTAACTTTAAAATGGCACAACTTTTATCTTACTACCATTCATAGTAATTGAGATATGGGGACTTCAAATGTGCCCAAGACTTTTGGAACACCCTGTATAATGCTTCTAAGAAGCAAATCCTTCATTTTAACGTTCCACAGCACGTTTCACTCAGTGCTGATAATTAGACTTAATCGGTTTATTGCTCACTTTCATGTTGTTGTCATCCATGCTGCTATTCATTATTCCATGTTATACGGGAAATACCAATGGCGTATCTTTGATTTCTTTAACAAAGGATCAATAGGTTTGTGTTCAAGACACAAATGCAAACCATAGACAGCAGAGAATGGGAGGTAGATCTTTCCTAGCATCCCCTCATGTCACGAAGGACAGCATCCAATAACGATTGTATCCAGGGTGCTATTTATTATTATTATTATTATTATTATTATTATTATTATTATTATTATTATTATTATTATTATTATTATTATTATTATCGAGGATTTTTATAGTGCACATACCTCGCCGTAATTGGCAACTCAAGGCGCTGGCCGATACAGGATCTAACTCAAGCCGCCCGAGGCGCCAACTTGCAGCCTTTTGGGCGCATTGTAATAACGCTCCAGACAACTGAGCACAATCTTGGGCCGCCAGGGATGGGAGAGAAGGACCTAGGTGCATGCTGGGTGTGTTCTTGTCACCGGCACTCACCCGTCTAGGACATGAGCGTCAGGATCTTTAAAGTCCGTTATGATGGAATGTATGCGACACAGACTAGACCTAGGTTTAGACTCTCATCCGAAGGAGTAGGAAACGGGAGTAAAGTGTCTTTCCCAAGGACACAACACAATGCCACAGCCTGAGCTCGAACCCGGGACCTTCAGATCCGCAAGCCAAAGCTCCACCATTAGGCCACCGTGCCTCCCTAGGCGCTACCAATACACCCCAGGACTATCTATGTAGGTGAGGCACTATGATCACTTGTGTTGTACACTTCTTCTTCTTGGTTAAATTAATGTCCACGGACACATGGAGCATATAGGGGACTTAAGTGTTATACACAAACTGGATGTCTCCATAAATAGGTTTGCATGTATGCATGTGGATTTGCACAGATTCTGCCTGATTATTTTTTTGTGTGTATAGAATACACTACTATTAATAGTCTAGTCAAAGACACTACATCAGATGGGTATTTTCTTACTGTACTGTGCCTGCCACAATGCATATATCTACTACACAATGCAACTTTATTTGTCTCACATGGAGCAATTACAATGGAGCCGGAATTTCATCGCCCCGCATTGCCACCTGCACAAATGGTATTGTAATGACTATCAAGCGCATTCGATATCGCAGTGATTCAAACTGAAGTTTGAATGTGTTCGTAACTATCACATGTTATATTAAATATCACACTTTGAAGAACCCACTGTGCAGTCCTACAAAATACTTCCTAATGTGTCAGTAGGCCTAATTGTCGAGAATGGCAGATGGACATTAAAAGAAGAAGAGGACATGCATTTAAAACTTTGTTACAGAGGTTTGAGAGAACTTTGTTACATAAGTGGTTCCTAGATGAAAGCTCTACGCCTTTTAATTGTTTTGCTCTTCAAACTCTTAGTCAGAATAATTACTGCTTTTTACATAGCAATTGCGTTATTATCATAGTGAATTTTTTCATTCAATGTTGTGTGTCTTTCTTCTCATTCTAAATCCTGGAAGTGTGCATCGTTATTTGCAAATGCTTGGATGAATAAAATCATGCATTACAAAAGTTTTTGTATTCAGTATTCTGCTTTGTTCTGAGATGGCTCCGGCATATGGCGACACGGTGTGGCGACAGCTGATTGATTGTTGCTCTGTTTGTGTGGGCTGTGTTGTGTGTAGGGACTGAAAGTGTTGTTGTATATAGCTGTAAGGACCTACTACCTATCCTTTAGTGCTGTATACATGTTGTATGCCAATGAAGCGTATGACACGATGAATGCATGTGTGACTGTGCAAGAAAGGATGTATTTCATTGTCGCCATGCCACACCAAAATCCTTGTAACGTTTTTACTTGGTGAATAAATATTCTTATCTTATCGATAAAACAAGGAACCTAAAATATTGGAAGTGAGTGAATAAGTAATCCACCTCTGTGCATATTTCGATAACTTAAAAAAATAAAAAGGTTAATAATAACAGAGTTTACATGAATCAATTACGTCAACCATACCTTGAATCTTCTCCCCTCACACCACTTTCTAGAGCCAATCATGACACTGGTTGATAAGTATCTGTTATACTGTTGTTTTTATCAATAGTTGATTCAGCCCCGATGCTTGAATCTTGATCATAAGTGTAACTCAGATTCGTTTATCCATGCAACCTCTTCACTCAGCAACAAGGCAGAAGTCGTATGAAGTTTTCCAACTTTTTCCAACATTATTCAGCATATATCAACAACTGCATACACTCATCACAAATCTCTAGATCTATCAATCACTTTTTCACTCTTTCCACTCTCAAGACGACACAGTACACCGCTAATGTAGTTCCTCTATAATTAAGAGAATGTTCGAACATTCCAGCGTGACGCAATTACAGCCAATCAGAATAAAATTCGTCACCGGAACTATGCACTGTCTTAAGTCATATAACTTTATTTAGGTTAGAAGAATCTCTTATCTACCACTAGATTTATCTACATGCTCCGATCGATAGTAAATAAGTAATTCTGGAAAATTCTCCAATAATATCGACCAACGAAAATTATCAACATTATGCAAAGCTTCTTCTAACAACAACAAATCAAATCAAAGGTAAATACACTCTGTTATTGCATGCTTTGCAAAACAAAACGATCAGATCTATCGTGCGCTTCTCAGAGTCAAACGTAACAGTATCAATCAAGATTATTACGCTGCCGCTGTGAGGAAAGACCACTGAGCTGCAGTTCAGACACAAACTTCTTGTGCACTAACCCTACAAAAGCCAATCACCTAAACTAGGATTTTTGTTTGGAATCCAGCATCGTTGAAAGCAATACACAGGAGCATACATACACATATACACAGCAATACACAGAAGCATTCATACACATATACACAGCCGTACACAGGATCATACATACACATATACACAGCAGTACACAGGAGCATATATTTGCATATACGCATTCACATAAAGTGCAGTAAAAATTCTAAGGCACATGTTTAATGAAAGACAAGCATACTGATTTGGTAAAATAAGTTTTTTTGCCGAAATACCTTTGGTGAATATTAAACCTGGCAAGTATGCATGACAAACTGCTTCCTAACACAAAGGAATTTCTGACATATAGGAAAGCGCCTTGCATATGACTCGAAGACAACCTGTTTTACAACTGAGGAATTCATAAAATCATAACCCATAAATGTCACCACTTTAGTTTAATATTTTAGCAAGCAAATATACAATTTAGCAAATTAGCTTTATCCAACAGCAACATACATTTTAAGCAAATAAAATCAAGTCGTTTCACTGCATCGAACCCAGCAGCAGTATTATGTACGTTTTATATTAACTGCCTTGGTACAAAATCTCAACTGGTGCCAAAGAACCCACTGGTACCAAAAAAACCCACTGGTGCCAAAGAACCCACTGGTACCAAAAAACCCCACTGGTGCCAAAGAACCACTGGTATCCAAAACCCACTGGTAGCAAAGAACCACTGGTATACAAAACCCACTGGTACCAAAGAACCACTGGTATCCAAAACCCACTGGTACCAAAGAACCACTGGTATCCAAAACCCACTGGTGCCAAAGAACCACTGGTATCCAAAACCCACTGGTACCAAAGAATCCATATGTACCAAAAACCCCACAAAATATTTCCCACTCATAAACACAAGCATTCATGCATGTATGCACTCATGCAAACACACACACACACACACACACACACACACGTGCGCGCTGTTGACTGCTGTGTTTATTCCTCACTGGTATGTGAGATGAAATTAGAGATCAGCAATAATTTGCTCAATTCTACCACTGTAAGGATCTGCATCGTTTTGTCCCATGCCAATACAATACTATTTATCCCATGCCAATACAGTACTGTTTACAAAAGTTGTCAGACATTGTTAATAAGGAGATACTTTTTAACCACCTGCTAGTATCAATCACTTTTCACCCAAGCTTTGCCGCAAGTCTGTGCTAAGTACTGATGACAGCTGTTGAGGGCAGCGTCTATCTCCTCTTTGCTGAGCAGCCCCGTGTGTTGTAAAGCCAGCAGCAGCTGCGCCTGAGCGTTCCCTACAAACTGGTTGGCCAGGAAAGCGGGGAAACCTCGCACACCGTCCGCCATGGTGAACAGGGGCACGCGCACCGGTCCCATCACCTGCAGCCCAAAAACAACAGAATATTATATTGCGACAATACGTTAAGTGGCTAAGGCAAAACACGCCTTGTTGTTGTTTCTAATATAGAGCTTACCAACTCCAGGCACTGTCCACACTGTTTGACCAAGGCTGGCTGAGGCTTAGGTCTCCCTCTCCGCCATTCTCTGCCGCAGGTTACAGACGGATTGCAGGTTTTGTTTAAGTATGATGTAATCGCTTTCCCTTGTCCCAAACTGAATGACCAGTTAAGTCACTTGGCGTAATAGGTAGGCTATAGGACCAGCGACACAGAGGGTGAAGAGGCAATGTGAGCCTATGTCAGTTTTTACCACACTGTCTACCAAGATTAAGCACGCTAAAAATAGTTTGCTTACATCACGAGCAAGCACTCTAAGGTGCATGGAGAGGTCTCCCTCCACGATCATCATCATCATCCATTATCGTCGTCATCATCATCATTGCCGTCATCATCATCTCCTTGCTTCTCTTCCTCACCTTTATCCCATTCAATGAACCAAATATTTACTGTTTTTTTGTGAATACAGGTCTCTTGACTTTACCTTTTACAGATAACTTGTCATCATCTTCTGTGTCAGTACATGTATATAGCTTTTCAGTTCTTGAGCGAAGTGGGTGAACTATCGTTTTTTTTCTTCACATTTTAGTTTTATTATTGGAATGTTACGATTTCCTGTAATCATGATTTTTTTAATTGGCGTGTTCTGATAGACACACTGTGCTGTATTTAATTCTCCATCATGGGTTCTTAGTGGTCTTGACGTCAGACAATGCTCCCAATGGCAGTAAGTGGGTGCCTTGGGCAGCTTGAGTTAGATTCTGTTAACAGCCAGCGCCCATAGGCAGCTCTAAAAATGCTGTATAGGAACAGTTAAATAAATAATAATATAATATAAAGACTTGCCTGATCTTATTGACTTGACATATTACGTGCATAACATCCTGACTCACCTCAATGCCAAACTCTTCAGCTTCAAGGTGCTTTTTTTCTAAGGCCCTGAACTCTTGCTCTGACACTTCCTTGGTGAAAAAGTGCAGTACAAGTTTCTTCCCCTCGTTCACTGTGGACTGCAGATGGCTCGCTTCAGTGAAACCGTGTTTGCTCACCTAATCAACAATACATCAAAACAATAAGAATAATAAAACGCTTTCAACTGACTCAAAGTGCATAAATTATCAATCAATAAGTGATGAAATATAATTGAATTTTTAATGTATTCCTTTTTATATAGCGAATAAATTTACAAAAACATAATATAGAAGAAGCTACAAGCTGTACATTCTGTATTGCTTGTGTCTACATTTGTTTTGTTTGAGTTTGGTTTTACTCGATTCCTTTTTAATTCATCATTTATTTTATTATTATATAATCATAGTGCAAGGCGACTGGAATGCCAAGGTTGGCCAAGATGCGCACGACAGCTGGGGAGACACATGTGGACCCAACTGCAACAGCGAGACAAATGAGAGAGGTTTGAGACTGTTGGAGTTTGCCAGATACAACAATCTGATATTGGCAAACACGCTTGGTCTCAACAAAAAATCCAGACGATGGCATGGCACAGTCAAGCATCAACATTGGCAGGACACGCACTTTTCCAGGAGCAGGCATCGGAAGTGACAACGATCTCGTAATGATGTCTTTCCAGCTCCACTTGAAGAGAGTAAACACAGCAAAGTGCACTAGACTGAAGTTCAACCTGGACAAACTGCAAGAACTGGAGGTGGCAGAAATATTTCAAGCCACAATTGGAGTAAAATTTGCACCACTGCTCATTTTGGGAGCTAGTGAAGTAGATGTCAACACCATGACCACCACCTTCAACTCAGCTGTGACAGATGCCGCCACTGAGATTCTTGGCAAGCACCGGCCATAGAAGAAGTCGTGGATCACACCTGAACTTTTGGACCTGTGTGATAAACGAAGAGAGATCAAAAAGAAAAAGAACACCTCACAGGGAGCTGATGCCTACCGTAAAATCAACAATGACATCCGAAATGGCATGCGCACAGCAAAGGAGAACTGGATAGATCAATGCCAGTAAATAGAGAGGAGTCTGAACAAGAATGACAGCAAGAAGGCCTACCAGACTGTGAAGCAGCTGACAAGTGTTAAACAGCCTAAGGTCTCCAAGATCCAAAGAAGGTAAGGCATATGCCTTACAGAATAACAAGAAGTCTTGGATAGATGGACAGAGTACTGCTCTTATCTGTACAACCACCCACCAAACGGAGACCCATCAGTTCTTGCATGTCCAAAGAAAAAAGAAGAAGAAGAAATAAACCCAATTCTCTAAGAAGAATTTGAGGCAGCAGTGCAGTGGCTGAAGAAAGGGAAGTCAGTAGGAGTGGACAACATACCCATGGAACTGCTTCAAGCAGGAGGAGAAGCGATGATTGACACCCTCACCATTATCTGTAACAAGATCTGGCAGAGTGGGGAGTGGCCTACACCATGGACCCAGTCGCTTGTCATCACTCTTCCCAAAAAAGGTAACCTTCAGGAGTGTGAAAATTACCGCACCATCAGCTTCATCAGCCATTTAAGCAAGGTCCTCCTGATAATAATACTCAACAGGTTGAAACCCCAAGCTGAACAAATCACAGCTGAAGAACAAGCAGGATTCAGGGCAGTGCAAAGTACCACTGAACAGATTTTCAACCTCAGAATAATCTTTGAGAAATACCTACAGCACAACAACATCTATATCATGTATTCGTAGACTTCAAGAAGGTGTTTGATCGAGTCTGGTATGCAGCTCTGTGGGCAACCATGAGTGTGTACAACATCAGCCCTAAAATTATTGAAGTCATCAAAAGCCTGTATGACAAGGCTACCAGTGCAGTCCTCCATAACAGCGCCATCGGAAACTGGTTCAGAACAACAATCGGTGTGCGTCAAGGATGCCTACTCTCTCCAACCCTCTTCAACATCTTCCTAGAGCGCATCATGTCAGATGCCCTTGCAGATCACGAAGGTACAGTCAGCATAGGGGGTAGAGCAATCTCCAACCTTCATTTTGCGGATGACATTGATGGATTGGCTGGAGAGGAACAAGAACTTGAACAGCTGGTAAAGAGGCTTGACACCACCTCCAGAGCCTATGGAATGGAAATAAGTGCAGAGAAGACCAAAATGATGACCAGCAACACCAATGGCATCAACACGGACATCAAAGAACAAGGCCAATCCCTCAACACAGTGCATAGCTTCAAATATTTAGGAGCCATTGTATCAGACAATGGGTTCCGACAGGAAGTCCTCTACAGGATCGCACAAACAACTGCTGCTCTGGCAAGGTTGAAGCCCATTTGGAAAGACAGAACCATCAGTCTACATTCCAAGGTAAGGCTACTGCACTCCCTTGTCATCTCCATCTTCCTATACGCTTGTAAAACATGGACCCTCACAGCAGATCCACAACGAAGAATAAAAAGCATGGAGATGAGGTGCTACATAAGACTTCTGGGCATTTCTTATACCCAGCACATCACCAATGCCAAAGTCCAACAAACCATCACACAAGACCTTGGACAACACAATGACGTGTACACAGTGTTAAAGAAAATGAAACTCTGATGGTATGGCCACATCACCAGAGCATCAGGCCTTGCAAAGACTATCATGCAAGGCACTGTGCAAATAAGCAGAAGAAGAGGGAGACAGAAAAAGAGGTGGGAGGACAACATTCGAGAATGGACTGGCTTACATTGAGCGAAGCCATCAGGGCTGCTGAGGACAGAGAAAGATGGAGTATGCTGGTTAAACGATCATCTGTGGTGCCCCAACGACCTTACAGTTATGGGATAGGATAGGATAGGATAGGATTTTATTATTTGTTAAAATTCCACATTATTGTACACATTATATTATATATATCTGCAATACATTTTAGCACATCGAGTACAACTCTTCCAGATCAGCACAACTTGTTCCTTGAAGAAAAGGGGTGTGTGCAACGAGTACAGTATGTTCATCAGCTACAGAATTATGCTTGAAAAAATATGCAACATTTAACAATGTAATAAAAATCTGAAAAATAATAATGAAATAAAATTTTGAAGAAAATATTTTAATATACAGATAAAGAGACAACTCAAATAAATAAATACATAAATAAAGATTGCAACCTCTAGTCCAATTTCTTCCTCCATCTCTCTGTTGAGTCCCACTACTGGATCTTCTCCCGCTTCAATCAGACCTCCAGGAAACCCCAATACACCGTCAAAACGCATCTGCATCTGAAAACACCATGCACTAAATTAAAGGAAATACTGTGCAATAAAGCAGCATATTTGCGAATTGTCTAATATTTATATATTAAACAAATGATGAGCATTTGTGACTAACTTCAGCTGAGCCGTCCCCATTTCATGAGGAGACCTTCCAACTCAATTATACACACCGGCTAATGTCTAGCAATACGGTATATATTCTCTTCAGGGCTTGACCTTAGGAAGGCATTCGATACTGTTCCACATCTCAGACTTTTAAAGAAACTAAAAGGTTATGGCATAAGTGGCAGCCCACTTGCATGAATAAGGAGTTACCTGACTGACAGGACCCAGTACGTGACTGTTAACGGTAACAGCTCTGACAAAATAAGTGTTACAAAAGGTGTCCCTCAGGGGAGTGTGTTGGGGCCGACATTATTTATATATTTTATAAATGACATGCCAGAGAAAGTAGAGTGTGATATAAAGATATTTGCTGATGACACAAAGGCATATGCAGAAGTTGATGAAAGTGAGGAGTCTAAGGAGAGACTGCAGCAATGCATTGACAAATTGGTTGAATGGACGGAAACATGGCTACTTAAATTTAACAGTGAAAAATGTAAGGTGTTGCATTTGGGCAAAAATAATCCTCAGCATGTGTACTTTATGAATGATGGGAAAGAAAGGTGTAAGATTGAGACGACTGGTGCCGAGAGGGATCTTGGAGTGATAGTGGATACAGAGCTCAGCTTTGAGAATCACATTGAGAGTACTGTTAAGAAAGCCAACAAAATATCAGCCCTGCTTGTAAGAACTATAAGTAACAAATCCAAGGATATAATGGTCCCCCTCTTTAAGGCCCTTATACGTCCCATCTTGGAGTATGCTAACCCCGTCTGGCGCCCATATTTAAGGAGGCATGTTGACTTGATCGAGGGTGTCCAGCGCAGATTCACCAGGAAGATTTGTGGAATGTCAGGACTCTCCTACGAGGAGAGACTGAAGTCACTGAGGTTACCCAGTTTAGAATATAGGAGAGAGCGTGGTGATTTAATCGAAATTTTTAAAATTGTGCACAAATTGTATGATCCTTTAACCACTTGTTCTCTTTTAAATTTTAATGATGTTGGTTTAACACGAGGTCACAAATTTAAACTTACTAAAACTTTTAATAATACTCGTAAATTTAACAAGTATTTTACTAATAGAGTGGTAACCCCTTGGAATAACCTGACTGTCGAGGCTGTGGATGCTGGATCACTTAATGTGTTATCTAGATTGGTAGGCACTGATGCCAGGGGGTTGGTCTTGGGACCCTCATTAAGATCAATTATGAGGGCCAAAGGGTTTTTAGCCCGCATGCCGTATTTGTTATGCTATGCTATGCTTTGAGGTATGTAGGAATGTAGCCTACACCATAAATGCCTATTTACTTACAAGGACAAGACCTTTTAGTTTGAATGTGTTCCACAATACTTTCTGGCTCCTGGCAAATATCATGCCGTGACTTGCATGCAGATAGTCAGCATACCGCGTTTTAGACCATGCGTAGTCAATGTCAACATAGTCTGCAACACGGTCCCCTAAACGCCCACATTCTTCATAAATAAGACAGTCTTCGCTATTCACGGCCATGATTACTTTATAAACACAATAGAAGCAGCAGCAGCAGCTGTCGTTGTAGACAGAAAATACAAAGCAGTGAGTTATCGAGATATTGGCAGTAATTAATCCACAGACGACAGCTTGTTCAAATTATTATTTTCCTTTTGTTATCCACAAGAGATTAAGTTCCTTTAGAGGAGAATTCCTTATATTATAAATATTTTGTTCTTGATTATTTAAATTTTCATAAAACCAAAATTATTTACAGGTTGTAATTAAATACTTTTAAAATAGTATTTTCATAGTTGTTATGTTTGCTAACAAAGTTAAATAATAAGAAATGAAAATGTGCTTAAATTGACAAAAGGTAATTTCAGACTGCTCCCTTGTGTGTGACCATTCGCGTTTCCCCACGCTAGAGAAGTCCTAGCCTATTTCTTACACATGATGAGAGTGTTTGCTTCACATGACAAATATGGGGAAGTTATCAAAGATGCGGATGCTCAGTGCTCTATTTTTGTGTGTGCTTGTCTGCAGTGTCGTTGCATCTGATGATTCAACAGATACAGAAAAATGTGGAACTGATGAGAAAGAAAGTTGCGGGTGCCAGCAAAGTCGTTCAAAGGACAGTCAAAAGAAAGAGGGAGACGACGCACCTGCAGCAGACGACATAACAGAAAAGTTTTATAAACCCCAAAAAGGCGACACCCCTTATGCACGTACCAACCAAATGGTTCGAATCCCAGGCAGGACATTCACAATGGGAACCGACGAGCAAGTCTTTCCAGCTGATGGCGAAGGACCGGCCAGGAAAGTTAAAGTTGATACGTTTTATTTGGACAAGTATGAAGTTTCAAATGCAGAGTTTGCACTTTTTGTCAACCAAACTGGATATAAAACTGAAGTGAGTGGTTTCTTTTACAACTTTCTTGTAGCAATGTTGTGCACTTTATGTACCTGAAACAATTGTGGTTTTCTTTCACTTTTTTAAAACTGGTAAATATATATAATAATTAATGTAAATAATAAAAAAAAATGTTCAAACGTTTTTATTGCATTAATTAAAACACAACTAATTTAACTCATACTAAACAGGATGTGAAAATGCAAGGGGGGGGGGGGAGGAGGAAGGTTAAACAGACCTAGAGATTTAAGTCTAAACGACTAAAGTCAATAAAATATCTTTATTGACAACAATAACAAATAGAAGAAAATTTGGCATGCTTTCTCAGTTTCTGATAAAAATCAAAAACATAAAATGTAATATCCAAAGGTATGGCAACATTCACAATCACTTGCACTCGCCCGCTTGCCTGTGTGTGTATGTGTGTGTGTGTACATTTAAAGAAAAACTTCTTTTAGACTTGTATTGATTTTGCAACTGGATTAATTTAATTAAAAAAAAAAATTTCCCACTTTTATTCAGGCTGAATCATTTGGAAATTCATTTGTGATGGAAAACTATTTGAGCGAGGAAGTGAAAAAGGACATAACACAGATGGTACGTATCATCACATTTTTAGTAGATCGTAAGTGTTCTAGATTCTTCCACACATTGACCTACTCCCCCTCCCCCCCCTTCCCTCCCTTCCCTTCCCTGCCCTGTCGTAACCCAATTTCTGTATGTCTTTATTATTAGATTTGCCATTCCCAAAGTCTTAGTTTTGGACTATTTCTTCGTCCACAGTATAATTTTCATAATAATGAAAAAGGAAAGGGTTGGGGGGGGGGGGAGATGAGGAAGAGGGGTCTATTAAAAGCAAGTTTGATAGTCTTGTTTGCTTTTTAGGTTATTATTATTGTTGTTTAATTTCATTACATTTAATTGCATGTCATGGTACTTGGAAGTTTTGTAGTAAGGTGAATGAAATATATTTAATGTCAGTGATAGTCCTAGGGATTTGCAAAACCGGTACGACGTCACAGTAAACAAACCCACTCGAAAACCGGTACAGGCCAGTCACGGAAACTGGTATGACCCATAGCAAAGCTTAATAATGCGTCACTATTTTTGCCACCGAAAATCTGCCGACGAATGCAGTGATTAATTTATTGCTCACCGTAAAGCCTACTAACTATAACGGAAACGATGTTTGCCAAAAATAAAAGTAAATAACAGGCCTTTCTTACCTATTTCCGTCGCGGAATCATAATCAGAGTGGCTGGCTGGCTGGCTGGCTCTCTCTCTCTCTCGCTCTCTCTCTCTCTTTCTCTCTCTCTCTCTCTCTCTCTCTCTCTCTCTCTCTCTCTCTCTCTCTCTCTCTCTCTCTTCATTTCTCTTGTTTTTCTTTCTCTTTTCCTTTATTTTTGAAACCAGTCAAACAAAATAAGAACCGGTAGGCTCTACCGGCTACTGATTTTTCAACCGGTATATTTATTCTCAAACCGGTAAAATACCGGTAATTTCCGGTTAAATTCATCCCTGAATATAATTGTAAACAATTAGAGCTAATATCTATAGGAAAGAGAGAGAGAGAGAGAGAGAGAGAGAGAGAGAGAGAGAGAGAGAGAGAGTTGCAGTGGGGTTGGGGAGTGTAGGGAGTGTGGAGAGAGAAAAGGTGTTGATGGGTAGAAAAGAAAGGATAAATGTCAAAGTGAATGGAGAATATATGGAGGTGGAGGAGGGGTGAGGGGTCAAAGGACATGAAAAAGAGTTCATCAGGTGATAGAAAGATGTATGTGTAGGAGGTGAAGGTGGTGTAGAAAATACAAAATGGAGGAGTGAGAATTGAGTAGACCCCTGTGTAACCCCTGAAATTCATTTTTACCTAGGAAAAACAATCTGTGTATTTCAGATTATTTGTCAATTAGCAATGGAAGTTGCATGATCAATAAATTTTGGGTATTTTATCGCCAAGCGACCATTGCTCACACGTTTCACAGCTGGCAGTACAACTAGCTGCTTGTGGTCAACAGTACATACGCAGTGCTTCAGATTGTCGGCGCGCCCGCGCCATTGGCGTATATTTTATCAGAATGGCGCCTAACAGTCAACGTGAATGCGCCAGCCTGGCGCGTCATAAAAATCAAGAAGGACTAGGTGAACATACGATACGAATACCTTCGATTGTCAATGACCCATCTTTTTCAAAATTGACCCATCATTTTGCATGGCCATGGGTCATTGGGCCCATGATGTCTGAAAACAATCTGAAGCACTGCATACGTGTACGTTCTGAACATCTGCCTGTTCAATGTATCTAATGTGGAGTTCAGCCATGATTGAATATGATATTATCTGATGCTGGTTGGTGGTGGCATTTGGAAAACATTGCTGTACGGCAACAATGTAACGTTACCATTCTTTTATCTCTCACAGTTTTACATTTACAGTTACTCATATTAAGGTAGGCATTATTAGACATGATTTCTGGTACATTTCCTTTGTCAGTGTTTGTAATGACAAAAGAGGGAGTATTGTGAGTTTGGGTAGTGAATTACAGTACAGTGAGATAGCAGTCATTTTGTTAAAATTTGTTCACTAGATAGTATGATCACAGAAGAGTTTATTAATCCATGTTATTGAGGTGAGAGCTATCAAATAAACATATAAGCAGCTTAAAAGGACATTTACAGCATCTCACAAACATCTCTTAGCATGAATTAAACATTTTATAAGTGTGTGTACACAAGTGTGATTTCAATCTCAGAAGCACTTTAATTAAAGATAAACTTCAATAACATTTTATGATCAGACAACTCTATAAATCTATTTTCATCCTCAACCCCTAATTTTCCCTCCCCATGGCTTTGTTTCTTCCAATAATCCTCCTCCTTCCCCTACTCCTTTTTCCACTCTTATTCTTCACCCCCTGATCCATTCTTTTTTCTGTCACTTTCTCATTTTCTAATACAATAACAATGAATAATTTTGGACAATGGCAGCCTGTTATCACAATTTATATCTCAACTTAAACATTATCACCACAGACTTAAGAATCACTCACAGGCTGTATCGTTTTGCTGAGCACCCTGCTGCTTGATGACAGTCCTAGAAAAAAATGTCGTCTTATCTATCTTATAATAAATAATATTATTGTATAGATTGTATGTGTGTGTGTGTATATATCCCGTCTTTCAGCTGCCACCTTGAGAACATGGGCTAACCCGAGCTGTCATTTTTATTTATCCCTCGTAAGAGGGACATAAAAAATAAAAATATCTGCCCTGCAAGGCGGGGAAGCTTGTTGATAGTAAACCGGGTTGCCAGCTACTAGTGCCACGACACTCCATACCAGCCACTGCCACTGACTTGCATAAAGTGCCTGCCGACAATGTAGTCCTGCTTACTACCAAAAGCAGAAGACGAATGGTCAGCCGGGGAGAACAAATGTCGTGCCGCCTTGTCCTGCATAACCCAATGGCCACACCAAAGGATTCTGCACAACAGGAGCCACCCAAGGCTAGTCTAACCAAAAAATGTAAGGTAGACAACCTCTCTCTCAAGCTTGAACCAGTCGCCTCCATTTCCTCTACAGATCCCACAGCTCAAATCAAACCATGTCCTCGTGGTTTCCCAGTTGGCGATGTTCAGGTATGTCTGAAATCGACATTGATTACGCCCAGTCAGTCTCCATTCACTGACTTAACAGTGAAAAAACTGCATTCAACAGTTACCATGGACCAGCATGATCCTGTTCCCGGTCGTTTGCATCACTTGTAGCCGAGCAGAGTATTTGATTCCCATCTCTTTTGCCACCATCTTGAGAGCACGGTCCAACTCAAGCTGTTATTTCTATTTGTCCCTTGTAAGAGGGACATAAAAATATTTGCCCTGCAAGGCGGTGAAGCATGTTGATAGTAAACTAGGTTGCCGGCTACTATAGTGCCACGACACTCCATACAAGTCACTGCCACTGGTTTGCATAAAATGCCTGCCGAAATGTAGTCCTGCTCACCACCAAAAGCAGAAGACGAATGGTCAGCCGGGGAGAACGGAGAGAGAGAGAGAGAGAGAGAGAGAGAGAGAGATAGCCAATTGATTTATGCAGCAGTAAACGTATTGGGCAGTTTTGAGGTATTTTCCACAAACTGGTGTTGAAGGTGTACTGGTATAGTACAACAAGTAGGGTGAAAGTTGCTGCTCACCATGTTTTAACAAAAGATTAGTTGGGTTTGTCCCACCGCTGTAGCTCAATTGGTAGAGCGTTCGCCTGGCACACCGATGACCCAGGTTCGAATGTGGTGGGCGATATAAAATGTTGCCATTTTCACTGTCCATTTTAGCAGTATGATTGCTTTGGTGGTTCAGTGTTGATTCAGGTCCATACCCCTCTTTCCCTGGGATGGTTATCCCCGTCTGCCATATTGCCAATGGTGGGTGTAGACGTTAAACCTCAATGTTCATTCATAGTTGGGTTTGGAGAGTAAAGAGGCTGTGCAAGATGTTCTATGTATGCGGCTTCCACACTACTAGCTTGTGTTCACACCCTGTAGGCAAGGCTTACATCGCCCCGCCTCAACCACTGCTACTTTCCACACTACTAGCTTGTGTCCACACCCTGTAGCCAAGGCTAACGCCGCCTCTCCTCAGTCTCTGCTGTTATTTACCGACAGATTGCAGGTTTTCTTGAAGTATTATGCCATTGCACACCACGTCCCGAACTGAAAAAGACAGGGGGGCGGGGACTTAAGGGTCCAACTATGTTACACCACCCGGAATTATAGGTAGGCTTTACGACTAGCTGCAGGAGGGATTAAGGAGAGGTGAACATTAACCTATACCAGTCTTAACTATGTAGTGTGGCTTCTACTCAGGCTGAGCACTTATACCATACTTTTGAACTGATCTGTCAGTAGGAAACAGGACATCATAAATACCCTTCTAAAAATAATAATAATAATAATTATTATTATTATTAATATTATTATTATTATTTAAAAATTATTATTAATATTATTATTGTTGTTGTTATTGGTGTTATTGTTGTTGTTATATTTATATATTTTTCTTTTGTTATTGTTGTTTGTTTGTTTGTTTGTTTAATATTTATTATTTATGTATTTTTTAAGTGTGAAAGTGGAACAATTGGTTTTTAAATCATGTCACTCAAGAGATCCTAACCTTTTATAAGGTTTTGTAGTAGTAGTAGTAGTAGTAGTAGCAGCAATACTACTACTGCTATTACTACTACTACTACTACCACCACCACTACTACCACTACTACTCTTACTATCTCTATTACAGATGGGAAAATATTGCATATTAAGGAAACAAGGAGCAATAAGGCAGATGTTTATGGGGTTGATGACGGCAATTTGCATATGAATAGATGTTTATATCAAATCACCATTAACGTTTCCCCTCAAGCTGGCTAGCAGGCTCATATCATTATTGTTATGATTGTTATTTTTATGAATATTTATGCTTCTAATCTAGACTTAGCTCTAGGCGCTTACATGAGTACGGAACAACTTTATAAAACAAAATGAGCAAAACTCATAATTATTAACAGTAACCTTATATATAAAAACTAATAACTCTAACACACACACACTCACACGCAAGCACACACACACACACACATAGACAAATTTGTTATACAGTAAGAAAATTGTATGACTGCTTGTAATATGGGCAGGATATAAATTGCAAGCCATTGGACAACTTGATGACCTGCTCACAGTGGTGAAAAAACGGAAACTCCGATCATCAGGTCTTGCAAAGACCATTCTGCAAGGCACAGTGCAAGGATGTAGAAGAAGAGGGAGACCGAAAAAGAGGTGGGAGGACAACATTCGAGAATGGACTGGTTTGACACTGAGCGAAACAATCAGGGTTGCTGAGGACAGGGAAAGATGGAGTACGCTGGTTAAACGATCATCTGTGGTGCCCCTACGACCTCCGAGTTACGGGATAGGATAGGATAAATTGCAGGTTTTGATAAGCTTGAATGATATTCACTATGACTTCATAAACAGAATGATACAACCTCTGTAAAAAAAAAGCTATGAATTTTCAATAAACATTATTACAAAAATCATATTTAAATAAAATAGGCACTGATTGAAATACTATAGGACTTTACGAGTGAATATGATTTGGGCTTGGATACAGAACCTAGATACAAGTTCAAAAACAATTTAAAATCACAATTGGTTGTAGTTTGACCTACGGTCCTTGAAGTTTTGATTTGAGAAGCTTAGGGTAAGTGTTTGACAAAGATAAAAACAATAGTTTGACACATTGACCTAATATTTGCTTGTGATAGCGGTTGATGTAGCTGCTTGCCAAAATAGTGTTGAGGATTATCTCCCATGCTCAGTATTGGTAGGCATGGCTAAAGTTACATCCTTTTGGCTGTTGTTGACATCCCACACCTACATCAGGGTCAAACATCGACAGGATTTATTTATTTATATATTTATTTATTTAATTGTTCTTATACAGAGTTTTTTTCCGCTCAAGAGCTGCTCAAAGTTCAGGATTATCTTCCCTTCTGACTGTTGCTTGCTGTATACATGAAAGGCGCAATAGACTTTTAAACTGGGCATTGTTTCAGGTGCCTTCTATTGTCACACTGGCTTTGTTTTTGGGAGTTTGTTTTTTGTATTTGATAGCAGATCTATAGTAACTTGTCAGTGTGTTCTCTGTAGCTCATTGTGTGTTTCCATCGACTCCAGTGTAACAAAGCCTTTCTCCATGCATCAGATTTCATTTAGTTGTTATATAAAGAATGAAGAGTTACTGTAAGTGATAGCTGGTATTTGAAGAGAGAGAATGATCTACTTAGTTGCAGCAGTTATCCTACACTGTGGTGCAGGCTGCATAAGTGTGAAACTTTCATAGAATTATTTTCTGTCCAACTGTCGCTCATTGGAAAACACTTGGGCGAGGATTGAGGAGGGGGTTTGTAGGAGGCCTGGGTGGTCCATGGATGCTGTTTGAGGTGGTTAGGGTATGATGGTGGTGAAGGGAAGAAAAAGGGATGAGAGTGGGTAAATGGATGAAAGGGGTGGGGGGAGGGGAAAGGGCTTATGGCTGAGTAGCTTTGAGCTTTGCTAACAGTCTCTCACTCCCCCTAATATTTATAGTCTTCTAAAACAAAACAACAGCCAATGGGTATAAGAAAAAAAAATACACCCCAACTTGTTGTTTACCAAGACATAACTCCAGGTGGAGCAGCTGCATTGTGATTTGGGCTCATGTTAAAAATGTTGAGGTACGGAAGGTTGATCACGGTTAGTACTTGGATAGGTGACCCTACCTGGAATGCAACCACCAAAGGACAAAAGGAATGGAAAAGCCCTCAACACACATGGGTGCCTGGCTCTGTTTAGAACTGGGGAATGGAAGGCAGCTTGGGAGAGACAATGGCCATGAGCTATGCTGATAATGTTTGTGACCGATTGTAAATATCCAGTAGTAACATGTTTTTTAGCAGATGGTTGACTGGAAAAGTTTGCTGTATAAGAAATGTGTGTGCGTGATACAGGTAGCGGCAGCACCATGGTGGTTACCAGTAGACGGCGCTGACTGGCGACATCCAGAGGGCAAGGGTAGCAACCTGAAGAGACGGTGAGTTGTCTTTCTTGATCCTCACATTGAGGGGGATATTAACACGTAATAGAAATGTACACTCTTAACTACTGCTGAGATTTGCCACTGTTAATTTATTTTAATACGATGCGTTGATCGACATACTTGCACGCTACATGCAATAGGTTTAAACTGACAGGATTGCCTTTATCCAAATGCTGCTCAATATTTGACTAATAAATAAAATAAATAATAAATAAATAAATAAGTAAACAAATAAAATAATGCATGTTGTTTCAGAATGGATCACCCTGTTATTCACATGTCATGGAACGACGCGGTGGCATATTGTACCTGGGCGGGTAAAAGACTACCCACAGAGGCCGAGTTTGAGTTTGCCTGTAGAGGAGGCAAAGAGAACAGGTGGGTTTATAGTGGTTAAAACGGTATAATAATATAGTGAGCTGTAGCTCAGCGGTGAAAGCAACTGCAAACTAATTGAAGCATCGATTGTTGACGCTTTGCCACCGTAGTCTGACAGCTAGGTTTTTCTTCTTGGACACATAAAATACTGCTCAATTATGTGCTAATGCAGTAATTTTGACATATTTCAGGTGCACCTGTTTGTAGTGAAAATCTTATCAAACCCCAATATGTTTAGTATCAATGGAAAGAGCAAATCAAGATCAACACAAACATGTTCAGTTTTGATACATACATTTATATTGCAAAGATTCTAGAACAGCATAAACGGAGGGGAACCAAACTAAAAAGTAAAACTGCCAGATTTTCTGAGAGCACTCTTTGCAAGTCTAGTAAAGTGAAAGTCTGTATTTTATGTGCCAATTGTTCTCTTCAAATACACAGTTATTGAACAACCTTTGTGAAATTGGACCTCGGTGCTCAAGATTTGTGCAATCACTTTGGAAAGAGGAATATTCCTGTGTGGCCTCGTGCTCGCCATTTTTCTCATTTGTTCAGTCTCCATGGTTTCAGAGACTCTTTCACTCATTTCTGTGAAAAGTCACAAGTACAGTAACTTAAAATGATTGTTTGACCCAATGAAAGCGGTTGGTCCCCTTAGACTCTATAGGGTGCTTTGATGTTTGGCATAGCTGTCAACGCCCACATGCTGCGCTGTCAGCAGTGATGAATGAGGCCTGATGTTTAGCATAGGTGTCAACACACACACATGTTGCACTCTGTCAGCAGTGGTGAATGAGGCCTGATGTTTAGCATAGGTGTCAACACACACATGTTGCGCTCTGTCAGCAGTGGTGAATGAGGCCTGATGTTTAGCATAGCTGTCAACACACACACATGTTGCTCTCTGTCAGCAGTGATGAATGAGGCCTGATGTTTAGCATAGCTGTCAACACACACACATGTTGCACTCTGTCAGCAGTGGTGAATGAGGCCTGATGTTTAGCATAGCTGTCAACACACACACATGTTGCACTCTGTCAGCAGTGGTGAATGAGGCCTGATGTTTAGCATAGCTGTCAACACACACACATGTTGCACTCTGTCAGCAGTGGTGAATGAGGCCTGATGTTTAGCATAGCTGTCAACACACACACATGTTGCACTCTGTCAGCAGTGGTGAATGAGGCCTGATGTTTAGCATAGCTGTCAACACACACACATGTTGCACTCTGTCAGCAGTGGTGAATGAGGCCTGATGTTTAGCATAGCTGTCAACACACACACATGTTGCACTCTGTCAGCAGTGGTGAATGAGGCCTGATGTTTAGCATAGCTGTCAACACACACACATGTTGCACTCTGTCAGCAGTGGTGAATGAGGCCTGATGTTTAGCATAGCTGTCAACACACACACACATGTTGCACTCTGTCAGCAGTGGTGAATGAGGCCTGATGTTTAGCATAGCTGTCAACACACACACATGTTGCACTCTGTCAGCAATGGTGAATGAGGCCTGATGTTTAGCATAGGTGTCAACACACACACATGTTGCTCTCTGTCAGCAGTGGTGAATGAGGCCTGATGTTTGGCATAGCTGTCAACACACACACATGTTGCACTCTGTCAGCAATGGTGAATGAGGCCTGATGTTTAGCATAGCTGTCAACACACACACATGTTGCACTCTGTCAGCAATGGTGAATGAGGCCTGATGTTTAGCATAGGTGTCAACACACACACATGTTGCACTCTGTCAGCAATGGTGAATGAGGCCTGATGTTTGGCATAGGTGTCAACACACACACATGTAGCGCTCTGTCAGCAATGGTGAATGAGGCCTGATGTTTGGCATAGGTGTCAACACACACACATGTTGTGCTCTGTCAGCAATGGGGAATGAGGCCTGATGTTTAGCATAGGTGTCAACACACACATATGTTGCACTCTGTCAGCAATGGTGAATGAGGCCTGATGTTTGGCATAGCTGTCAACACACACACATGTAGCGCTCTGTCAGCAATGGGGAATGAGGCCTGATGTTTAGCATAGGTGTCAACACACACACATGTAGCGCTCTGTCAGCAATGGTGAATGAGGCCTGATGTTTGGCATAGGTGTCAACACACACACATGTAGCGCTCTGTCAGCAATGGTGAATGAGGCCTGATGTTTGGCATAGGTGTCAACACACACATGTTGCGCTCTGTCAGCAGTGGTGAATGAGGCCTGATGTTTGGCATAGGTGTCAACGCACACATGTTGTGCTCTGTCAGCAGTGATGAATGAGGCCTGATGTTTGGCATAGGTGTCAACACACACATGTTGTGCTCTGTCAGCTGTGGTGAATGAGGCCTGATGTTTGGCATAGGTGTCAACGCACACATGTTGTGCTCTGTCAGCAGTGGTGAATGAGGCCTGATGTTTAACATAGGTGTCAACACACACATGTTGTGCTCTGCCAGCAGTGGTGAATGAGGTCTGATGTTTGGCATAGGTGTCAACACACACATGTTGCGCTCTGTCAGCAGTGGTGAATGAGGTCTGATGTTTGGCATAGGTGTCAACACACACACATGTTGCACTCTGTCAGCAGTGGTGAATGAGGCCTGATGTTTGGCATAGGTGTCAACGCACACATGTTGTGCTCTGTCAGCAGTGGTGAATGAGGCCTGATGTTTAGCATAGGTGTCAACACACACATGTTGCGCTCTGTCAGCAATGGTGAATGAGGCCTGATATTTGGGATAGGTGTCAACGCACACATGTTGTGCTCTGTCAGCAGTGGTGAATGAGGCCTGATATTTGGGATAGGTGTCAACACACACATGTTGTGCTCTGTCAGCAGTGGTGAATGAGGCCTGATATTTGGGATAGGTGTCAACACACGCATGTTGCGCTCTGTCAGCAGTGATGAATGAGGCCTGATATTTGGCATAGGTGTCAACATACGCATGTTGCGCTCTGTCAGCAGTGATGAATGAGGCCTGATATTTGGCATAGGTGTGAACACACGCATGTTGCGCTCTGTCAGCAGTGATGAATGAGGCCTGATGTTTGGCTTAGGTGTCAACACACACTTAAGATAAGATAAGACAACTTTATTATCTTTTACAAGAAATTACATTGTGGTGTACAATTACAATCAACAAGGAATAAACATCACAATAATAATATCAACAACAATGATAATGACAATGAAGATAAAGCTGTCACACATGAATATAATTACACTTATGCATGCTAACATTAAACGACAGCAAATGTTAAATGAAATTATTTTGGACACATACAAACCCCCCACACCCCCACACACAAACACACACACCCACACACAAACACACATGTCATTTATTAAGTAATGAGACAGCCTTTGGGATAAAACTGTTTTTCGTTCTGAGAGTTCTGACCCTTGGCGTTGCGCTCTGTCAGCAGTGGTGAATGAGGCCTGATGTTTGGCATAGGTGTCAACGCACACATGTTGCACTCTGTCAGCAGTAAATGAGACCTGAGGTTCATGTCCTAGATGATTGAGTGCCAGCTATGTAAACCACTAGGTCACTGATCCCCCATCCCTGGTCGCTCAGGATTTTGTTCAGTTGTCGGGGGAGTCAGATGCTGCGCCTTGTGGTGATGTCTTGGAATGGTACATTTAACATTGCCCAACACGTTATTCCTTGTGGTGATGTCTTGGAATGGTACACTTAACATTGCCCAACACGTTATTCCTTGTGGTGATGTCTTGGAATGGTACACTTAACATTGCCCAACACGTTATTCCTTGTGGTGATGTCTTGGAATGGTACACTTAACATTGCCCAACACGTTATTCCTTGTGGTGATGTCTTGGAATGGTACACTTAACATTGCCCAACACGTTATTCCTTGTGGTGATGTCTTGGAATGGTACACTTAACATTGCCCAACACGTTATTCCTTGTGGTGATGTCTTGGAATGGTACACTTAACATTGCCCAACACGTTATTCCTTGTGGTGATGTCTTGGAATGGTACACTTAACATTGCCCAACACGTTATTCCTTGTGGTGATGTCTTGGAATGGTACACTTAACATTGCCCAACACGTTATTCCTTGTGGTGATGTCTTGGAATGGTACACTTAACATTGCCCAACACGTTATTCCTTGTGGTGATGTCTTGGAATGGTACACTTAACATTGCCCAACACGTTATTCCTTGTGGTGATGTCTTGGAATGGTACATTTAATATTGCCCAACACGTTATTCCTTGTGGTGATGTCTTGGAATGGTACACTTAACATTGCCCAACACGTTATTCATTGTGGTGATGTCTTGGAATGGTACATTTAATATTGCCCAACACGTTATTCCTTGTGGTGATGTCTTGGAATGGTACACTTAACATTGCCCAACACGTTATTCCTTGTGGTGATGTCTTGGAATGGTACACTTAACATTGCCCAACACGTTATTCCTTGTGGTGATGTCTTGGAATGGTACACTTAACATTGCCCAACACGTTATTCCTTGTGGTGATGTCTTGGAATGGTACATTTAATATTGCCCAACACGTTATTCCTTGTGGTGATGTCTTGGAATGGTACACTTAACATTGCCCAACACGTTATTCCTTGTGGTGATGTCTTGGAATGGTACATTTAACATTGCCCAACACGTTATTCCTTGTGGTGATGTCTTGGAATGGTACACTTAACATTGCCCAACACGTTATTCCTTGTGGTGATGTCTTGGAATGGTACACTTAACATTGCCCAACACGTTATTCCTTGTGGTGATGTCTTGGAATGGTACACTTAATATTGCCCAACACGTTATTCCTTGTGGTGATGTCTTGGAATGGTACATTTAACATTGCCCAACACGTTATTCCTCCAAGGAAAGCATCTAAACAGGATTATATCCACGACGTTATCATTAAACTCAGTTCTATCTATTTAGGCCAGACAACTACTAGGAGCCTTTTACACAGATGTTTTGTCACTTTAATATTATTAATAATATTATTTTCATTATTGTTGTTGTTTTGTTGTTGTTGTTGTTATTGTTATTATTATTATTATTAGTATTATTATTATTATTTTTATTGTATTATTATTTTTAATATTATTATAATATTATTATTGTATTATTATTATAAATATAAGTAATAGTAGCAGTATTGCTGCTATGGTGGTTTTTAGTAGTAGTAGTACCACTATTAATATTATTATCATAATTATGATTATTATTATTTTTTCATTTGATTTTTGTGTTTTTTTGGACACCATATTGTCTTTTTTTAACAGGAATTTCTGGGGAAGGCATAGTTGCAGCCTGTGGGGCGTTCAAACACAATCTATTTAATATTAGTTGTCTTTTTGAAATTTTGATGGGGGTGCAAACCGGAGTACCCGGAGAAAACCCTCGAGATATTGCCTGAGTCGAAAGTAAATAATATTTGGAGGACCATATTGCCTAGAGGAGGGTTGATCCCACACCTGTTAGGCGCCATTGGTTTCTAGCCTGTGGACAAGGCAAGTTAGTCCTGCCTTAGACCATGCAGCTACATATTCTTCTTTTTCTTCTTCTTCTTTTTCTTCTTCTTCTTCTTCTTCTTCTTCTTCTTCTTCTTCTTCTTCTTCTTCTTCTTCTTCTTCTTCTTCTTCTTCTTCTTCTTCTTCTTCTTCTTATTATTATTATTATTATTATTGTTGTTGTTGTTGTTATTACTGTGTGTATCACAGGTTATTCCCTTGGGGCAATGGCCTAATGCCAAAGGGTGAACACTGGATGAACATCTGGCAGGGGAAGTTCCCCGAGGAGAACACTGCTGAAGATGGCTACGCTCACACCAGTCCTGTACGTATCAGTACAAACAACCCTGCTTTCCTGTTGTGTTCACTTTGGGGTAAATGGTCTGTGGGTTAGCTAGCCTCTTGCGTGGATCAGTATTTGGCTAAGGAGATACTATTGACAGACTTGCCTACTGCATGTTCGGTCGCAGTTTTCTTACGCAATTTAGCCTTGGATTACGGTTGTCAGGTCAGCTCGCTAAAAATAAGGTCAACAAAAAAATTTTATACAAAATTTTTTTTCCGATTACGCATGCACACATATTGTAAGTTTGCCACACTTGTGTTCTGGTTTCCTCCATTCTGCTCAATGCTGTGTATACACCAGCTGAAAAATGAAGCCAAGCCGTAATGCAGGCCATTCTGATCTGAATAAAGATGAATCAAAAGCTAAACAGCAAGCCAGAAAGAAGGTTTTATTGAGCGTCTGCAATAAAAAGTGGTCTTGTCTGGCTACATCTCCGAAAGGGACAGAGTTTGCAAGATGTCCTTTGTGCAAAATCGACTTCACCTTTGCACATGCGGTCGCAATGGCTTCAAAAGCGCGTTTTCCTCAAAATCACATGAAAAGTTTGACGCAGCTACTAAAGGCTATGTGTCGATTAAAAGCTTTTCTCAGGCAGACGAAAATCACTGGTGCCGAATACAGGCATACATTGTAACCTGAAGTATTTGTAATGTTGCTCACGTGAAACAAAGTTTATTCGCACTCTTCTGCAAAATGTTGACCTGAACTGAGAACTCTTCACTTGTCCTTTCATTTTCTACTTTGTAATATTATTTGATCAGGACAGGACCATCAGTCTACATTCCAAAGTAAGACTGCTGCGCTCCCTTGTCATCTCCATCTTCCTATATGCTTGCGAAGCATGGACCCTCACAGCAGATCTCCAACGAAGAATACAAAGCATGGAGATGAGGTGCTACAGAAGACTTCTGGGCATTTCCTATACCCAACACATCACCAACGACGAAGTCCGACAGACCATCACACAAGCCATTGGACAACACGATGACCTGCTAACAGTGGTGAAGAAACGGAAACTCCGATGGTATGGCCACGTCACCAGATCATCAGGCCTTGCAAAGACTATTCTGCAAGGCACAGTGCAAGGAGGTAGAAGAAGAGGGAGACCGAAAAAGAGGTGGAAGGACAACATTCGAGAATGGACTGGTTTGTCACTGAGCGAAGCCATCAGGGCTGCTGAGGACAGAGAAAGATGGAGTATGCTGGTTAAACGATCATCTGTGGTGCCCCTACGACCTTCGGGTTACAAAACAGGATAGGATAGGATAGGAATATTATTTGCTTAGTAAACATGCATTTCTACATATATTTTAGTACACTCTGTGCACAATGTGAATATTAATGTGTTATAAGAAGACAAACAAAATCTGTTACGCAAAATCTTGTCAAAGCTTCCAAAATGTGTTTTTGAGCTGCCTGGGGTACTGTCAACAAGTTTTTCAGGTAGGCAAGTCTGTATTGAAATGTGAAAATCCTTTGAAAGTACGTTGATGTTAACAAATGCTGTCCTTTGGTTTCTGTCTCTCTCTCTTATACAATGTTACAACTACACCGTACAATGGGCCTATGTCATCTAGCTGTCAACGTGACATGCTTGAGAGGTTGTGTAGTTGGTTGGAGCTGTGTGTGTGTTTGCTTGCTTGCTGGCAGTATGTGTGTGTGTGTGTTTGTACATGCATGTGTGTGTTGGCAATTTGTTTTTATTTCATGACAGCATTTTTGTGCCACATGTTGTGCGCTTTGTGGAATGTGCGTCAACAGATAATTTTGTTTTCATTGTATTATTCCCACAAATGTGCAAAACAATTTCTTCAGTTAAAACATTTTAAAACAAGTATAAAAAATCTTGGCTCCACGTCTTAGCAATGATAGCTAAAATGTCCATCTTGCAGGATTCACAGGAGCAGCAAAACTGCATAGCAAATGTGTTTAACATGTCCGCCATGCATGAGAGCTGCACTTTCTTGGGTATAGCTAACGATAACAGCAGTAATGAGTGTGCTGTTCACTGTGACAGTCAAAAAATATTTGAAAAGCTGTTCAGATTGGTGCACTAGTTTAACATTTTATGCACCATTCTCAACTTGTTAAAGTGCCATCGGCGCAAGGCGCACTCCAAACATGAACACTTTTGCGTCATACATGTAGAACAAAACTTTTCATCCACTGTTTTGTATCTTTTGTGACTTTTAGCTTTGTCTCATGTCGGCTACATTCTCTCCGACGACCTGTCCCTTAATAACCACATCTCCAACGTCTGTCGCTCTGCATACACGGCCATACGCCAAATCAGCTCCTTTCGCCACTATCTTACAGTCACTGCCACCAAAATCCTAGTCTGCGCTCTCGTCCTTTCTCGTCTTGACTATTGCAACACTCTCCTCGCTGGCTCCCCAAAACACATCATTGACAAACTACAAAAGGTTCAGAACTCAGCAGCTAGACTAGTATTCCAAGCAAAGAAACGCGATCACATCACACCTCTACTACATTCCCTTCACTGGCTTCCTGTGCAAGCACGCATAGAGTACAAACTCTCTGTTCTCTGTCACAACTTCTTCACAGATTCTTGTCCTTCCTACTTTGCTGATCTACTGTCTGTCTACTCTCCTTCACGCACTTTAAGATCTTCTGCGGACACTCGCACACTCAAGGTTCCCGTCACCCGCACTAAGACATACGGCCAACGTGCATTCGCTTACTCTGCACCCAAGCAGTGGAATTCCCTTCCCTCCCATATCCGCAACATACAATCAACACAGGCATTCAAAAAGGCCCTCAAAACCCACCTCTTCAAACTGCATTATTCAGACTGATTTGTATCCCGCTGCCATTCTCTCCTCTTTTGTTTCTGTCTGATCCGTAAGTGTGTACACGGCTTTAAATATTTATACTGTTTTCCTTTCCTGGGTCTATCCGGGCATATAAATAGCTGTGAATAAGTTTTTGCTATTTTAGTTTTGTCTTTTTTGTCATTTTTTTACATAGTTGTAAATAGTTCTTACTTTTACTGTTCCATCTTTTGGTGTATCGTAACAAAAGCGTTGTTTGATTGAGTGCATGTATTTTTATGTAATGACTATGTAAAGCGCGGTGAGGCTAGTCGTAGGCTGGAGTACCCGCTATATAAAAACCCGTTATTATTATTATTATTATTATTATGTATATGTAGCCCTCTTTTGATAATACATTAAATACGTTGTTTTTGGTTTTTTTAAATATATATATAATATATTTCTATATATTCTATATATATATTTATAAACCAAAGAAATCTTATCCCCCTGCAGGTGACAGCCTTTCCTGACCAGAACAAGTACGGGCTGAAGAACATCATCGGCAACGTTTGGGAATGGACCCAGGACTGGTGGGACATCAGGCACACCACTGACTTTCAAGATAATCCTGTTAGCACTTACTACACTCTTACATATATAATAATGTAATACAATAATACCATACATCTTTATCGTCCAATTTTCACATTATACATAAAAGGCACAGTGCAAGGAGGTAGAAGAAGAGGGAGGCCGAAAAAGAGGTTGGGGGACAACATTCGAGAATGGACTGATTTGACACTGAGCGAAGCCATCAGGTTTGCTGAGGACGAGTATGCTGGTTAAACGATCATCTGTGGTGACCCTACGACCTCGGAGTTACGGGACAGGCTAGGATAGGATAGGATAGGACATAAAAGCAGATAATTGCCTATGGCATTGAGCGCAAACTTTGCACACAGTATATAAATAAACACAACAATAAAATTTCCAGCTTACAATAGTCATATGACTCAGCAGCAAATATTCTTTTTCTTTCTCTCTCCCTCCCTGTTTCTCTATTATTTTGTTTTCTTTCTCTCTTTCCCCTCCTCTCGCCTCAACAATGTACACACATCCACACACACACACACCTATGTACGTACTCACTGGCCCATGGACATCAGTGGCTACACTCACAATGCAATACAGCTACAACAAAAATAAAACTATAAAATGTCTGTATTGCCCAAGTCAATCACAGTGAATCGTTAGGTGTTATGACGTGTACAGAACAGACAATGGCAGCTCCAGAATCACAATAAAAATGTCAGATTAAGATGTAATAATAATAATAATAATAATGGACGTTGTATAAGCACTGTCCACCAAATCATCAATCGGGCTCAAAGTGCGGCAATCTGTTTTAACAAACTACACACTGTCACATGAACACCATCAATTACTCAAACATGTGTTGCGAAGGCACACACTTACACATATGGGTTCAAACGTTAGCATGTTTATGCTTACAAATGCACACATAGCACATTCAAGTGCACACACACATAGCCCACATATAATGCGTTCACAAATTCACTCCCACTCATGTGGTAACTGCATGTATAAATCTCTCGCTTCCCCCTCTCCACTCTCCCCTCTCTTTTTCTATCTTTTTTTATCTTCTCTTTTTTTTCTTCTCTCTTTCTTTCTCTTTTTCTCTCTGACAAACTTTGGGTAATTATCTTAGACAAAAGCTCAGAAGATAAATTGATAACACATCAGTACTTACACGTGTATTTCACTAAAATGTTAGTTATAGTAGTAGTAGATCGAGGTTAGTTGTTAGGCCTTCCGGCCTATTCTACGCCTTGTGCGTGGATCACTTGGAGCAATTGTGATGAAACATGAACTGTAATCATCATATTCTTTAAACTTATCTATACAGTTTGGGTTTCTATCCAGAAGGTTCTTGAAGGAGTTGATATTTTTTTAGTGAAATTCATGCGAACTGGGAGAGCACTCGTTTCCCACCACCCTGTTTGCCTTGAACGTTGAACATTGGATCATTTAATAGAATGTAGGTTTTAGGCGGGAAAGCCTAGTTTCACACACAACCTGTCCCAAACCAGAAGTAGACAACTGACAATATCACAAGCCTTGAGTACAGCATTGAGAACAATGCATTATCGACCATTATGCCGAAATCATAGCATTTTCATTACAGTTATTTCATTTTCAGTACTGTTGTTACAGAAAGGACCATCGTCAGGGACAGATAAAGTGAAAAAGGGAGGGTCATACCAGTGTACCAATGTAAGTAAATTCATGCTATCTTCTTTCCTTTCTTAGTTTATCAGTATGTAGTTGGATTTGGTGTAGTTCACCCCCGTTGGGGTGCCGGGGGTTTCAGTATAAAACAGTATCCCCACTTTCTGGAAATTTAGTGCTTTAAATTCCCACTGTCGCTTTCTTTCTCATTTGCTCTTTCTCATTCCTGCTCTGTTCTATCAATCTGCTATACTATCTTCTTCTTCGCTAGACCAGTCACCTACCTTTTTTCTTGAAAACTCTTCCGGGACAATACTCCTTATTTGTGTATGAGGTCTGTTGGATCATCTTGGAAATAATTGAAAGCTTTCTGCCTGGTGGTCACTAGGGCTTCCTATGACGTTATTATTTAGCAATGTAGGCATTTTATATGTATGTGTTTTGTTGATATTTTATAATGATGTTTGTATTCTATTTTGTTTTTGTAAACGGGGGTTCGATAAATTAGAGTATAGCCTCAGCGTCCCCTGCGTGGGATGTCTTTATTGTAAAGTGACTGGCTGGTGGAGAGCTTTCAGTTTTGCCACTAGGGTTGTTTCGGCAGATCTTTTATGCGGATTGGGGGTTGTGCGGTCCTGATTTGGCTCAGAAGAATCCGTTGGACCTAAAGCAATAATCATGTAATGTAATGTAATTTGGTGTAGTTCTTGCTATTTAGATTTGGTGTGTGTACAGGGTGGTGGAAAAGTAACTCCCTATTAAACATTGCTGACAACTTTTGGTATACGAATCCCTCCGTTATGTGACCTGAAAACTTCTGACGGATTCACTTCCAATAATAAATGACCTCTGGTATGCGACAACTTCGTTTATGCGACCAGCGACCGTGTCTTAAGCCCTTTATACGACCGTCTTAGGCAATTTAAAAGAGATATCAGTTAATTTATTGTCTGTACCTTTCGTTTTTTTCTCTCATGTTAGTGTACGCCTGCTGTTGTCTGCTATTTCCGGTTCGCAAGTAAGGGACATTACTCGCCTACACTGGCTTGTCAAAATGGCGTCGCGCAAGAGGAAAGTTTTTTGAGTTTGGCAGAAAGAATGAAAGTGATTGAAAGAAGTGAAAATGGGGAGAGTTGTTTGTCTATTGCAAGAAGTTTAGACGTTGAAAAGGCCCAAATTCAGCTCATTATAAAGAATAAGGAATCTATGAAACTACGATGGGAGAGTGGAGTAAGTGGCGAAAGGAAAACATCGAAACTGAGAGCTTCTGCAGTGACATACTTAAAAAAGACCTGATTAATCGAAAACAGTCTTCAATTTCAAAGTTTTTCCCTGTTCAAAATGTCTGAAGTCCCGACTGTTTTCTGTTTTTGAAGTTGTGACTAAAAGACAAAGCTAAAAATGAAACATGTTTTACAGTTTTCTTTGTCAGAGAATACATGCTGGTGAGTGTAAAAATTATGATATTATGAGACCGTTTTTTCTCAGATTTTGGACGGTCGTATACCGGAGGTTCCACTGTAGTACCCTATTTGCAGGAAACAAAATATATTGTCGTCTTTATAGCGATAGAATTTAAATGTTTATCCTACATTTCATCTCACGGCGACAAGAGCAGCCTCTAATGTCCCCTGACACTGCATGAGAGAATGATGTGAAACATCAGCACTTCATAATTGATATGATGACATTTTAATAAATAATCTGGAAGCGTTGTGTTTGTTGCAGCAATACTGCTACAGGTACCGATGTGCAGCTCGCAGTCAGAATACAGCGGATAGTTCTGCCGCAAACCTCGGCTTCCGCTGTGCCGCCTCCAAACTGCCCGACTACCTGCAGAAGCCATCTGCCAAGGATGAGTTGTAGTGGTCTGCCAAGGATGAGTTGTAGTGCTTTGTCTAGGTTTAGCTTAATCAAATGTATTTAGTGTTGAGTTGTAGATTGCAATAATTTTTTTAGGGTTTCGACAATTAAACAAATGAGCTGCAGATTAAAGGTACTTATTGTTTGAGATTTAGGATTATGAAACAAATTAGCTGTAGATTATCCTTATTTCTCTAGGGTTACGATAGATTGATTTATATAGAATGGTTGAAAACTAACTCTCTATTAAAAATTGATTTGTAAATATTACTGCATTGGCACCAAACAACATGCACTGTGGTCCTTACAGTGGTACAATGTAACTGCTGATCTGTGATTTTATCTGGCAGGGACAACAGCAGCCCATAATGGCCCATGGCCTGACACTTTGTCTGGGGTTTCATGTTAGCTGAGTTCACTCATGCAGCCCTATTTACAAAACATATACCCAGTAGAGCACATATATTTATTTAGGTTAAGGGTAATTAAAGAAATGATTATAAGATGTTGTTTGTCGTTGATAATTTTGCCTTTGTGGGTGCTGTACGAAATGTAAAGGTTTTCTGGATTTTTTGTGTGGGTGATGTACTTGACTGACATTTAGTGTTTGCAGTATTGATAACATATTTCCTGAGGGAATGTTATAATAATTATAATTGTTAAATTTTTTACTACCAATTTAGAAAAACTGCGGTTGTCCTACATTGAAAATTGCGTAATGTTCTCAATCGATTCAATGCTACATAATTGTAACGTCTGTTAGACCACTTTCAATGTTCTCAAATCAAGAAGAAATGAAATATGTAGTTTGGCAAAGCAGTGGCAATATCTTTTGTCACATATGCCAGTGAAATCTACAAAGCTTTCTTAAGTGAAAGTGAGATTTTTGTTTGATGTTTGTAATGTAGAAGGATAGAATAGGAGATTTGTAATGTAAATATTATGACATGGTGTTATGGAATTGATTGTTGGTGTGGGTTGTTGCATTTCATCTGGCTTTCGCGTAATTGTTTGATTTTTGCTTACCTTTTGATTTTGATATTGATTATACTCTAAGATAGCACACATGAAGCTATTATTGATCCAGTATGTACTGGCATATTACTGACACAGATTTTTTTGAGATTTTCCTTTATGGCATTATATGTTATATTATTTATTTGTATTTTTTTAAACAAGTGCTTGTGACATTCCTATAGGGTATTTTGTGTACTGAAGACTGTTGCTGAACTGATTGACTGGTCGACTGACTGAAAAACTGACCAGCTGGCTGATTTAGCTAACTTGGGTTCTATCATAGGTGATGACTGACTTCACTGTTTGCTAGCTGACTGCTTTGCCTGTTGGAAACTAGCTGTTCTTCGTTTCTAACATTGAATTAGATTGTAATTTACGTTACAATATTCCTGACTGGATGAAATAGAAACCAGCCAAACATTTTTTTTTAAAAGACCTGCTTTCACCATCTGACTGACTGGTTCAGTCAGACTATTTGTCAATACAGCAACAGTCAGAAACACAGGTGTCTGTATCTGGATGTGAGAGTGTCTCTCTCTCTGTACTATTAATATAGAGAGTGACGCTATAAGGCTTTGGCATCTGTAACATTCAGATAGGGGTGCCTGTATTGAGAAAGGTTGACTTTTAAATGGCTTATGCAAGATATTTTACATCATGGTGATGAACGGACCAAGCAACCATATGCCTATGAGGAACGCAGAGAACACGAATGAGACGTAAATAATAACTTAATGAATTATAATAATGTAAATTTGTGTGCAATAATGATCTTTGGTGTTCAGTGTGAAATTGCAAAGCATTATTCATTATCATGTTGTTGGTGCAGCTGTCCTTACAACATAAATTCTACAGCTATACCAGCATTCAAATAAATCCACACTATTCATACACCATTTACACACACACATACAATATATATATATATACAAGATTTTTGAAAATTAATTGCCTTTTGGATAATTGCTTATAACTTACAGCATTTGTTTCATGCAAATGATATGCAGTACTATTAACAAAATATAAGCGATTTTCAGTAGGGAGTTACTTTTCCACCACCCTGTAAATCCACGCACACAGATACATTATGCAGACACTCACACATTAACGTTATGTACCCAGAGATAACACTTAATCCTTACCGTCAGTATTCGGACAAGCTGGTTATACATTTGTTGTATGATATTTCATTTACCATAACTGCCTTTTGGTGCTGGCTGCTGGTTTAGATTCTTCCATTTTTTCTTCCCATCATTAGAACGTACTCTTGTTTTGTGTCTTTTAGACAGTAGAGTTAGTCCTAAGATGTTTTTCTGTTGTTGCTTTAGGTACAGGGCACATAGGTTTGGTGGCACAACCTTAATGTATATTTTGATCGTTGATGCATTTTTAAAAAAAAATATCAGTGATCATGGGTTTGGTATCTATACCCACAAATTATTACAAGTGGTAGTGTTTGTTAATATTTGAATCATGTAACAGGGACTGCACTTACTGCTAAAATATTTTAAGTATAAGCATTATTTTAAATGTGGTCTGACATTTTCTTTACAGTGTTTGCAATATTTCTGTGTACCTATATAAAGGCTACCTGGACTTCTGATTGATGTTAATATAAGTTTTTGCTTTTGAGTAGTCTTCTTGTATGTTCGTCTGACATTTATTATGATATTTTTCTGGACGTTTTTCTGCTTCCACACCTCCTTCTGGGGTAACCATTTTCAGTACTCTATAACCTTCTTTACAGAATATATTACTATTTTTTATTATTTTTTTGACGGGATTGAAACTGGGTGATTGTGGTGTTTGTTTCCTTCGAATCTGTTTTTTAAAGTTCCTTGTAATTCAGAAGAGCATGTACTAAAACAAGATCTATGATATAATTCAATAGAACAAAAAATTGTTGCCTGATTTTAAAAGTGCCTGTGTGAAATTCCTATTGTTTAGTATACTGGTTCAACTTTTTTAACACAAAGATTTCACAAAATTGTAATGTTTTTGTTGTTGTTGTCAATCTGTATTATTTATTTCGCTGTGATGAGGTCCACATAATTTACAATAAAAAGGTCAACGGTTTTGTGATTATAAATGTTGTAATTGGGGTAAGAAATAAACCAATGTTGTTGGTGCATTGATGAGTTTTGTTGTGAACTGTGTTGATAAACTGATGTTAATATTATCATTTTTAGTTTTACCTATAGGCTGTTATGAGCGTTATTTTTTTTACATCTGCTCAAACCAGTACAGCTGTTAGTCGGAGACCTCGTAAATGGAAAGTCAATGACACCTATGATGATGACATTTTTGTTGTTGAAAAGGGCGACGATGAAGATGATGATCTTCTTCTTCTTCTTCTTTTTCTTCTGGCCATTGATTACCGCTTTTGAGTTTGAAACTTTGGTCAAAACAACATGTCCAGAATGTCATTCATGATGATAAAGATGACGACGAAGACTACCACAACGACGACGAGGATGATGATGATGACGTTTTTCTTTCCGTTGACTATCGCCTTGAGACCCCCCGTGGGGATGCGGGGGGTTTCAGTATAAATATGATCCCCACTTTCTGGAAATTTAGTGCTTTAAATTCCCACTGTCGCTGTCTTTCTACTTTATTTTTTCTCATTCCTACTCTGTTCTATCAATCTTCTTCTTCGCTAGACCAGTCACATACCTTTTTTCTTGAAAACTTTTCCAGGACAAAACTCATTTGTGTGTGAGGTCTGTTGGATAAGCTTGGGAATATTGGACGCTTTCTGCCAGTTGGTCACTAGGGCTTCCTATGATGTTATTATTTGGCAATGTAGGCATTTTATATGTATGTGTTTTGTTGATATTTTATAATGATGTTTGTATTCTATTTTGCTTTTGTAAACGGGGGTTCGATAAATTAGAGTATAGCCTCAGCGTCCCCTGAGTGGGATGTCTCTATTGTAATGTGACTGGCTGGTGGAGTGCCTTCAGTGTTACAACTAGGGTTGTTTTGGCAGATCTTTTATGCGGATGAGGAGTGAATCCTCTTTCATCGAAATTGTGGTCTTGATTTTGTAGTCCTGATTCGACTCTATGCAGTCCGCTGGACCCTGTAAGCAATGAATACCTAACTAACTAACTATCGCCTTGATCACATTGAAGATTCTGTAGACTTTTGGGAGTTTTCAAGTTTCAGTTGGGAACTTTGGACAAGTATGGAAGCTGCCTAGAATTTCAGTGGTTATGATGATGATGATGATGATGATGATGATGATGACGATTAGTGTACAACAGGTTATACAGCAAAGAATATTACAATTAAATATCAATTTATCTAAATTGCGCTAGAGTGACGACCTTTACTGGAAAGTATTGAGTAGGCCGCGAGGCCTGAAATCGAAGCCTCTATCTACTAAACAAGATGATGATGACGACGACGATGATGATGATGATGATGGTGATGATGTCAATGACGACGATGACAGAAAGACTTTTAGGCGAGTGAACCAGGTTCGCTGCATGAAGGCCTGGCTGTATACAGGTTGAGTGGACCTGCGAAACTGATAATCCATGGGGGGGAACGTCGCTGATGAGATTACATGTTGTGGTCTGTTGATGCCGTTGCCTTAGTGCTGCTGTTGGCACCGCTTTCTTACCAACTCATTTGCCCACCAGAAGAAGAAGGGGAAATACAACAACAAGACCAAGGATCGAAAATAAAACGAAGAGCAAGAAAACAAGCTAGAAGAAGAGACACAAAATAATAATAGCAAGATGAAGAAAAGGAATAATAATAGCGAGAAGAACAAGAATAATTATAGCGAGA